>VYZM01002429.1:131934-149936 GCA_013398915.1 Dromas ardeola | reverse complement strand
GGTCGGCCCGGCCCGGCGTGTGGGTGTCGGGTCGGGGGTCGGCCCGGCCCGGGGTGCGGGTGTCGGGTCGGGGGTCGGTCCCTCCGGCGCTGCCGGAGCCCGGCTGCCCCGGGCCGGCGGAGCGCTGGCCCCCTCGTTAACCCGCGCTCTGTCCCGGACACGGAGCGTACCC
This sequence comes from Dromas ardeola, assembly GCA_013398915.1. Lineage (NCBI taxonomy): Eukaryota > Metazoa > Chordata > Aves > Charadriiformes > Dromadidae > Dromas > Dromas ardeola. The sequence goes on along the minus strand of VYZM01002429.1, from coordinate 149,764 downwards.
GTTGCTTTCCCATCGCAATAGTCCTTTTAATCCTTTAAAAATCCTGTAAAAGCACAAACAAACGGAGGCTGCGCTCTGCCCGCAGCATGCGTGGGGAGAGAGCAGGGGTCCCGCTTCCCATCCTTTTCTCCCTGGGTGCTGCTTCTATCCCGACTTCGTGTCACCCAAGATGGGGAGTTAGGGCTGCGCGTGTGTAGGACTTCTGTTTTTTTTTGCTGCTGCCTCTGGTCTGCCCGAAAACATCACCCCGGTGCTTAAACAAGCTGAAGCCTAGTTGTTGTAATTTCCTAGGTAGTTTAGAAAACTCGGCAGTGTGACCAAGGCTGTCAGAACATCACCTCAGGGCCTCTTTTATTAGGCCACCCACCTTTTCAAACCATCTGTAATTATTAGAACTGTCATTTAGGGCAAGAGAAGTGATCATTTTCTGCTGGCATCATCGCTCTGTATTTTTAGCCTGAGCTCTATGTAGGTGTGTATTACGTGTTGCTTATTCTGTCAGGATTGCGTGAAAAAGATGCCCTTCGCACCTCAGGATGCACCTTCTCTATATACATTGCCTTGATCCGTTAAAAACATTTCAGAAAACCCAAAGTGTGGCTTGTTCCTTTCTGAACACTTATGTTTGTGTAAAGATGTTCACATTCCTGCTTGACTGAATGAAGTCGTGTAGCTTAAGGGGTGAAAAAAATCAACTTACAGGAGTCTAAAACGAAGAGAAAACAGGCTGATACTGTTCCTTGGGGCTTCCCTTACATTTTTTTTAACAGATTCGAATAGAAAGGAGTACTTTAAAAACGGGATAACTTTGTGTCCTGGTTTGAGTGACACAGGACTAATTTCTCTTTCAGTAATTTTACTTTTCAGTAAGGTCTCTTCTAATGCTTGGGAAAACTGCATTTTTAGAAGACTCTAGTGTCTGAGTACTTACTTTATAGCCAGCTAGGCTATGTGGGATTCAAGGTCTCAGTGTTTTCAGGCCTTGCCAGGTGCAGGGATGAGGAGGAGAGAGGCCTGGGTGCTTGACCCAGGCCACCCAACAGGATTATTTCATACCATGAATGTCACATTCAATATAAATTAGAAAGTTTGCTGAGGAGTTTTCTCTCTTATGTGATGTCCGCAATCCTGAGAACTTCTTGCCCTGGTGCTGGACCCCTGAGCCCTTCCCTTCCTCCCGAATGCGCAGCGCTCGCAGTGTCCGACATTTGCTGTCCACTGCTGGGAGTGCACAGCTTCCTACAGATAGAATTGGCTGAGTATAGTCCTCGTATCTTTTATATTGATATCAGGATCAATATTGGCGCTTTAGTATTATTAATGTTAATTATTTAGTCTTATTCTGTTAAATCTGTTTACGTTTCAACCCTTGGGTTTCCTTGTTTCTTCCTGATTCCCCTTCCCAGGTAGGGAGGGGTCATCAGGTGATAGAATAATTGTCTAAACAACAATAAATTGTTGTGGATTCTTCAAACCATAACACTTCGCATTTGGAACTTTTAGGAAAATAAGAGTTCACAATAAAACTGAGAAATAATTTGTAACTTGGCGTTTGGTTTTTGTTCACTTCATTTTAGAGACAGTGATTCTTTTAATATAGCGTGTGTTCTGTACCAATAGTCACATTCCTTAACATGTATGGAAAAACTTTTCTACAAATGTAACATTTTTTCAGTAATTAGCTAAGGAGTCTTGATTATAAATCTTAATGACACTGCTTTTGTTCTGCCTGCTTAGTGGGAAGGTATGTGATTCTTTTGTTAGGTTGATCTGGACTGTACTTTTAAGGACAGCTCACCTATCCTTTTAGAAGGAGCCATGGATGTGCTATGAGAGGCTCTCCATGATGTTATTTCCATTCCTGAGAACCCCCCCCTCTGTAAGCAGATGCCTGACTTTAAGGGACTTTTACCTCTTAAAAGTATTTCGATGTGCTTATCTTACAAATATGTAAATACACCTCTGCAAGATTGGGGATGTGCTGGAGTTTCTGCAGTGTTAAGGCTTCTGCGAAGTTTGGCATGTTATAATAGATCCTGAATACTTTGGCTGTGAAATAATTTTGCTGTGGAGCTAAGTCCTTGCTCTGTATGTGGTGGTGTCAGGAGCGGTTTTATTTACGCGGCTTGAAATAATGATAAACCTGTTTCAGATATGGGCTATATTCAACTCTCCTTTTGCTGAGATAAAACAAAATGACTGTTGCACTTGGTGCTTTCTTGAAGGGAGGAATCTCATACCTGTGCAAAGTATTCAGGAACAAGATAGTTACAACAAAGACATGTTTTTGTCTGAAAATATTGTAAGTTCTGAATGTTTAATACCGCACAGCAAGTGTTTTATGTAGGGCTCTTAAAACCTGGAAGTAGTTGCGATAATTCTTGTTTAAGTTCTTGTTTAAGAATTATCTCAAGCAAGAATTATTGTTACTTAAACTCACAAAAGCTTGGTTATCTGTTGCTTGTTGCGTACTAGAACGTTTCCCAAAATTGTGAGACTGTATCGTAGTTTTCTTTAATGGAATGACTATTTGCCTGATGTTAAGAAACACAAGATAAAGAAAGGTCAGCAGAGAAGTGTGACAGGATGCTTACAAAAGTTTGAAACTAGGGATGCAGCGTGAAAGAAAAAATGCATTTGAGCACAACCCTAAAATGGCTTTTGATTTATACTGGTTTTCCTGAGGTAACCTCAAGCTAATGAAGCCTGTCACTATGTTTACATGTAGAACGTAACAGGAAAGAACACTTGCTAATTTCATGACGGGGAAATGTGCTCTGTAGGAGTCCTTAACTGCATTTGAGTGCCATTTCAGTCAGTCCGTCACTGATTTAGGGGGCTGTTTCCCTCGTGACTACTAGTAGCACGATGTGAGGGCCTGTCACAAATTATGGTCATAAATCCTCTTGAAATAGTGAGGAAATATTGAAAGTCCAGACTGACTCTGAAGTTTAAGTTGATACTTTTAAAGCACTGAATCTTCTCTCTCCAGACAAAGGATAATGGCTTTAACTGTCTTTTAGGCATGATGTATGAATGAATTTGTTAATATTTCATTTTAAATTAAATTGTTTTCATTTTAAATTAATTTTAAAGCATCCAGAGATGCTTTAAAATTACTCATACCGTAGATGTGGTGCGGTCGATGTGCTGGAGGGAAGGGCTGCCATCCAGAGGGACCTGGACAGGCTTGAGAGGTAGGCCCATGCCAACCTCATGAAGTTCAACCAGGCCAAGTGCACGGTCCTGCACCTGAGTCATGGCAATTCCAAGCACAAATAACAGGCTGGGCGGAGAATGGATTGAGAGCAGCCCTGAGGAGAAGGACTTGGGGGTATTGGTAGATAAGAAGCTCAACATGCATGCTTGGAGCCTAGAAGGCCAACTGAATGCTGGGCTGCATCAACAGAAGCGTGGCCAGCAGGTCGAGGGAGGTGATTCTGCCCCTCTACTCCGCTCCGGTGAGACCCCACCTGGAGTACTGCGTCCAGCTTTGGAGCCCTCAGCACAGGAAGGACAGGGACCTGTTGGAGAGGGTCCAGAGGAGGCCCATGCAAGATGATCAGAGGGCTGGAGCACCTCTCCTATGGGGACAGGCTGAGGGAGTTTGGGTTGTTCAGCCTGGAGAAGAGAAGGCTCTGGGGAGAACTTACAGCGTCCTTGCAGTATCTGAAGGGGGCCTACAAGAAAGCTGGAAAGGGACTTTTTGCAAGGGCATGTAGCGATAGGACGAGGGGTAATGGATTCAAACTGCAAGAGGGTGGATTTAGATGAGATTATCACGAAGAAATTCTTTACTGTGAGGGTGGTGAGGCACTGGAACAGGTTGCCCAGAGAGGCGGTGGATGCCCCATCCCTGGAAGTGTTCAAGACCAGGCTGGATGGGGCTTTGAGCAACCTGGTCTAGTGGGAGGTGTCCCTGCCCACGGCCGGGGGGGGTGGAATAAGATGATCTTTAAGGTCCCTTCCAACCTAAACCATTCTATGTGTCTGTAATACATAAGTCAGCATGACACACAAAGTCATACTTAGAAGGGTGTGAATGTATTTCATCAATAGCCCAGTATAAATTCCATCATTGCCTCTAGCTATTTTTGAACCTCTTTTCAAATCTCAGCTGCTTTAACTTTTATCTTAAGAATTGTTTTACTTCTTTGTAATGTAGTTGTTAGTAAAATAGGCCATGGGTTTTGTTCCAGCTGTAAATTTTCTCTGTCCTGCATGTTTCTTGAATAAGGCAAGCCAAGGTAACTTTTTAGCAAACACAGAGATTGTTTTTGGGAACTTGTTCTCAGTTGTTGTTATGGAAAGGTCTGGCAGCATAACAACAAATAAAGGTTACAAAACCTCTCCTAGAATATAGATGCATGTGACTTACGGAGAGTGGTTAATGTAACTTTCCTTCCCGTTAAAATTTAGCCAGCAATGTGGAGTTAGAAGTAGTTGTCTCTTTTTTTTGTCAAAGCAGAAATAAAAGAAATTTCACTATTCGTGATGCTTGTAAATAGCTTTTATGGCAAGGTTTAGTTTCGTGTTAGATTAGTATTTTTTGTGAACATACTGTATTGTATGAAAGCAACCTGCCATCTTGAGGTCGAGAACAATAACTAGGTTTAAATTCCTTGTTAGAAAGAAGCTATTGTAGGTGACTTTATTGCTCATCCTTCTAAGAAACCCTCTTAATTTTTCCATACATCCTTAACCCAGGAGCTATTAAACATTCAAAATGTTTTACTTTTGTAAGTTCAGAATTTCTTATGGGAGTTGATAGGCTGAGAAAAAGCACTGAGAACGCTTGAAGAAAATAGTTGTTATTTTCTGCTCAGTGACCTTTGTGAAGAACTGAAATAGGTATCAACCTGAGCCTCGAGGGAAGAATGGCAGTAGAATAAGTATCCTCCTCCAGTTTATGGCACAGGCCAGCAACGATGCAATTCTGCTATGCACAATGGAGTCAGCGTTTTGTTTAGAGGTTTTGGGGCATGTGGATTGTTTTCCTTTTTTTTGCTATATTGCTTTCCAACAGGATGTGTCCAGCAACACTGCAAGTTCACTTAGGGCTGAAGCAAATAATTAGGGTATTGGCTGGTGATGCTGGCTGCCCAAAGCCACGTGCTGTTTGGATACTTGGGACTTTCTGAAGAAGTCAAAGCTGGGACGGCCCACAGCTGGGACTTCGGAGCTGGAAAAAATACTTCTGGAGAATCCTACCCCCATTAAGTTAGGCCATGGAAAGTCTCACAATAGAGTCAAAGGATATTTTGAGCAGTTTTTGAGATACTGGGTGATTAAACAGTTGTGAGAGGAGGAGAGAGAATGGGAAATATGTCCCACAAAGTATTGTTCAGTACAATTTGTTAGGAATTTATGGGCCAACAATTCTTTTGGTTCCTTCTGCCCTGGAAAAATCAGAACGTGGAGCTCGCCAGCACTTTGTCTTCGTGGTTTCTGTTTCCTAAAGATTGAAAATACCTGTCAAGCCACAAAATTCTACTGAGAATCTCCAGAGTGTAAAGAATGGGTGATAAGTTGGTAAGGGTGTTGAGGGTCCGTGTAATAAACAGGATTTTTAATTCAGCATTTGTTTCCTTTTCTCTTGCTTGACTCGCACACTGCCTGCCAGCGTAGGCAGATGTGAGGTGTCATTTTGTATTGGTGTTAAATCTATGGGTGACTTTCGCAAGGACCTAAGTAAATTGCCATATTTGATTTAAATTGATTTGTTTGCTCTGGATGATAAAAGAGTTAAAGCAACTGAAACTACTTTTAAACCAATAAATACTTTATATGAGTGTATTGTGTTAGATTAGCTTAATGGGGACAGTCTGCTGGGAGAAGGAGTTTCTCAACTGTGAACAGACTACAGAATTTTCTTCTTTTCACAGTGCGAAGGTTTATTGCTGTTGCAGTAAACAGCACTGACACCAGATGCAATAGAAAGTTCGTGGTGCGATTGTCAGTCACCTGAGAACCTCAAATGTTGGCATATGTATTTAAAAATGTCCTTGCTTAATATAATAGTTGTTGAATACTGTTTGGCACTTTGGCTTTCTGTGCTATATGAGCATTAGCTAATTCTGAATATTCTGCTAATGCAGCATCTATTATTTATCTTTTATACACAAGGAAATTGGGCTTCCCCCGTTTAAGTTGATTTCCTTGAAACGGTAATAAAAGTTGTCTTTGTATACAGAAAGACTCAGAAGTCTGTATTGGTGACTTACCTGGGTACGTCTTCCGCAAAAGATATGAAAGCAGATTAAACTGCTGTATTAGTATTCATGTTCTCAAGTCAGAGCAAGAGGATGAAAATTCCACTTAAAAGGTCTGCCCAGCTGTGGATGATTTAAAAAAAAAAAAAGTCTATACATTATCTGCATCTTCCATAGCGGAGTAAAAGAAATTGTAGTTATAGAGAATTTTTGTCTTGTCTGGGTTTTAACAGCATGTTTTTTACTGTCTGGATAAAGTTGACTATTACTTATCCATGTTCTACAACTCAAGTTTGCAGGTGTTCAAGTGCTGGAAAGTGTATACTCAGAAAGAGTTACACATCTGGACTTACTTAGACAAGCTGCATCGTGAGAGTTAGGTAGGGTGTGGCTAATGCAGGCAAAACTATAGTGAAGCCTCGATAAATTGAACTTGAATCGCTTGCCAGTCTTTCTCTTCTACCTGCCCCTGAAACCTGTGTGAACCTAGCTTTTAATCTAATCTAATCTTTCTTCAACACCCACCCTACCCTGAGCCACAAAACCCCACTACGCTCCATGTCAGCTGTGACTTTGGAATCTGTGCACAGGAGAAGGAGAAGGTTTTCTATGATGCTGTTAAAAAGGTGCATTTTTCAATGCAATCTGCGAAAGTCAGATGTGGTGACTAGTAGAAGGAACCATGCACCCCTTAAAGAGTCGGGGAATATTCCTGGAGACTGTTTTTCAACAGAGTAAATCAACTCTTAAGGGAGCTCAGAACTTAGTTTCTGTGAGCATTGTAGCTAAGGTAAAGTTGGGAGAAACGCACACGCACCAGCAAAAATTTAACTGAGTATTGGATGATATTTGCTGTAAATAAACCATTATCTGCAGTTCCATAAGAGTTGCAGACGAATAACTGAAGCGAGCTCTGTAGCTTGCGTGCAGAACTAATCCGTGCCATTTGAACTTTGAATGGCGTGCTTGACACTTAGTAAGTGTAATAACAGTCTGCTGCTAGATCTTATTTACCCAATAAACTTCGACAAACAAGTTCTACAGATGGTTAATATTTTCAGAGGAATTGCTGTCTGTTCACAGCCAGTTTGTGGCCAAAAATGTGGTACAGGTTTTGATTAATTTTCTCTCTGAAATGTTTTCATGGCCATGGTCATTCCACTCATTGTTATCATCACATCGGACTGCAACTGAAAAATGGAATGCTCAGATAGGAAGATTTTCAATTTAAATTTAAAGGGCAGAGAGTTGGCTGTGGAGTTATCCTGGATACTCTTGAACTTGCCTTCCTCTATCAAAGCAACAGAAAACAAGATGTTTGTCAGTGATGGGGGGTGGCAATCCTTCTATTTGTAGGAATCCTGAATGGTGACAAAATCCCTGTGTTAGATGCCTGTTAATGCTGAGGTCATTCTGCTATTTGCAAATTTTAGCGTTTTAAAGAGCCTTCAAGACATTTGTGGAAAGTGATGCCATTTTGCGTGAGCCAGAGAAGTGGAAAATGCCTGGATTTTACTTAATGATTGGTAGTTACTCGGAGTTTAGATGTGCTACCAGGACCACTCATTTCCCTGGAGCAGGGAGAGATTCGCTCGTAGTGCCCAGAAGTGCTGACCCAGGCAGAAGTAATCTCTTACAAAGTCCTGGCTAGTTTATGCTGAAGTATGTACATGTGGAAGGGTAGGAGATATTTGGGGGGAGGGAGGGTATTCAATATGCATGTATGTGTGAGTGGTGTTTTCCTTTCATTCTAATGGTTGCGTTATTGAGTAACCTTCTGTTTCTGAAAAAAACCTGCTGCGGTTTATGTAGACTTTAACTCCCGATGTTTAGATCATGATACATAATTTTAAGGAGGAAAGTTTCATAGTTGCTAGATATGGGACTGGAATTCAGTATACCTGGATTTGGTTTTGCTGTTGTTACTGAAGCATGCCCTTAAGTCTGTGAACTCCAATTTTTCATCTGAGAAAAGGTGACAGTGATACATAAATGGTCTCTCCTCTGAATGCATCTGGGAGTGTTTTACACAAAAAGCACCTCAGAGTAATCTTTTACCATACATACACTTTTTAAATAAATCTGCTTTGTTTGACTCCATTGTGTTACTCTCTCAACGACTGGTGTTTTCATTAGAGAGAAATGAAGCTGCAAATGGTAGGTAAAGTATCCCTGAAAAGGTATTTTATTAATCAAAATTTTATGCCTGATCAATTTTGTGCATCTAAGTCATTGCTCTTGCATAACCACTTTCCATACCTTTTGCAGTCGTTATTTTAGTTTCTGCAATTTGTATCTATCTTCTGTGTTGGTAGTATTTCTTCTCAGCTTGAAAGCTCTTCTAGGCAGGGATCTTGTGTATTGTTTTTCCTTTTACCTGCTTTCTTTGTGTTGTGGTGCCGTGTTGTCCCCCCCCCCGCCCCAAAGAACCAAGATTGCTAAAGGCTGGAATGTCTGTAGGTGGGTAATTAAAAACAGTGGTCAAGAGAGCTCTTGGAAACTTGTTGGGTTACTTCTCTAAGTAGGATGATGAGGCAGCATCATTGAATGGAAGGAAAAAAAACACCCAACCCAAACCAAAAAAAACCAACCCCAAACCACCCTCCTGTTTCTGGCAGTTTGAAGAGGCTGCCTGCTGTCCCTTCAGTGTGTGGCTCCGCTAACACTGTCCACCCATGGCAGAATTGGTAAAACTGGAGAAGCTGCAACTTAACCTGTGTTTGAGGACTGCTGCTTGGCATTCAGCCTAGTGCACTGTGGAAAGAAGATGAGCAGGTAGAAGTACTTTATGCTTGTGACCTCCGTTCCATATCACCGCTCAACTTGCGTGGTCCAAATTAAGGTCGTCATTGTTATCTGCAAAAGAATTAAGTGATCTAGGATTCATTTACCTTGGGGATTACCACCTTGACACATCCAGCCCGTCTCCATCATGCTACAGTAATTACAGCTCATGGAAAATAACTCTGGTTGCTGATCCCCAGGGTGTGGGACTCCTGGCATCTGGAGATAGAGCACATCTGGCGCTGGTTCTCACAGGCAGAATTTAGCCACCCCAAAGCTAATTATTGCATGTGGGGGATGATGCAAGTGACTTGTTTTCTCTGAACAATGGCTATGGGATCTTTGTAAGCATTGGCCTCTCGCCTGGTTATTTCGAGTTGGGGTTTCTTTTGTTGGTTTGGTTGGGGTTTGTTGTTTTTTTTTTTTGGTTTTTTTTTTTTTTTTACTCCTGAGGAAATCTGTGTGCAATGAGGCAGGATGTGGAGTACTGCAAGTTCTCCATACGGCTGACTCAGTCCTTCAAGCCATACTTGTTCCTCGACCCTGATGCTCTTACATACGCAGAATACATGTGTAAAAGCTGCTTTGCCCGTCCAGAAGGCACTTGGTAGATACAGGTAAAGATCCTGGCATGCTTTTTTTGTACTTTCCTGATTTCAAAGATTCTGTGGAGTCAATGTTGCAGGGACTCAAGAGAAAGTTTTCTTTTTAAAGGAGATGTACTGCAGTGCCCAACTTTGAGGAATGTTCTTGGGACCTGTTAGTATCACCTTCCTTGTACAGCTTTTGTAGGGTAACAAAACTTGCTTTGTTTGAGGTAAAATATGAATTGAAAAACCTAACAGCTATTCCACAGTTACTTCCCCGAGGGTGCATGTATTTTGGAATGGTTTCCCCAGGAAGATCTGTTCTGGAATAGTTTATTATGGTTCCTTCTCAGTATTAGCCTTAGATCTCATTTCGTACTGTAGGGATTGGGACTGTGTAACAGGCGTGTGTTACTCAATCTGACCATCTGCTTGTCTTGGTATAAGCTGATTCATTATCATGGTCGTTTATAACATGACACCTGTCCATATGCTTGATGACAGACCCTTAGGACCTTCTTGTCCACAAATGCTAGTTTCTGAGGGAGGATACCTTCTTTTAGGTATTCTGTCTCTTAGCATATTGCCAAGAGCCTATGGGAACGTTTCAGGTCGTGTGGCAAGAGTGTTTTCCAGACATGTTTTTGGCCCCTGATTGGCAATGAACGAGAGGCAGGTGGGAGGACTTGTTTGAATGGACAGCAGGAAAAGTAATGATTTGCTTGGGAGCTCACACTGCAGGACAGGTACACTCAAACCAGTCTACTAGGATGGGGTAGGAATTTGTTCTCTTACTTGTAAATTCTGCTGTTCTTTTACAATTACTGCTAAATTCTCCAGGTGTTTAGTTCCCTGGCCATTAATTGGGAGGAAGCTGCTTTACACATTCTGTCCTTTCTTTTGAGACTCTAGCAGCATTTCTTTTTAAAATTATTTATTTTTCTTTTTATAAATAAAATCTTAGTCTGTGTCGGAAACTAAAATGACTTCGGGTCTCTCTTCCCTGCTGTGTGACTTGTCATTGCTGCTGCAAACCAGTGTGTGTTGTCAGGAACTCATCATTGGTTCCGTAAGGCTTCATAGCAATTGAGGGACTTATGTACCAGTGCTAATGAAAAGCCTTTGCCTGGTTTCTGGAGGCTTGGGCATCAACAGGCATGTGGAGAGGTTGCAGGGATAAAAATATAACTTGTCAGCTGCTGTGCTCTGAATTACAGCTGCATGCAATGCTTTCCCCTGTGTAACTTGTCTGCCACTTTATTGTGAGGCAGAAGCAACATACTGAATTCTACAAAAACCTCCCCGTTTTCTCCAGGAACTAGAGGTCTGATAACTTTTTTTTTTTAAACTGAATCATGGAATCATAGAATGGTTCGGGTTAGAAGGGACCTCAAAGATCACCTAGTTCGAACCCCCCAGCCGTGGGCAGGGACACCTCCCACTAGACCAGGTTGCTCAAAGCCCCATCAACCTGGCCTTGAACACTTCCAGGGATGGGGCAGCCACAGCTTCCCTGGGCAACCTGTTCCAGTGCCTCACTGCCCTCACAGTAAAGAATTTCTTCCTAATAGCTAATCTAAATCTCCCTTCTTTCAGTTTAAAACCATTACCCCTCGTCCTATCGCTCCACTCCCTGACAAAGAGTCCTTGCCCATCTTTCCTGTAGGCCCCCTTTAAGTACCGGAAGGCCGCTGTGAGATCTGGGGAGCCTTCTCTTCTCCAGGCTGAACAACCCCAACTCTCTCAGCCTGTCTTCACGGGAGAGGTGCTCCAGCCCTCTGATCATCTTTGTGGCCCTCCTCTGGACTCGCTCCAACAGGTCCATGTGCTTCTTAAGTTGTGGGCCCCAGATCTGGATGCAGTACTGCAGGTGGGGTCTCACCGGAGCGGAGTAGAGGGGCAGAATCACCTCCCTCGACCTGCTGGCCACGCTTCTGTTGATGCAGCGCAGCATACGGTTGGCTTTCTGTGCTGTGACCACGCATGGACAGCTCATGTTGAGCTTCTCCTGTACCAGCATCCCCAAGCCCAAGTCCTTCTCCTCAGGGCTGTGTGTTTGTGTGCAAGAACAGAGCAGTCAAGCACAGTGGGAGATGGGTGAGCATTATGCGCACACACTTAGGATTGCAAAAAGCAACTTTAGCACCAGTTTGTTATTATAACGTCTGAACTAATGTTGGCTGTTTATAAAGAGGAATGGACTTTGCAGGGTTATTTTCCTATTTAAACATCAGCAGGACGCTGGGAACAGATTACTGTGAGTATTTGAGTAAGTTGTGTTTGCTTAGTGTGCTTGGCAACATTTCTTTCAATGAAAGTTTAACTTTTTAAGCTATCCAAGGCCTATTTCAAAACTTCGGCCTTCATCAGGAAGGTAAGATGGCTGGAAAAAAAATCAGTGTTGTTTTTGCAGTTATTGATGTGTATGATGTCAGTGATCAGATCGCTGTTGTATATGTGGCCAGAAGTGAGTGTGCTTTATTATCTTTTTGCAGAAAAGCCTTGAAACATGGAATGGTAGTTTATTCAAAGTCCTGTCATAAATACTGCTTATTCCAAAGAGGATAATTATTGCTGGGATGATCCCAAAACGTTAACAAATAGATCACGCTAAAGCAGATAGCATTCAGTGCCTGTCATTCTCCCGCATTTGGCTGAGTGTGTGCCAAATGTACGATCAGGCTCTTTTTGCTGGATACCACAGATCTTCCAGCTTCAACTCCACCTGTTGCGCTGGCTTCAGCAATGCATTGGCGAAGCACTAATGATTTTGAAAAGCTTTCCAGTATCTGAAATGGCACGAAACTTTTTACTTCTGACAGCTGTAAACTCATGTTAAAAAACAAGAATTCCTGAACCTTGTCCATTAGCAACCTCAAAGCACATCTTTCTATACAGTTGCAAAATTGGCACTAATAAAAAGGGCTTTATTTGAATAGTACACAAAAGTTTACATGTAAGCCCCGAATTCGGTTTATCTGCAGCTCACTGCTTAGATTTTAATTATTATTTTTCTCTTCCCTGGAGGCTGATTTGGTACTTAAATTGAACTCAACAAGTGGTTCTCTTATTGCTTCCGAAGTTCTGGAGAAATTGTGGGTTTTTTTTGTTGTTGTTGCGGGTTTTTTTGTTGTTTTTATTTTCCCCCTTTTTTTTGGTTGGTTTTGGTTTGATTCTTTCAAAACAATTTGAACAATATTTAGGCACAAGTCACTGCAAATGAGGTTGCAACAGCGTCATGCCATTCAGCAGATTTGCTGATTTAAAATGTTACGGAGTCTACTAGGAACCTTTTTTTTTAACTAATGGTGTTGCTTTAATCCTGTGAATGAAAAGGAATTTATTTGCAACCCTTGGCGTAGATTAGGAAGAGACTGTTTCAAAGGGAGTGTTTTGTCCCATGGGTTTAGTTTAAGCAGCATCCACCTCCCATACCATGCCCCATCCAGTGACAGCACAAAAACGTGTGGTCATGTAGTAAACTAGATTAGAGGGCTGGGCTGAAAGTAAACTCCTTAGTTACCTTTCATTTTGTTGGGATGTCTTTTCCTTGCTCAATATTTTTTTTTTAATTATTTTATTTTTTTCTTTTCTCTCTCCCCTCCTCTCTCATCAAATGTGTTATTAATAAATACCCGCATCAGTGAGGGGAGAGAGAGAGGCTGCTTTATGATATAGGGTGAAATATGATTTAAGTAATTTTTTCTCTCTAGTCTAATAAAACTGTGATACTGCAAGATCAAGGATTTGATGGGTCTAACATGCTGAACTTTGAAGGAAGGATAATGTCACGTTTCCATGCAATTCAGATGTTACACAGCCTATGATGTTTTGTTCTCGGTGTTCTTTTTTGTTTTTATAAATAAAATCTAAACTCATTGTATTATTTTTGTAAATCTTTAAATGTTTGTGCTGCACCTCATTAGTGAAAGGAATAGTATCTTGGAGAATCTTCTGAGCAGCACAGAAATTGAGCATGTGTTCGCATTTATAGTGTGATGTGATAGAGGGTTAATTGCATGGATTAGCTGTTCTGCAGTAGATGGATGTTTTCTCCTTTGATGTTGTGCTGTTCTGTGGTGTCCTTGGACAATTACTGCATGAGATAAAGTTTTTAGTTGGAAAGCTTCAACTTAAGTAGCCTTTAGAAATGTTCGGTGTCACTTGATGTCAAGTCTTGTTACCTTACTAAGTGTGTGTGTGTGTATATATATATATGTGTGTGTATGTGTATATACGTATGTGCAAACATACTCTGCATTCTAGGGTTTTATAAAGGAAACAACATAATGCTGTAATCAGCGGAGCACATTCTTGAGAGGTTTTGGATGCCCTAACTTCCTCCAAGTAAAACATAAGAAAGTTGATGTTTTTCACATGTTGATAATGTAGAGGAAATAAAGTGCATCTTCTCACTGCAGAGCTTCATGGTGCAATCATTGAGAAGTAGTGGTGGATGGATCATAATGACTTCTAGTTACTGGCTCCTCAGTGCCTTTTATAAAACGAGTTGGTGATTTTGAATCTCATTCCCCCTTAGTCAATAAGTGCTGCTTTACATTGTAAGTATTAGTCACAGCAAAGGAGACAAAAAAAATATGAATTATCCTCAAAAGTGAGTTACTTTCTGTCACCCAAGTGAGATCTGTTGATGGCAAGGTTGACCCGTATTGCACTTGGTAATTAATAGAAGACTGATGTGAGCAGTGATTTTAGGTCTGCCTTTTAAAGGAGAAAGAAATCTTTGTTTTTATTTGCATCTTCTTTAATTAATTTCTGCCCCAGATGAACTTGATTAAGGAGTTATCTGTTTCCACTTTGTACTGCTTTTTTTGTAATGTTACAGTGCTTTCTGTAAGTAGAACGCAAGTATTTAGTAGTGTCTGAGGCAAGTATCTAGTTACAGAATGAGGTGCCAAAGTTTAGTATAGAAGTGAAGGACTTCTGTCGGCTGTGCTTCAAGTTAGTGCTTGTTTGGTGTCAGTTCAGGGTTTTGGTTTTTTTGTTGTTGTTGTTTGGCAATTTTTTTTGGTTGTTTTTGAGGAGAAAGTGCTTTTGTGGTTTAGTTTACAACTAGTTTTTAGAGAAGGTAAGTTGTCCTCTATTTTAACAATACTGTGCTCAGTCTTGTCTTTCAGACGGTGCACCAAAGTCTAGATGGATGCAGGCACCATGTTCAGTTTTCCTGCAATTCACTAATGAAATTTAAGGTGTCTTCTGTCTGTTTGTTTTTTAAATTATTCACATAAGGCTTACATTTGGGTCATAATTTTATTTTTTTTTAAGCAAGACTTCCATCGTTAGTATGTAGGAAAAACAGCCCTTTTCCTTTGCATGTAAATGTGTGGGTTAAATTGGGTTCATAAGCCCCTGTGTATTTTAAGAGGGTAGGTGTCTGCTTCTGTATTTAGTCGTGATTGTTTATACCTGGAGGGAGTTACTTAAATGCATGTGGTCATTTCTTGCATGTAATTCATGTTTATTAATGATCCACTGCAGGGTCTCGTTTATGAAAGGTTAAAATGCAGTTGTTAATTGCTGACGGCGTGCTAGTGTCTGTCATGTTGGCTGTGCCATGTTTGTCATGTTTCCGGATTGGAAATGTGATTTTAGGCTGTAAGCGGTAGCTTTTTATATTAGCATTTGTAGTTTGCGGTGTTTTTAATAAGTAAAAAAAAATATGCATATGCATAATAGGGAGGGCAGAATCCAACATGTTGAAACTCCAAAGCAGTCTGCAACAACTGGAAATAGAATAGGTGTGAAAACTGGTTGTAATAAACTTACTGTGCTTAAAAGGCACAGTGTCCCCAGAGAGGGGACATGCGGCACTAATATTTACTCCAGGTATGAGTGTGTTAAATGCTAGGCAGTGCATTGCAGTGGTGAACGTATTAAGTGTATTCTGCCTTAGTCAGGCTCCCAGTCTGGTTCCTGAAGGACGACAGTATTTATTTCTTTTTCTCAACTATAGCACAGGGTTGGAATAGTTGTTTGGAATTTCATCTGAAATGCCCTGGATGTTTTCCAGACACAAAGGGAGAAGGCTTCCTGCTCTGAAAGTCCTGGGTCATGTCTTCATTGCTGAAGTAGGTGTAATTATTACACTGATATTGCAGTCTTGACGTCAAAATCCCGACAGAGTCAGCGCAACTCCATGCAGCTGATGAAATCTCAGGTGAGGAGTGAAATAATGACACTGGCTTTTTACTTGATGTAAAAGTTGCCTTTTCTCTGCTGGCATTTTTTACGTTGAAATAGTTATCTCAATGTAATAATTACATCTTTCTCTTTAGCAATGAAAACACAGCCAAACAGTGCAAATGAACGGTGGAGGAAAGGGATACGGTGCACAAAACAAGATGATCAGATCAGTGATGACCACGCATTGCTTGAGTTAGTTTTGTTTTAGTATAAACAAGTGCAGTTTGCTCTGCCCTCCGTGATACAGCTTTCTTGTGTAATAATTATAGGCTTGTATCCTTCCTTCTGCAGAAATAGGGGGTAGGTTTTGGACAAAACTAAATAAATAAAAATCTCCGTAGGTGTGTTTTGTCACCTGTGTTCCAGAAGCAGTTTTAGAGTTTGTGGGGAAAAGTGTCTGTATTCCTGTTTTTCTGTCTACCCTTCCAGTGTGCTGCTTTTTTTTTGTGGCCCTCTGATTTTGGAGATCAGCTATGTGTCTTTTGACTCCCCAAAAATCACATTTCTGATTTTCTTTGAACTGGCACTGTGGTGTTTGTGTCCTCTTTTTTTTGTGTCTTTTTTTTTTTTTAATTTTCTTTCTTTCGAACTATTTGCAGTGTAGCATAGCCCCGGAGTTATTTCTTTCGGCACTTAAATTCACTGAAATTGGAGCATAGAGAAGATGGAAAAACATTTAGTCACACCTCTCTAGATGCGTTCAACATCAGGAGTCCAGTTTCTTATTTGCAATACACCTTGTCTAGGCTGCCAAAGGGATGGGAGGGTTGGGGTGGCTGAGATCATTCCTAAACCATTTGCCATAGTAAAATGTATGCCTTTTTTTTTGTTTCCTATTAAAATTTGTTTGTAAGGTAGCTTGACAGGATAAAAAGGTAGTAAGTTTAGGCCGTCTGGTAAGAAGCAGTGGTTGTGATTTTACTTAGCACATTGGGGTCTCGTCTTGGCTCTGCCATGGAGTGCATGTCTTGCCCATGAGCAAGATCCTTAATCTTGGTCTTCTGTGGGCTTCCTTTCATCCTTTGCCTTGTATATCTAGACAGCAAGCTCTTCAGGTGTGTCAGCCACTCGCAGTGTGCCCACATCGTGTCTTTCAGGGTGCGAATCTCAATTCTGGCTTCCGGGTGTTACCGTCATGTGGATGATGACAGTTCATGTTGTGTAAAGCTCGTGTTGTGGGGTTTTTTTTATTCCACCACGTAGTTCCTTTGTAGGCAATAGATTGACTTCCTTCTGGTTTTGGACCCCTTTTATGATGAACTCAAAGCTTTTTAGACATTCATTTCCTTTCTTGTTTGGGAAAGGCAGATATGTGTTGGGTTAAAACAATAATTAGGCTTGGCTGTTTATACAGGTGGGGAAGTCATGGGTAGAAGAAAACGGAAGAATTAAGTCTCAGAGTGAACTGGGAAGAAAGAATAATATGTTTTTTTTGTTTTTCTCTTCTGCTGAAGTTGAGGTGCGCTACACTTTTCTCATACCTCTCCTGCTTTGTGTTTCTGCAATACCAGAGTACTTGACATCGTCATGGCAGCTTCTTTTGGGTATGCATTGCAGACAGTTGGTTTCTTATGCCAGTGGGATGCTATTGAGACTCACATGAAAATTTCAAGAGGTAAAAAAGCCTAACTTGAAAATTAAAGGGTGGCTAATAATTTGTTGTAGCTCTGTATGAAAATATTTTGAAATCTTACGTTGGTGACACTGTGGATGGCTAGGTGTATGCTCAAAGCATATGAGTAAAGCAAACGTGTGTGCCACCGTATTATTTTTTTTAAAGCACAAAACCATCTATAAAGTTTCTTCCCCTGAACATTTTGTGTACAACATACAGTAGGACAGATGCAGTGCTCTGCAAGTCTGCAACTGGAAAATATTCTGGCTGCAGCTGAGCTGGGCAAAGAAGTTGCCTTAGTACTTCTTATTTTCTAATCTGCTTGCCTTTTTAAACCGCGATCCTTTTGATAGGATCGGCTCAAGGAAGGCAACTATGTGTACAATTATGGAGGCAGATTTCGGGGCACCAGAACATCTGTAGGAGAC
>VYZM01002429.1:103746-131902 GCA_013398915.1 Dromas ardeola | reverse complement strand
AACAGGGTCGGGGGGTGTTAAAAATTCAACCAGACTTGGCTTCAGGCAGAGCAAAACACATCTAACCCAACCCAATACAAAGGTCGTATTTAAATCAAGATCCCTCCTAACACAATGTAGCTGGAGCTCGATTTGTACAGAGTTTATGGTTTGGCCTGGAATGCTGCGTTTGTCAGGGGAGTATGTGCTACACCCTGCACTGCCCTGGGAGTGCGGGGAACACCTCCAGCTCCTCTGCCTTCTGCGGAGCATCACTACTTCTTTAATAATGTTTTTAGTCTCCTTTTTGGGATCTTTATCCTTGATCACGTGTCCCACTGTCACATACATACATATCATGCAATTCTGCACACGCCAGAATTCAACAGATACTGAGGAGAGTCACCAACTAATGACCATGAGATTGTACGGAGCAGTAATTAGTCAGCTCCAAAAACAACAGAACCAAAAATGTTAAGCAGCTCCTATGTAGCTCGTCTTTTAAGGCCCCAAATTTCCATTCTCTCATATTTTCTTCAGTTTTAAATAATTATCTGGACTCCAAACCTTTTCCAAGAAAGCAAACGAGGCATTCTGGGGCTGAATTCCAAAACACGTTTCCCTCTTGCACACACAAACTACCAGCCTATAAAAATAGGTACAAGGAGACTGATAAAATCTGCCCTCTTTTGGATTTTACCAACATGGGTCCAAATGTGGAGAGCCTCTTTTATTCTGCAGGTTTGGAAGTGACGACTGTTTTTTCTGGAAACGTCCTTAAATTCCACATTTTGGAGGAACAAATAGCGTAGACGATTATTTTCTGTTTCTTCAGCTAGGTTGGCATTTGTACTTTATTGCTCTTTGTTAGGGACCCTTTGCACACTTAGGTAAAGTAAAAAACATTTTTTGCCAGTTTATGATCTTCACCAATTTGCGATACAGCAGAATTGTGAGCGAGCCACCTGCACCTCCAGTTTAAAGGGAAAACAATTTAATGGGGAGAACATCACTCAAGGTCTTCTGTCCAACAGTGACATACTACCAAATCTTGGTTTGGTACTAAGAGTCTTTGGGACTCAGAGCTGAAGTAAACATAGTCACCGTTGGAGACTTTGCCAAAAATTTTTGGACCCAGGAATAAAAACGTATCGTAGATGCAGATGCAGGCTGCCAGGTAAATGATAACAGAACACGGTCCACCCTCTAAAGCAAAAATATAATCAGTTAATGAGCAGTATTCACTTACCTACCTTACTCAGACAGATCAATTCAAGCTAACCATGCGCTTTGCAAGTATGTGAACTGCAATGCCATTGAAGATAATACTGACGTTAATTTGCGTTAACAGCAGAGTGCAGGCATGCCCCAAAGAGCATAGGATCCTATTCCATTGTGTCCATAAAAATCGTACACTGATCACCAAAGACACCTGAAATCAGTTTATCAAAACAGCTGTATTAGTGGCATCGTGACATCTCTTTTAATTAACACTTCCCTTCAGACCTTGGAAAAGCTGAATCTTCGACTCAGTATGTAATATACTATGATCATTTTAACCCCAAAATAAAGCAAGTCAGATTATTATTTCTCTTCTGACCCTTGGCCAATTTATGAAAAAAATGGGAAGAAAAGTTAGTGAAATCCTGAACATGCTCTCTCTTCCAGCAAATCCACTGTTTTTGAGCAGGTGTTTGAGAAAAAGCTAAATTATCAGAAGTGCATGTCTTTGCCTCCAGAATATTGAAAAACAATTAGATTTATAGAAAAATAACAAAGAAGAGAGCAGAACATCTTCCTTCGTGTAGTTCCGTCAGGACAGATGCTCCAGATAAGTTGCAGGACAAACACTGACCTTAGAGAGACAAAAGGAGCCATAAGGAATGAATTTACTTTAATCAATGTTCCTGGCTAAAGCAGAATCATCTCCAGCAAGGAGAGATTTACAAAGCTTGGAGCAGATTACTATATTTACTTGCTACATTAGAAGAGGCAAATTAAGTTTTTTTCAGTGACATAAATTCAAACACAATATTACAGTTTTCATTATCTTAAATAATCCTTTTCACCTCATCTTCTTTTTGCTCTCCTTCCTAACGAACTCTCCAAAAACCCAAATCTTGACTATTTGAATGGAAGACAGTCATGAGACTTGCACAAAACTCAGAAGTCCTGTCCACAACTTGTCACTAAAAACTTCTCTCAACTTCACACCCTCTAAAGCCGAGTATCGTGTGGCAGGTTCCCTTTCAAAAGATGGTTTTCAATTGAAAGGTTCTTAACTGTTAGAAGAAAACCATGTCAGATTGTGGAACCTACGTTTGAGTCTTCCATATCTGACTTGACTACACTTTTGTTCCAACGAGTAACATTTGCCAGCAACTGAATCCAGCACATGCTATTTCTGAGTCATTTTCTGCATTTTACAAATACATTACATTTTCAAGGGTACATATCGTACATTTGGTTGAGATAGAATTAAAATGTCTTTTTCTAGCTTTCTTAAGATTTGCATCTTTTGGAGTTAATGTAACATCTGGAACTGGAACTAGAAATTGGAAACAATTCAGATCAGAAACAAGCATACCTTTGTCGAGCTTGTATTTGTTCAAGTCCTGGAGAAAATTTGCAAGCCAAATTTTCCAAATGATGCAGAACCACTATTTTATCCATTAAAAGTTTGGAACCATCATCACTGCATAATCTACTATTATTGGCCAGACAGCTGTCTGCCAAACCAAGGATGAATAAAATAAACTGAAAAAAAAAACCAGAAAAGAACCTTGCTCCCATTGGTATCCTGAATCTAAAAAGGGGACATTGCAGGGTTTTTTTTCCATTCATGGATTGACCTGAACTGGTACAACAAAAGTTGTGTTTAGATGTTCAAGGTAGTCACCTCTTTGTCTGCATTCTTCTAAATCAACTTATGCAGAAATAGGACAAATCTTTAGTTTCCTCTGCAGTTTTAAAACTCTACTGAGCGTAACATGGGGGTGGGGGGGAACCCATGCCTGCTGCATTTAAAATAACAGCAGCAAAATTATTGCTATGTGCTCTGCATCACAGAATGTGAAACATCCAAGTATGGCTTTTTCCTGCCACATCCCCCATCCCTATTTTTAAGCACTTCCTTTGCACTTACCCGTTTGGCAAAGCCCAACGGCAGTACCACGTAAGAGACTACTTCAGTGCCACTTCTGCTTATTCTAAAATCAGAAAATACCAGAAATGTCAATGGAGAGGCTGTTTTCAATTTTTGTGGGTACAAGCAGAGTGCCATATTAATTCTCACAAAGAAAACCGTCATGAGTCAGCTGACAGATAGCTCCAGTGTGGTTTGAATATGGTAAACACTGTTATGGAATTGAAACTAGTGTCCCATGGTATTAGACAAAATACAATTTTGTACTTTAAAGAAGCCTTAATCATAATATGAAACCTTATCACAGTCAAGATAATGCAAGTATTTGGTGTTACAGAATCAATGCAAAGGGGAATGATATTTGAAGAGGGTGGTCTGGTAGAATGGAAATTGAATCCTCTTTGTAGCACCGTTCACACGAACACCACTATCCATATCAAGTTTAAGCCATTCATTTCATAAATTCCACACCAGAATAGGTGGATTAGTATTCAAGGATCACCTCCTCCAAGCTCAGGAGCAGTGTATCCCAACAAAAAAAGAAGTCAGGCAAAAAAGCCAGGGGGCCTGCATGGATGAACAAGGAGCTCCTGGACGCGCTCAAAAGCAAAAGGGAGACCTACAGAGGGTGGAAGCAAGGGACAGGAGTCTGGGAGGAATACAAAGAAACTGTTTGCGCAGCCAGGGATCAGTTAGGCAAGTTAAAGCCCAGACAGAGCTAAATCTGACCAGGGACATCAAGGGCAACAAGAACAACTTCTATAAATACGTCAGAGATAAAGGGAAGACTAGGGAAGATGTGGGCCCTCTCTGGAAGGAAACAGGAGACCTGGTCACCCAGGATGTGGAGAAGGCTGAGGTGCTCAATGACTTCTTTGCCTCAGCCTTCAGCAGCAAGGGCTCTAGCCACACCGCCCAAGTTGCAGAAGATAATGGCAGGGGCTGGGAGAATGAAGAGCCGCCCACTGTAGGAGAAGATCAAGTACAAGACCATCTAAGGAACCTAAAGGTGCACAAGTCCATGGGACCTGATGAAATCCATCCGCAGGTCCTAAGGGGACTGGTGGATGAAGTTGCTAAGCCGCTTTCCATTATATTTGAAAAGTCGTGGCAGTCTGGTGAAGTTCCCGCTGACTGGAAAAGGGGACTAATCACCAGCAACTCTGTTTTTAGGATGATACCTTCTCGATGACTTGGGTGACTTGCTGAGTAACTTGCCTCGCAACGTGGTCCTCAGAGACTTCTGAACTGGGCTTCTAGCTGAGGCAGAGTCACTGCAGGCTTTTGCATGAGATAAACTGTAAAGCTCTTCCAAATCAGTTGAAGTAATTTGTCATTAAAGTTTGCCCGTACAGTTAGATTTTTGGACCCAGGGTTACAAATTGTAAGTGCTTACAGCATCTTACGTATGAGAGCATAAAGACCATAGCTTTATCTAGCTGGAGGAGGTGAGCATCCAGTGTGGCAGTCTGTGATGGATCTGGAGAAGTTTGCCTGTTACGTCTTGAGACAGCAGCTGGTGTGTGAAGCCTGTGACAGCCTTCCTTGTATCACACTATTCTTAATTTAACATAGAGGAGGTTTGGAGGCTGGTTTTGGTGCGAGTCAGTAGATTGCCCATGCGTATATGTTGGGTCTCCCTCTGCTATCCAATTCCTCTGTTTGGACACAGTGTGGGACTCAAACATCCCAGCACAAACCTGTGAGGTGCTGCGGCCTAGTTGTTATTAAAGAGTGGGAAAGTTTCCACCTTCCTTGTGGGCTTTACTGTCTACATTTAGACTGGGATTTTCAGTGGACCTTGGGGGCTTTGGCCATCATCACTGAAGTTTGATGGAAGTTAAGTTTAACCTCCCTTGGAGTTTAGTGCAGGCTCTAATTTCCAACCAGCACCAAACTCAAAAGTTGACTTTTAAGATTGGAGGATGGTAACAGCTGTTTTCAAAGTGCTAGTTTTCAAAGCTTGTTGTTGGTGTCTCTCTGGAGCCGAAATGCCCTAATCCCCAATAGATAGTGTATTTGCGTTTAAGCTCTTGTGTGCATTGTGATTTTCGAGTAGCAAATTACAGCGGAATCCTCAGAAGAATAAGCAAATTGTTGTGAACAGTATACTTCTGCTTTTGGGAAAATCCCATGTATATTTTAACCCCTGTAAAATGCTGGGGCGAGAACCTGAGGTCAGGAAGCGGTGGGGGTTCAGACTGCAGAGATATTATCTGTTTAGCGTTAGCCGGTCAGGATTGCATGAGGCTGCAGTCCTCACAACTGTTTGGCTGAACACCAGTTGTGCATTGCACAGGGAGAGATTGCCAAGAGCCAGTTTTGCAATAATGTTTAGAAATTTCCTCTAACAAAACAGACCAGATGAAAATTGCTTTATGCTCTAGTGAATCTGTGTTCTCCTCTAAATAAAACGGTTAAAGTGCTTGCGAGTCTTATCTAACGGGTATCTCAGCACATTGATGTAAGTGTCCCCAAATCAAGGCTGATACTCTGCTTTTTGTTTAGTTTTTCAGCGGATCTCTAAATATGTTCTGTATGCTGCTTGGTGGTCCGTGTAGGGTTGGCTGCTCGCATGGACTTGGCTGTCCTCCTTTCCAGCTGCTAAACTGTGTTAAAAGAAGATGAAATATGCTGTTCCATGTAACCAATTTCAGTATTTGCTACAGGGGTATTAAGGACAATCTGAGAGCCCCATTGCCTTGTGCACCAGGAGGGGAGTTCATGTGGCGTGCTTAATGGGTGGTCTGTGGGAAAAGACAGAGAAGTTTGAGGAACCTTCCTTTAAAATAATGTGTCCATAGAAAAGTGATCTTGAACACCCGTAGCTTGCTTCCAGCCTCTGCAGAGATGGAAGTGCACTGAATTATGCACACGGAATCCGATCATTTGGCTGTTCCGGTATGTGAAGATTTTTACTTAAAGTAGGTAATATAACTAGAAACAGGACGGAATAATAATGAATAAGTTACGAGTGTGCTGGTGGAGAGTCTTGAAACATTTTATTGCCATCCCAGACAATCTGAACAAATTCTAAGTTTCATAACTTGTATAAAGCACCTTTGCCGGACCTGTTTGGAGCACGCTCTTCAGGGAAATCCTTTGGCATCTCTTGACCGAGGGGAACGAACTAATTCAGGCCAATGGAGATGAAATGGTACATAATCAGTGCTATATTTTATTGTTACTGCTAACATTATTAAAAAACGGTAGGCTGCCAAACAAAACCAACAGTCTGAAGTAAATCTCTCGTCTTCATAAAACCCTGTCATTATAGGGGGGAACCCTATACAATCCAGAAAATACAAGATTTTCAAAAAACTTACTGCTTGTTTATTTAAAAACATAAAATAAAAGGTAGCTAGCGGTTTATCTAACAATATTTTAACATCAGTTATTTGATAAAACTATTAAATGCATCTGCTTCAGGGAAGCAACAGAAACAGTGGTGTCAGTGTTATGTTACTGGGAGAGTTTTTAAAATTGTTTTGTGTGAAACCTGGCATAAACACAAGCAACACTACACCTTAAAAAAAAACAGATAGCCCTGTACGTTAGGTAGCCCTGTATGTTAGGGAGTGTTTTGGTTGTCTGGAGCTTAATGATGGTGATGATAGGGTTGAGTGTTTATGGGTAAGAGTCAGGGAAGAAGGCCAGCGAGGCAGATATCGTGGTGGGAGTTTGTTATAGACCACCCAACCAGGATGAAGAGGCAGACCAAATATTTTATAAGCAGCTGGGAGAAGTCTCACAATTGCTAGCACTTGTTCTTGTCTGGGACTTCAGCTTACCAGATGTCTGCTGGAAATACAATACAGCAGAGAGGAAACAGTCTAGGAGGTTCCTGGAGTGTGTGGAAGAGACCTTCCTGACACAGCTGGTGAGCTGGGAAAGCACCCTGCTGGACCCGTTGTTTGTGAACAGAGAAGGACTTGTGGGTGATGTGATGGTTGGAGGCCATCTTGGGCGTAGTGATCATGAAATGATAAGAGTTTTCGATTCTTGGAGAAGTAAGGAGGTGGGTAAGCAGAATTGCTACCTTGGACTTCTGGAGGGCAGACTTTGGCCTGTTTAGGAGCCTGTCTGACAGAGTCCCTTGGGAGCCAGTCCTGAGAGGCAAAGGACTCCGGGAAAGCTGGACATTCTTCAAGAAGGAAATCTTTAAGGCACAGGAGCAGGCCACCCTATGTGCCGAAAGATGAGCTGGTGAGGAAGAAGGCCTGCGTGGCTGAACAGAGAACTTTGGCTGGAATTTGGGGGGAAAAAAGGAGAGTTTATCACCTTTGAAAGAAGGGGCAGGCAACTCAGGAGGACTACAAGGAGGTCATGAGGTTATGCAGAGAGAAAATCAGAAGGGTCAAAGCCCAACTAGAACTTAATCTGGCTACTGCTGCAAAAGACAATAAAAAGTGTTTCTATAAATCCAAAAGCAACAAAAGCTAAGGAGAATCTCCACTATTGGATGCAATACTATTAGCAGCCGTTCCTTCACAGCTCACTGACCCACACTCACTCCCTGATTCACAGAGAGGAGAGGTCTTAGCCTGTCAGGAATGAAAAGCTGAGTACATCATGGAGCTTTCTGCTGGGAGATCTTCAAGTGCCTTGCTCGAGCATCAGTGGGCTTTACGGCAGTCCTTTGAGATAATTAACAGCAGAAGGAAGGGTATGTTGGTAGCGGGTGGAATGATTTTTACAAATCACTGGGCTGAAGCACCTGCTCAAGTTCACTAAGGGGGTATATGTGGGAGTGAAACCGAGGAGCCCTGATTTTTTTAGTCCTGCGCTCTACAAACTGCTACCACCTACCTCTGTGTTGCATATAGAATAAATTCTATAATTTAGTAATTACACTGGGAATTCACCTTATCTACAATAACGTGTTTTGAGGATGAAAGCAATAGCTCTCTATTCTTTGGAGGACCGTACCTGGCAAGTTTAAACTCGGGTTGAGTATGTGCAGTTAGTACAGGAAGATCAACATTTAATCTGTCTTTTGAAGTTGGTGTTTTCAGATTCTCTGCAGCAGCAGCAGCAGCAGCAGCTGCCAGTAAAAAGGACTGGGGTCCAAAATGCAGAGCTTAGAGTATTTAAGAAAGAAACTTTTTTTTCCCTGCTAAATATGTAATTAAAAGAGTTGCATTAAAAGAGTAAAATAAACTTATGCGTATCTGTGCCGTATTTCCTTCTTGCCTTGCAAGGCTGGGTTTTTTAGTAGTGCTTGATTTTGGGAGACAGGTGTGGCAAAACTCTCAATTACCTTCCTTTCTCTTCCATGCCTGAATCTCTTTCATAGAATCACAGAATGTGTTGGGTTGGAAGGGACCTTTAAAGGTCATCTAGTCCAACCCCCCTGCAGTAAGCAGGGACATCTTCAACTAGATCAGGTTGCTCAGAGCCTCATCAAGCCTGGCCTTGAATGTCTCCAGGCACAGGGCCTCCACCACCTCTCTGGGCAGCCTTTTCCAGTGTTTCACCACCCTCCTTGTAAAGAACTTCCTTTTTTCCTTCTTTCCTCTGTCTTTATGGAGCCAGTAGTGTCTGTGTGTCCTGGCAGGTGAGCTTCCTGCTGCCACCAGCTGCTGTCTCTCTCCACTTGAGCTAAGCCACGAAAAATGGGGGTAATGCCCTACAGGGTGACAGTATGTGGAATAGCTTCCTTCCCTAAATGTTTGGAAGGGGCGTTACGCTACACATCAGAGGTCTGAGCCTCCTCATGCTCCAAAAGAGTTAAGAGCTGGATAAGAGGGATCGCTTTGTGCTGTAGAACTGGTTTCTCCAATTAATTTATGGGTGCTAGGACCCTTACCTACATGGTCTTGTTTCTGCATAGCGGCTATTTTCAAGTATAGAAAGCTGATGCGTGCTTACTCCATATCCTGTCTTAGAGTTTCCAGAAGAGTGTACACCCTTGGGTGCAAAAGTTTTGACACGTTTGGTTTTTACCATCTTGTGTGCCTGCATCGGGGTGTGGGGGTTGTTTTTGTTCCTTGGTAGTGAATGTTTTTGTGGTTTGGGACATTGACTGCTGCAAGAATTCAGTGCTATTCTCTCTGTCCAGCAGTACAGATGGCTTAACCACAGAGGTCCCCTATGCATTTGTTCTGTTAAGAATTGAAATAATATTTAAAATATAAGTTGTTGCACATACTGTAATTTTGGATGGCTATTTTAGCTTGTATGCTTATTAAAATGAGATCTTTGTTTTATGTTGTGTACCAGGCTCCCAAGATCCTTGGTCAGTTTTCTTAAAAGCTCAGTTAAACCTTTCCATGACCTTTAGCCTAGTTAACTGGTTTAAGAATTGTTAAGTATGGCTTTTCTCCTGTGCTATACATAGGATTTGTGTGTGTTCTGCACTTCTGGTGCTTTCAAGAGTAGGAATTGTGCACGTGCCCCAGTATTCTCATGTCTTTCTATTTTGGCTTTAAGGGAAAGGAGACAAAATGTAGGCGTGTCGACAAGTATGAAGCAGTAGTATAAATATAACTTTTTAAAACTCTCTTGCTCAGCTTGTCATAGAGCTGTTGCAGCTTTGCAGCTAACCAGCAACTGATGACAAATGCTCTGTTGATCATAATTCATGATCACTTTAGTGTTAATATGTAAATGAGTTGGGCCCTGTCAAACTGGTTTTCAGAACTGTTACTGAAACTAATAATAACAAAGATCATATAGTGCAATTTTTAGTTGTTTGTCCCATGTCACTTTGCTGGGGCTAATGGGTGCTCCTGAAGCACTTCATAAAATTTAAGTCCTGTGGATGGGATTGGTACAATTTAAATAAAAAATGAAAGTTAATGGCTGAATTCAGAAGCAACATACTGGCCTGTTCTTTTGGAAGGTAGTTACAGCTGGGTAAATGGCATCAGACTTGCTGTACGTCATAGAGCGTAGAGATGATGGAAGGCAGAGAAAAAGAAAGATTATTACTGCCTTTTTATGTACGGTGAGATGCAGAGGAGTCTAAGCCTCAATACATTTAAAAAAGATGCTTTTTTGTGTTGCTTATGAATGTGATAGAGATGGTGGTAAGGGAACTATGGCAGATGTGCTAAAACCAATACTGTTTATAGTGGTCAACCAAATGAATTCTACATAAAGTGCACAAATCCTCCAGTCTTACATTGTGTCTGCACAAGACAGCTTTCCCGATGCAGGTAAAACAGTTACAATTCAGTAATTAAACATAGACAAGGAACAGAAGATTTGCCCAAGAGCATTCAGGAGATCAAGAGCAAAGCTGGAAATTGAACCCGTTTGATCCTGAACCAGGCTGATCGTGAGTGTTTCCTTTTCTCCAGTTTATTAACTGGTGAGAAGCTCGGTTTTCACACTGTTGTGCAATAAGCCTCTGTGTAGATAGCTCCATTATCAAGACAAGGGTGTGTTTTCCAGTTAGCAGAAAAACACTGGAAAATAGGTGGTTTTTTGAATAGAAATAATATGTCTTTCTAGAATGAAGTATTGTTGATCAGGTACTGCGTGATCCAAATGAGATTGTAGAATTGCAGCAAGAAGTCTGTAACTTTTTACAGTTTAGGCTGTTACCTCTTTAGAGTTCATTTGATAATTTGTGGGATTTTTTTTGCTTTGTCAAAGGACTGTGAACTCCAGCTATGTACAGAGGTTTTAAATATTGCCTGTTATGGAAAAATATGAACTGTTCTAATTTTACTGAAAAAGAATACAACACTTTTTTTTTTTTAACTACATTAAAATGTTGTCCTTTCAATTGGGTGATAAATAGACTGAATATAGACAGTTTGTCCTCTACATTCATCACTCATCCTGTTACTCTTTATTCTTTTCTCTTTTTAGAGTAGAAGCTGGTGTTTCCCTTTTCAAGCAATTTGCAGGTGTTGGGAGCATTGCTGATCAAGATAGAGCATAACACTAAGTGTTCTTTTGAGAGTCTCCTAACTTTCTAACCATGGAATAACTTCTCAAGCGAGGGATATTGCCTCTTTTTGTGTAAGAGATAAGCTCATTTGAGTGTCAATGGTAATCAAAGTTGTTGCCAGATTTTTTGGATCTCCTCCATCCCTCTCCTCAGAAACTGCTGTGAACTGGTCTTCCAGTTTTCCTTGTCAAGAGCAGTGCAGTAAGGAATTAAATCTACCAAGGGTAAGTGTGTTCTCTGGACCTTCAAGCCCAGTTCAGGATCGAGAAGACAGCATGATTTGAAAGGAGATCTGTCTGCATGTTCTTGGAAATGAACCTTTGATTCTATGTACAGGTGGGATTCAAAATAAACAAACTTGCACCGTTAATTGGTGGGATGATCTTGAATCTCTAAGATGGCTTGTTGATGGCACAGCAAATCAAGTTTTTTGTCAATGCCATTTGTTTTGTTGCTTTTTGAGCTTTCTTAGTTTCTCATTCTAATGCTTTCAAAAACCTGTTGATTACGATCACGTAGACTATGACTGTGTCTTTTGAATTGCTAAGTTGTTGAGTTTAGTAATTTTGTGAAACTAAATGCTATGCATCTCTCCTTCTAGAAAGGCACCTGCTTTCTTAGTCGCCTCTTTCAGATTTACTGCTTACTAATCGGGAATGTTGGAAATTTGACAAGTTCTGTGAACTTTTCTTGCGATGTCTTGGAGGTTGTATTTAGTCGAAGCTGCAGAGTTACCAGCGCTAATTTTGCCTGCTGTTGAGCCATCATATTCTGACCTCTTGTGATAAATGCACAGCCATGGAAACAGACCGTTTAATTGCTCTTCTGACTTTTGCATTATTTTTAAAGTTGCGAGAGTATGTGTTTCTTCAGCAGCATTCCAGGGAAGAATCAGCGTTGAGAACCAGTTACTTGTTTTGATCACTGGTTTTTGTTGGTGGGGTTTTTTTTTGTTGGGTTTGTTGGTTGTTGTTTTTTTTTTTTTCATACCAGTTGTGCTCTAAAAGGGCTCTGCACTTTTTTTATAAAATTCGGACTGAATAAAATAGACTGGTGGGGAGGAGCAGAGAAGTGAATATGGTTTTCAAAATCAGGTTTTCTGCCTTATTTCTTTTATTTTTTCCAAAGGAAATTGAATACTCATTTGTGCTTAAAAGGGATAAACTCTGGCCATTTTCAATAATCAATCAGTTTATATCAGAGCATAAATGCAGTGAAATTTTAACACGGTTGCAAGCAGGGCAGTGTGATTTCCCCGCTGGGTGTTTATAGCCAACACAATGCGGCTGCACTTCAATCAGGACGATTCCGAAGCACAGAAGTGACAGAGAACACAGTGGTTAATGTGTTATCTGTACGCTGTTGCCCTACTGTGTGCATCAGTGGGGAAGAAATCTCTTGAAAGGGATGGGGAACTGGGATAATATTGATACTGATTGGATTAGACATTGGTCGTGTCTGATCTTTAGTTAAGAAGCTGTTGAGTTCCTCTGCTGTTGATTGGACTTGATATTTCAGGTTTCTTTTTCCTTTGTGCTAGCATTAATAATGGCTTCAGCATGGAAATGTCTAGATTAAAATCCGTCTATTCATATTCCTCAAAACACATTTTTGGGACGATATTTTTTAAAAATTTGTACGTAGACTTTTTAGGCTTTGATCTTTGGCTTGATATGGGGCTGGTTTCGTGAGGCAATGTGCATAACTTGAGAAGTTTTCTGCCCCAGAAAACTTGTGACTTAAACAGAGCCCGCTAACATCAAACTTTCCAAGTGTTCAAATGGTTTGGTACAGTGCCACTTAAAATAGACATGGTTATGGGGAACCAATGAGTTGCAGAGAAGAAAACAAGCACTTTGCATTCTAGACATTTTTTCTTCTGTTTTCAATAACTAACCTGTTGGGCTTTCATGATACCATTCCTAGTGTTTTTAAAGATGACAGGGAGCAGGACTTGGCAAGTTAGGAAATTAGATAGGAGTGATACTGAGACTTCATTTCTTAACAAATAATTCTTCTCAAGCTGTATAAACTTTCTTGGGTTAAATATTGTAGAAAACAAAGATATTACATTTTCAGTGAAACATTCATGATAACAATTGTCTGTATCTTTGCTGTCCAAGATCCTCACTAAAACTACCAGCTGATTTAAATTTTCCTTATTACTTTCATCAGCATAGACTTCCTCCAAAGAGAAAAATAAAGCCATCTCTTTCCTGACTTGGGGGAAAAAAAGAATAGTAATAATAAAAAGGCTGATTTTTTTATGCATGTTTTTAAGTTTGTCTGAAGCTGAGTTGTAGGTTCTAACTGTGGTCCTTGGCCTGCACATAAATACATAAGCTGTTGTCAGAGATGTACTTCACTTTGCCACACGCTCTCCAGCGAGCATGTAGCTGGAGCCAGAGTTCATGAAAAAGGCAACAGCATGCCAACATAGCAGACCTGCAACTCAGACCTCGTATGAATTGTCTTCTTTTAAAACTGCTGGAGGAATTGCATCTGAAAGACAGTATCAAGAGTTAAGTCTCATACAGTAACATGAATTTGAAACTAAAGGTATTTATATCACAGCCTTGAAGCCATAGAAGATTAAATAATGTATCTGTTGTTGCTGCTTTGTTCTGTGTATTATTGCTCGAGTTGAGTGGCAAGTGTTTGGACCTCTGCTGGGTGCGCGCTGGAAGCAGCAGCATCAAGTTAAATGATTGTATATGAAGCTCGGAGTCAGCAGTTGACTGGTGTAGAACTCCAGCAGCTGCCGCTTGAGTTAGAAGAGTTGGGGGGAGGAGTGGGAAGGGTAGTGGGGTTCAAGGTGACAAACAGTATGGGCAACTGAAAATAGCTCTTCATTTGATGACATAAGACCCCTACCAGACTTTGGCAATCAGAGGAGAAGCTGAGGGAGCTCCATTACTTCCAGCATCTAGCGGCTTTTTCTGAAATACTGTCATTCTCCTTAGGTGCCAGTGGTGTTCACAGCTGTGGCCAGTCTGGTGGCATCATTGTATTTGGCTGCTGCCTTCCCAGCCATATCTGCAGATGGCTGTTTTTCTTGTTTACTGCTGGATAAAGAAGCAAGCCTGCACTTTAAGAGAGAAATGAAGTGGTTAACTTGGCCATCAGTCTGGCTGGTATGGTTGGGAAGGAATGTTGTGCAATATGTCTACTTAATCTCCTCTTCTGGAAGAAGCAGTTGGGCCAAATCGTGCCTTTGTCTCTGTTTGAATCATGCCTGCTCACCCGATAGTGGGTCCTTCAGAGGATCTTTACAATCTCCCTCTGCTAGGGTTTTGTAATACTCCGTGTGGGGAGCAGCGGGAGGAATTGTAGGACTCAGACCTTCAAACCTTTCTTTCCTTCTCAGAGCGTGGTGGGACGCCTCAATTGGAAACACAGATTTATTTCTCTCAGAGTGTAGTGGCAGATGAGATCTGGTATGACAGAAAAGTCATCTTGTCTGTGCTAAAATCTCTGCCGCTGTTACTACTGGTTCTGTATGTCTTACTGTCAGATTCAACTCAGCGAGGTTAATTTCCTTGCCTTTCATGAGTCTTTCTCGCCACCACTCTGTCTGTGAATGCCAGCGTCATCTGCCAAGGTCATGTCACTGACCAACTGAACCTCACACACATGAGATGTAGAATTTGTGCAGGTACTGCTGGAGTATCTCTACGGCTGTCATTATGACGTGTCTTTAAGCTTCCCATCCCTCTTGCATCAATCATAAGTTAGCTCCCCTTTGAAAGCCTGTTCCCTGTCATTCAGTATGAGGATCCAGCTTCCACCACCCACTTAGAGCTTCAAATAGAAAGAACTTTTGTCTTTTTGCTCTGGCTGCCTCTACCAGCTAACAGCAGTCCCCAGGAACTTCCACAACCACATCATCGTCTTCCTTCAAACTCTTCCTTGAATTTCTCTCTTGTTGTGGTGCAGAGGAAAAGACAGTAGTTCTGAACCTCTGTCACAGTCTTTGCTATCTAGGAGGGTGCTTGGTAGGAGCATTTCAGGGTGTTGTGGCTAGTACTATTAGCTTCCAGCCTGCTACTAAAGGGTATCAAAACTTGCCTTCTGCATGTTGTTACTATTTCAACTTGGTGAACCCAGCTTTCAGACCATGAAGACATAATTTTTTCTAAATCTGGGTGTATGGATTGACATAAGGTATTGTTGAAGGGTCTCAGTTTGTACTCCTAACTATGTTGAAGACACTATCCATATCCCACAGATACATAATTGGGCCTGCTCTTCCCTCTCTCTTTTACTCCTTTGGCTGACATGTGGAAGGAAGAGGTTTTCCGGTAGTGTGCATTTTTCTCTCGTGAAATTTCCGTGTTCCTTCTGCTGTACTGCCTGTCCCACTGATCTGGGAAAAGAAATCCTCCTCTGCCATATTCCTACTCAGTGCTTTAACATCTCTAGATGCCAATAACACTAATATGTTTCTGTTTTTTTCTTCTGTAGCATCTCCCTTTCTGCTTTTTGCCAACCGGCGGGATGTCCGACTCGTGGATGCTGGAGGCACAAAGCTGGAGTCCACTGTGGTGGTCAGTGGTTTAGAGGATGCTGCTGCGGTTGACTTCCAGTATTCACAAGGCATCGTTTTCTGGACAGATGTGAGTGAAGAAGCCATCAAGCAAACTTACATTAACCAAACTGGGAGTGTGGTGCAGAATGTCATCATTTCTGGTCTGGTTTCCCCGGATGGCCTGGCATGTGATTGGATTGGGAAGAAACTTTACTGGACGGATTCAGAAACCAATAGGATAGAAGTAGCTAATCTCAATGGAACATCTAGAAAAGTCCTCTTCTGGCAAGACCTTGATCAGCCCAGGGCAATAGCTTTGGATCCTGCTCATGGGTAAATATTAATTTGACTTAAATGCTTAAACGGATACGGTGGTGTTTTATGTCGAGTTTTTTGTTCTGAAAAAGAAACAGTGTCTTTTGTTTCAGTTTACGTTTTCCCAAGGTATTTTTCTCAAGATCTGTAGATGAACATATGTTTGAGCTTAAATATTTTGTGGCAAGAAATGACAGCCCAGACGTAGAGCCAGAAAGAAAAATACAGCTGATTTTAGATGCCAAGCCAAATATTCTACCAGTATGATTGCCTAACTTATTCCATTGCAGTTCTGAAAAGTAATTAATTTTCCAGGCCTTTTTTATTGTTATTTTCTCAGTTGTCTTGTCTGGTAACTTAAGTTTTTATTTGAAATGGGATGTCTTAGTCAGCAAGGTGTGTAGATCTGCGTGAGTTGAAACAGGAATTCTCACTTGCTATGCTGTGGTAAACTAAATCAGGATGTTCTTAAGTGGTGATGTTGGGTAATCATGTTTGGGCGGGCAAGTAAAAGAATCCAAGTGAAACCAGGGACTCTAAATGCTGTAAGGTGGCCAGGTTAGGAAGTGATGAGGGAGCAGGCTGCATTTGTCACTTTGAGTGCTCTTGAAAATACCTGTGTCTCTGTATGGTTCCTCCCTCCCTCTTCAATACTCCCCATCCTTTCACACGTGCCATTTGCTGTCCCTGTGCACAAATAGTGCTGGTGCTGTGCAGTTTGGGCCCTGTATTCATTACAGTGGTGACTGAAGATCTGCTGTGCTAGATGGACCCCCAGGATAAGGGGAAAAGAGGAGCGAGCTGCAGTTCTCTTGTGTGCACAAATCCACACAAGTGAGGTGGTTTGCCACTAATTTCTCACAACTCTTTCTCAGGGATCACTTCCTCTTCTGTACGGTATGTGTAGGTAGTTTTCTTATCTGTAAGAAAAACCTGGCATCAGGAAGTGTGAAATTAATTATTTTTAATGAAAACTGGATTAGAACAACTGGGAGAGAAAGTATCGTTGGTACAGGTCAAAAGGAGAGCTTTTTTAAAATTGTCAGTGGTGATGGTGAAGTTGCAGTTGCAGTGTTTCTGCAAATCTAATCCTTGTTTGTGTTTGAAGAAGGAGGGATACAGGCATGGTTTATTTTGTGTGACTTTGAAAGGCAGCTCTTTGCAGCAATACTCTGTGCAGAACAGATGTCTAGCGTTTCTGAAATATGCACAAAATCCAGTCAGTGTAACAACAGAAGACACCATTTTGGTGTTAGGTATTTTACCTTGTTTTTGCCTTTCCGTAAGTCTGTGGTGGCCTATTCTTTCCTTCCTGGAGGACTTGTCTACTTCTAACTATCTTGCATTTAATCCTCCAGGGAAGGTGTGCAAGTATGAACAGTTACTGTAGAATGGGCTAATATAAGAACCAAGATTAATTTTCATTCTACAGGTTGGTTTGTTTTGTTTCCCATTGGGAGCAGGATCTTTATATGAAACACCTCTATCGCTTTTAGCTTGTGACAGACATTTCTAATTGTTAGCCTGTTTGATTTGTGTATTAATCCAGTACAACAAAGCAACATAAATAAATGGCCTGTGAAAATGCATTATGAAGATGCATGTATCCTTATAATTAACTAGTTCATCCCCACTACAGTCTATTAAAATCAACCTCCATAGAGCTGCTCTTCTGAGTAAAAGAGACAAAATCCAGTATTATACAAGGATCCTATTGAATTAAATGCAGGTTTGCTCAAATAACTATCTAATATAGTAAACTTAATAAACAAAAAACCCCATACATTGTGTATATTTGTGGAATAAAACATTCAAATTCAATTTGCTTTTACGTCCACTTCATTTCATATGGTAGTTCTGAAATATTTCATAGGTGCATCTGTGAAGTAGTGATCATTACATTTGATTTAGGCACAACAGGCTCTGGGTTTGAACTCACCTAGAACCAGTTGTTCCTTGTTTACTGGTATTTTCTGGGGAAGGAAAGTGAATGACAGTAGGAAAAAAGAACCGTTTAGTTACCTTTTCATTTGTCTTTGTTAAGAAGTTTTTGTGATTAGGTGCTAATGCAGTTATTACAACTGACAGAAGAGTAAGAATTTGTGTTAAAATAGAAGAGAACAGATTACTGCACTTAAGTAAGTATGTGGGTTTTCTTCTGGATCGTGGAATCTGATGAAATTTAGACTAGGATTCCTAAAACTGGATGAAGCAGTCTTAAAGTTGCTAAACATTGGTTTTCAGCCTGGACGAATTCCCATAGATGTGATTTTGGCCTTATAGCAGTTTCTTCTAGAGAAATGGGGGAAAGCTTAGAAAATGAGGAAGAAAACTTCATTAGGTACAGACCAGTCAATTTCAGTTTCCAGAAGTAAAATGGGACAAGTGAGCAGTTTGTAAATGCTTAGCTGATACTAGTAGTAACCAAAC
Source organism: Dromas ardeola (assembly GCA_013398915.1). Classification (NCBI taxonomy): domain Eukaryota; kingdom Metazoa; phylum Chordata; class Aves; order Charadriiformes; family Dromadidae; genus Dromas; species Dromas ardeola. Next base: position 113,602 of record VYZM01002429.1, on the reverse strand, counting down.
ATGGGCTTGTCAAGAATGCTCGGTGTCAAACAAATCTGATTTATTTTGTCTGTTGACAAAATAATGTGTCCTTGTGCAGATTGGTGACACCTGATCTTCTCTTTTAGCTTTAGTAAGGCTGCTCTGTGGAGATTGATGGAGGACTCCATTTCATGTTGTGGTATTCGCAGTGGGATATTATGCCCAGCATGGCATTTACCTAATCAATAGGTTTTATTCCATTTTGAGTGCAATTCTTCAATACATAGACTAGTTCGAGAGAATAGAGGAGAATGTGTTGAATATACAGTGATCATCTCGGGGGAACGTTATAGGTGTAATGACCAAGCCTTAGGGCATGGGAGATGAACTAGTTGACTTCTGGAGATTCCTTTTGAAGCCTATTTTTCTGTGATTTCTGGCTTACATTCAGAAGTATGATTTTTTTGGATGTTTTGGCAGGCTTCCATGATAGTCAGTTGGATGTATTTGGCATAATGACATTTTTATAGAGAGCTTCATAGTTTTCACACTCAACCTACCTTCCTTCTTTAAAGGCAACACTTATCTGAAGGTTATAACACGAAAGAGAGATGCCCTTGTTGTCTCCCCCGACAATCATTCAGAACATTTTAAAATTTATTTCTTTTAAAGTAAGCTGTGAGAGACTATTGCAGATCATCTGTGGGTCTCTACTCTTCCCAGAGCTAGTGAAAATAATTTTTTGTTACGGATTTTCTGATGCTCTGAGACAGTATCATAATTAAGAGGCAGCTGCTTAATGTGTAACCTGGCATTCTTTCCCATACACTTTAAAGCTTTCTTGCTGAATCCACTATATATTCTAGGAATAAAAGGATTGTGATAAACCAGTCTGTGTGCTTCCTTGATATTAAGGAATATGTGATAAACCAATTATTCTGCTTCCTTGATATTAAGGATAAACTAGGCAGACAGAGGAGAGTACAAAACATTTTTCTGCAAATTCACTGCCAATTTGTTCGGAACATCCAGATCCCAGACCAGGTGTAGGTTATGTGAAGCTGAGTTTATTTTAATGGGAGACATTAGGCTAAAATTCTTGGCGCTGTTTTGGATAACATTAGCATTTATATACATTCTTGCTAGGTGGACCACTGATGGGGGATTCAGTAGTGTTGGTGTTCTATTAAATTTGAGTTCGTAGCTTTTGCGTGTTTCTGTGTTTTGGGTACAGCAACCACTAACAAAACTTAAGTTAGTGTGTGTAAAGATTTTACTCAAGCCCAACTAAAGAGACAGCTCAAATTCTGTGCAACACAGTGAAAAGAACCTAAATATCATGAACGTTGTGTGAAGAAGCAGGAACACCTTTCAGAAGCAAGTCCTTATTGCGTGTCACAAGCAAACTTCAGTTTCCTGGAAAGAAATTTTCAAAAGAATGCATGAATGCATAGCCAAAACAAATGAGTTAATTCTCAGTCCCGTAGGGAAGGCCTTAGGTCTGAACAGCCTAGAATGTGTGTTGACAAGGGTCATTAAATCTAGGACCTCTAAATCTGAATCTCAAGGCTTGCTGCTTTCAACCTGTAATACAGGGCTCTGATTCTGAGGAGCTGTAGCATATCCTTAATCCTTATACCTGATTTTCACTGCTAAGTGCTAATGAAGTAGTTAGTTCACATTACTAAAGCATACAATGTGTTAGAAACATCTGCTTTGGCTAATACAAGTATTAAGTTTCTTCCTAGCTGTGTGATGGCTGCTGCGATATCTTCTGGAGCAAGCTTACTGTTCAAGTTTTAGCCGTATTTTCTATAATTTGGCTTATTCAGCAGACAGTACTGCTTGAGAAGTTTCTTCCCCCTCTTTTGCCGAAGTACAAAGAGCTGAATCAAACATCCGTGAAATGGTTATTTTAAAGAAAAATAAAAACTGATTGCCTCCAAAACCCCCCATACTGTCTTGTGGATTTTTTTGTGTGTGTATAACAACCGCCTTCACTTGGAGTAATCACTGGGGTTGTTGAATTGGCCATACCTGAGCTGGCATGGTAAGTCTGGTGGGGTTTGTAGAAATTATATTCGTGGAGGAGGAGAGGAAGGACCTTTGAATTGCTTTGGCTGAAGGAAAGCTGCAAACCCCTTCCTACATTTCCTCCCTCATTTTGGTTCTTAGAATGTCTTTTGAGATGTGGTGTGGGTCTGTTGGGCAGTGGCAGTGCCAGTGGACTAGCGCAGAAGCCGACTTCATTTATGGAGCAGTCTGCCTCTTTTGGAATAGCAGAGGCTTTGAGGGAAGGAAAGAAGATGCAAATTAGAAAACAGCATTAAAAAAAATTATTGAGTACAAAGGATAAAGCTATTAATCATAAGTTTTGACATTCTGCAGAATGGCCATTAGTTTAGAGGTTAAAACAAGTCTGTTTGGGTTCTGAACAGCGTTAGGGAAGTGTGTGCCATAGCCCAGCCTAACCATTGCTTCAGGCAAATTAGCCAAAATCTGCAGTTAATGACTGTCATTGACCTAAAGTATATTTGGCACTGAAGGAAGGAAAGGTTTGGATGACTAAAAATGACAAGTGGGATATTAAAAAATGGATTTAGAAGGGACAGCTATCAAAATTAGAAAGCGCTCGGTTCAGAACCTAAAATGAAAAGCCTCAGACGTGCCTGGTTGTTAATACAGCGTTCTCTCAGTGTCACAGCAAAACCATGAACCAAGCCTACATCTGTTCTTACACAACTCAACCGTGTTCGCAGAAGCACTTAAAACTGCAGTGGTGTTTACTGCTGATTCACCAGGACCTTGGTGCCGCACAACAGTATGTTGTGTACTTAAGGTTAAGCGTGTTGGCTTTCTGTGTTGAAATCACTGGGTTCTTTACGCTGAAGCCTGATCTGTATGAGCTGCAGTAGACCAAAGCTTTGAATATTTTGATTGAAATGGCTGTGAATGGTGAAATGTTTTTAACGTGTATCATCTGATCTTATCTCCTTCAAAATAGTTGAGAGGAGGGGGAATACTGAATAAAAACTTGCGACTGTTGCAAATACTGGAGGAAAAAAAACATCAAACATGGTATGGGTAAAGATTATACTTTTTAGCAACTTTTGCTTTCACTCATGGCTACTCAGTTAAAATGCAGAAGATGCCCCAGTTTTGAGTGAAACATGATTATTGCTGCCTTGAAAGCGAGAGATGAATTTTTATCCTGTGTGTCTCTGTTTAGTAATAAATTTCAAGTATAAAATAGTTTTGAAGCTTTTGGTTAATTATTTGAAACACTGTAATGAGGATGAATGTAGGAGTAGCACAGTTGTTTTCTTAGAATGTAAGAGAAGTACTCAACCATAAAATTGGTTACAAGTCATATCCAGTATCTTGGTATGGCTGTAATTTCTGGGAGTTGAAAAGCTTTTGTTATGTTCTGTGGCCAAATAGCTGCAAATAGTCTCATGCATGAGAAACTTGAAGTTCTTGTGGGAAGTGTTATTTACTCTAATTTTCAGATGGATGCCCTTGATGGTGACAGCCTTTCCATAAATGTTTCATCGGTCTCTTTTGCATATTTCTCCCTTTTCCTGCTCATAGATATGACTAAAGAGCATGAATTGTTCAGAGACCATTTGGTTCATTTGGGAGCAGAGCTGCCTGTTCAGAGATGGCAGAAAAAAGTGGTTTACTCCTTTTTTTCTCCCCAGCTGGAATTGCGTGGGGAAGAGGTGGAAATGTGTAGACTTCCTTAATAACCCCATTGAACTCACTCCCCTGTTTGCACTCTTTTTTCCCCTACAAATTCTGTGATTCTTTATATCCTGAGTCCCGGAGACTGAGGCCCCTTTGCCCTGTACGCATTTAGTCTTCGTAAGCCGTTTGGGAATCATGGTATTCTTATCTTTTTAATTTCTACACCATTTTTTAAGGGAATGGAAGGAACAACAGGATGGCTTTGATTGTCTCAGTGCCAGTGTGTGTTGCATTGGTTTCTCAGGTGGTCAGGAATGTAGCTCTGGTCTTGTAGCTTTGGCTCTGGGACCAAAGAGATGGTAGAAGCTGGGATTCTCTTTGATTGGAGGACTCGATGGGTCAGTTTATAGTTGCACAGAGGCAGTGTGGAAATCGTGGCATATACAACATGTTGGTCTGGCTGGATTGGCACCATTCTGTTTCTCATGGATTGGGTGGCTTTGGTTTAACTCAAAACACATTTCTAATTTTTTCATGTTAAATCAAGCAATAGTATAAGCTGAAATAAGATTTTTTCCACATAACCTGTTGAATGTGTACTTAAACAGGGTTTTGTTTGTTAAATTGTGTTTAAAATTATAAACGTGCAAGTGAACATGCTTAGATTGCATGGCTTGACAAATTAGTGGCTCTCATTTCAATGTATTTTTTTCCCAAACATTGAGTTAAACTGCATCAGAACACTGAAATAAATAAAATGCATTGGCAGTTGTGCGATCTGTGGGTAAGAGAACAACCAACACCTTACTTGAACAATTGAATTACCGTTGTTGAATATGTTTGCTGGACCCCTGTCCTCCACTAATTCAGTACAATGTGTAGACATAATTTCTTGGGCTGTCCTGACATGCATTAATCAAATGTTGCTTATGGAGAGAGGAAGAAATCTAGGTTTAACTTTAGGTAGAGTAGTTAAGGCAGAGTTAAGTCATGACTGGGTCTACCTATAAGGAGCAGAGAGTGGGAGGTGTCTCATAAGCTGGTGGAGAGAGAGTTTGACAGTTAATTTTGCACCTTTTGATAGCAGGATCCCCTGACTTTTGAGTTGCTGGAGTGTGTCTTAAAATGAGTTGAATGTAGTGAGATTTGGACTATTTTTCCCTTTCCTAAAATAAATCATATTTTTTGAAAGAAGAAGAGGACCTGGGGTCAATGAACTGAATATGAGCCAGCAATATGCCCTTGCTGCAAAGAAAGCCAAGAGCATCCTGGGCTTCATTAGAAGGAATGTTGCCAGCAGATCCCCTCTGCTCAGTGCTAGTGAGGCCACCCCTGGAGTACTCTGTCCACTTCTGGGTTCCTCAGCACAAGAGACCTGTGAACATGCTGGTGTGAGCCTAACAAAGGGCCACAAAGGTGATTAAGGGATTGGAGCATCCACCATAGGAGGCAGGGGTGATTGAGTTGGGATTGTTTACCCTGGAAAAGAGAAGGCTCAGGATCTTATCAATGTGTATAAATATGTGATGTGAAAGAGCAAAGGTGATACTCTTCTCAGTGGTATCCAGTGAAAGGACTAGAGGCAATAGGTGCTAACTGAAATAGGGGAAGTTCAACTTAAATGAAAGAAAATACTTCTCTACTGATAGGGTGATGAAGTTCTGGAACAGGTTGCCCAGACAGGTTGTGGAGAGTCCAACCTTACAGATATTCAGAACCTGACTGGATGAGGTCCTCTGTAACCTGCTCTGGTTGACCTTGCTTTCAGTGGTGGGTTTGCAGTACACAATCTCCAGAGGTCCCTTCCAACCTCAGGAATTTAATGATTCTGTGAAAAAGCAGCCTTTTTTGGTGCATGGCTTGTGACCTCATGAGGTCTTTTCCTGCCTTGTATTCTGCTGACCACCCTAGAGTGGTGGTGTAATGCCGAGTTGCTTGTGAAGTGCGTTCAATATGAAATAATTTCTTCATATATAATATTTCTTCATCTCTCCTCTGAAATGTCTTGGGAAGAAAAAGTTATATTGCATTGTCTCTTCTGCCTTACCTAGTGACCATAAGGAGCAGTTATGAGGACTCTTTTTACCATCTTATAGTTGTTTTTCTGTTTTCTGTAGAGTTTTTGCATATGAATGTGCCAGACATTCTTTTAGAGGGGAAAGTGCATAACACGCGAAGCATGTGCAACTCCTTTTTTTCCCCAGGAAATCCTACCAGTGTAGTTTCTTTTTCTCAACACGTCAGAGGTATTTGCAGTAATAATTGCATTCCAAGTTGAAAATTCTCTTCCTAACCCCCCTGAGTAGTGTTGCGAGTATCTCCTTACTGCTGCCCTCCTTCTCTAGCTTAATGTCTTTGCAGATCTTCTTGAGTACTTTTCTGTGAGGATTCTTCAGCTTCACGGTGTCACGTAACCTGACTTTTTAACAGGCTGTTGAAGCTGTATTGAATACTTGCTTGTTTACCGTCGAGAAGTCACGAGGGTGTCTTACTCCTTTCCATATGGGTGAGCAGGGGAAGATGTGCTTTTTCCTTGCAGGCACTTCGTTGCAATAATATTTGAGCATCCATCAGTTGACAGGCAGTTATGTTTTTCCTCTTTGTTCTCAGTTGCCAAATAGTATACCGTATATATGTAATGTATACATTTTAAAAGAATAAACCTGTCAGAATAAAAGATGTAAGAAAACTGTAGTGGAGAAGGGTGGTTCTCGGGGGCTTTTGTTTGCTTTGCTTTAAATACGTGTCTTTGAATACAGTGTGATTAGTTGTGATGTTTACCTGCTGGGGCATATTTTTGGGTTTGATGTAATGTTTTTTTGTCAAGAACATCCAGGTCATAAAGTTCGGTGCTTGAAAAACAAAAAGAGGTAATTTGCGTGAGTAATTTTCAGCTTAATGCTATGCAAGATAGCCGTTCTTTTCCCTTCTGTAAACCGTTGGTACTGTTTAATTTCGCAGTTGAGATTTTGTAACTTTAAAGGTGGGAGGGGGGGAAGTAAGCTTTAAATGTGCAGGAATCTAAACTTCGTAGTAATTTCCGGTAAACTCCTGTTTTGTGCCCTGGGCTTGTATAAGTTCGAGAACATTGTTGAAACTGGAGAAGTTTGTGCTGATTTACATCATCTGTACAACTGGACGCTTTTGTGTAAGCAGGTTATGTAAGGTTTGGCAACTGTACTGCATTTTGGGAGGTGGAAAAAGCGTTTGGGCGATGTTGGCCGCTTTTTATTATGTCCGTGATACCTTCCAGCTCAGATGGCTGATCGGCTGCTCTTTGAGGGCATGGCCGTGATTTCTAATGTTTGCAAAAATGATGACAAGAGGGATGAAGCGCCAGGAAATAAGAAATGCCCTGCAGCTTTAAAACTGAGGGGAAATATGGTCTTCATCCTGTTTTTCCTCCTGCACCTGGAATTTTAAAATGAGTTAGGCAGACAAAAAAAGAAAAGACCACTGGGGTGCAGTTTAGCAACTTTAAAATCTGTTTATTTTTGCAAGATGGCTTTCAGTCCCATTCTCCTGATAGTACTGAAGCACCATTTAAGCCTTGATTCAGTGTGGTAATTAAGTATGTGCCAAAACCCAGTAACTTGCTGACTGCAGTTGAACTGCGTTTGTTTAATTGCCTTTTGACTAGAAAGCCTGGTAGTGAAGCTTGTGGCTACTGTGCTTACTAATAGAGCAGTAACTGAATTTTACAAACTCTGTTGAGTCCAGTACTGGATGGTACCGGCTGAATCATAGACTCATGGGATCGTCTAGGTTGGAAGAGACCTTTAAGACCATTGAGTCCAACCATTAACCTAACACTGCCAAAGAACCTGCTGCCTGCTGAAAGAGTGGAAACCTGTTGGAAAAGGGGAGGAGGTTAAATGGAGGCAAGAATTGTTTTTTCCATTCCATTGCTTGGCGTGCTTTCCTGTGATGGACCACAGGGGTGCTTTGTAGCACTTGAAGGGAATGAAACCGTTACTTCAGTAGGTGCTTGGTTATTGCAGAGACTTGATATGTTCTGAAAAGGTCACCAGGAAGATCAGCTTTATCTGTTAACTTACGGGTTTGCAGAGACACCCTACAATCAGGACAGGGTAATAATAATCTTTTATATGTTGCGTTAAAAAAGTCCAACTGTGAGAGAAGTGCTTTGAAAGAATGCTGCCTGCATTCAGATTGTTCTACATGTTGTCTAAGTGCATCTTCATCCTGCCAGACTTCCTTTGTGGTGCAGTTACTTTGCTAATATTGCGTAGTTTTAGACCTTTTGATGACACAGGCATTGATGAGGATTGAGCTTGGTACTTGTTAATGAGCTAAAATGTAGGGATGTCATTTTCCTGCGGCAACTTAACGTGTGAAGTTTAAAGTAGTACTTTTGTCCAGCAGTCTCTCTGTGGCCAAGGATAAACACACATCATCTATGAAATTAGGCAACAGGGTATTTTGGGGGGAAGAGGCTCTTGAGCTGCAGCTCCTTTAATATCTTGAGAAGCTCATGAGCTTACACATGAGCTTTGGCTTACAGACTTTTTTTTTCCTTTCATGAGAATGCATTGAGTTTCTGGGCAGGCTGCAGTTTTAATGGGAGACTTGAGGAGAGCAATTTTGCTCAAGGGTAATTTTGGGGATATTTTTTCATCCTTTTTATTTAAACCTGCTTTTAAGGTTTATTTGAACTTAGCTAGTGTTGTCTCCTTTGTTTTTTGTTTTTGCTTTTGAATGACTGTCATGGGATTTCTGATTTTGGTCTAAGCTCCTTTTTAGTCTGCATTTATACTTTTCAATGTATGAATAGGTGCCATAGCCATATGATATAGCCCAAAGTCACCTTTAATAGCCAGGTTTTTCATAATTCAACTGTCCATCCTTTGTCCATCTTCGTTTCTGTAGAGGTGGCTCAAGGTGTCCGTTGATACTTGAGGCTAGTGCAGGTGATCTGAATCACAGAACTGATTTGACCTGACCAAAAATGAGTATTCGGCCGGATCAGTTCCACAGTCTGATTCACCAGCTGGTTGCACAGTTTCTTTTATGTTTGCTTTTCTCTGGCTTCCGTTGTTTGTCAATAGCTGCTTCCCCACATGGTTTGAGCTGCCACAAATTACAGCCTGACTTGTTAAGGAAAACCAAAATGAGTGGCAATTTACATTCATGTGAACTGGGGCAGCTCAGCTACTGCTGCCACTTCTTCAGGAGCAGTCAGTCTGTCCTGGCTTCTCGAGCTGAGTAGTTTTGGGGACGGCATCTGGGGACACGAGTCTCCTGCAGCCACTCTGAGGTGAGCTGTCTTAGGAGTCATCTGCGTGGAAGCTTTACTGTTTCAACTAGAAAATTCCTTGTTTTACCCTCCCACGCTCAAACATATGCATATTGTGATACAAGTGAGTCATTTCTGTCTGTCTGTCTGTCTATCTATCTATCTATCTATCTATATTTTTATCTATACTTCCCTCTTCAGTGGGATAGACATGCTAATGATGATATATGCTGCTATGATGGGAATGGTCCAAGTAGTGCTGTGACTGTGCTGGAGCTGAAGTACGGCTGAATTGGGGTGCAGTATGTACATGGAGATCGCAGCATTTTAAGCTGAAGTGAGTTGTGAGGGACGTGTGCTGGGGATAACTGTACTACTGCCTGTTCCTCCTTGGCTGCAGCTCTGTGCAGTTTCTGGCTGCACCTCTCACTGCAGCCAAAGTGAAGCCATGTTGGCTGTCACCAATCGCCTCCTTATCTTCCATGTTGCCTTAGCAGAGTTTCCAGGAGGATCTGCTCCGTGATCTTGCCAGGCACAGAGGTGAGACTGACTGGACTGTAGTTCTCCAGGTCTTCCTTTATTCCCTTTTTAAAAATGAGGGTTACGTTTCCCCTTTTCCAGTCAGTGGGAACTTCACCAGACTGCCACGACTTTTCAAATATAATGGAAAGCGGCTTAGCAACTTCATCCACCAGTCCCCTTAGGACCTGCGGATGGATTTCATCAGGTCCCATGGACTTGTGCACCTTCAGGTTCCTTAGATGGTCTTGTACTTGATCTTCTCCTACAGTGGGCGGCACTTCATTCTCCCAGCCCCTGCCATTATCTTCTGCAACTTGGGCGGTGTGGCTAGAGCCCTTGCTGCTGAAGACTGAGGCAAAGAAGTCATTGAGTACCTCAGCCTTCTCCACATCCTGGGTGACCAGGTCTCCTGTTTCCTTCCAGAGAGGG
>VYZM01002429.1:68870-103584 GCA_013398915.1 Dromas ardeola | reverse complement strand
CTTTTTTGCTTGACTTCTTTTTGTGTTGGGATACACTGCTCCTGAGCTTGGAGGAGGTGATCCTTGAATACTAACCAGCTTTCTTGGGCCCCTCTCCCCTCCAGTGCTTTATCCCATGGACCCCTACTAAGCGGATCCCTCAAGAGGCCAAGTCTGCTCTACCGAAGTCCAGGGGAGTGAACTTGCTGCGCAGCCTCCTTGCTGCGCACCCTCCTTGCTGCCCTAAGGATCTTGAATTTTACTATTTCGTGATCACTGCAGCCAAGCCTACCCTTGAGCTTGATACTCCCCACTAGCGCCTCCTTGTTGGTAAGGACAAAGTCCAGCATAGCTCCTCTCCTCGTTGGCACCACTTGGAGAAGGAAGTTATCATTGACGCATTCCAGGAACCTCATGGTTTGCTTATTCCTTGCTGTGTTGTCCTTCCAACAAATATCAGGGTGATTGAAGTCCCCTGTGAGGTCCCCTGTGAGGACTAGGGCTTGTGAACGCAATGCTGCTCCTATCTGTCTATAGAGGGCCTCATCTGTTCTGTCATCCTGGGCTGGTGGCCTGTAGCAGAACCCCACTGTAATGTCTGCGTTCCTTTTAATCCTGACCCATAAGCTCTCGGTCGTCTCTTCGTCCATCCCCAGGTGAAGCTCCATGCAGTCCAGCTGGTCATTGACATAGAGGGCAACAGAGAGAAATTTCAGGGCACTTGATTTTATTCTTTTTTGTGTATAGATTTGCAAAAGGAAGTTCAGCTGTGGTCGTTGCCTGCTTGGATAGGTAATTAGTTGCTTCAGAATGTGATTTAGAATATTGTAATAATTGTCCCTGCAAGGACGATACTCAGTTGTAAATGCTTATGACAGTCAGGTGCTGCCCAACATTGAAAGAGAACAGTAATACATTATGCAGAGTAAATGCTTGTGAAAGATGCTGTCAGGAAGGACTTTTTTGCGCCTTCTAGAACTCTGGTTTTATTTACGTTGATAAGTATGTTAGTGAGTTAATAAGTATGTTAAAGTTTTGGGGATATGCATTTGTGTGTATACACCACGCTATGTATGTACACTTACGGGCTTTGCTAAAAGCTTCTATCCCTTCTGTTCCTAAAGCTAACCAGCATGTATTGTGATTTAATTTGTGTGCATCTCTTGCTTTCTTTTTCAGATACATGTATTGGACTGACTGGGGTGAAACACCCAGAATAGAACGGGCAGGAATGGACAGCAGCACCCGAAAAATAATTGTGGATTCGGATATTTATTGGCCAAATGGACTCACGATAGATCTTGATGAGCAGAAACTTTACTGGGCTGATGCAAAACTGAGTTTCATTCACAGGGCAAATCTGGATGGTTCCTTTAGGTAAGTTTCCTTTAGTCAATAATATGGCGTAATTTATTTCTCACCTCGTGCATTCATTTTGAACTAAGGCATTTTTTTCAGTAATCTAGAACAATGCTAATACCGTATTGCTCTTTTTAAATGCAATCGTTAACAGCCTTGCAACAATTAAAATAGGCTCACATCCTATAAAACTGATATAAAACTGACTCTTTGTATCAGTATTTCACTATAAACTGTTTATAGCCTTCTTGTACAGCAGGATTTTTAGTTTGTAGGCTCATATTTGTCTTGAAAATAGTTGGAGATGTTTATCCTCGGCCCTAGGCAAGCTAACATTTAACTAGTGACTGGGATTTTACAGTATTGTTACTGTATTTTTTTTTCAACAGGAAACATACATGGAGATACACTTGTCCTTGGCCCCATCCAAAGATGTCCTTTGTGGCATTCCTATAAATTAACCGAATTCAGCCTATTTCAGACTGCAAGAGAGAAGGAAGCAGATTTTCCTAAGGCTTGATAGAAAGCACAGTATGGAAGTTTTGGTTGGTGGCTCTTGTCCAAGCGTGCTGTTGAGTTTTAGGTTTTGTAGACACAGAGAGGTGACCCTTCAGACAGCCCAGACCTAGGCCTTTGGGATTGCACCTTCAATTCTGTGCAGTGTTCGATGGGCAGGTTGTGTTGGTCCTTGAGGGTGAGTGTCATCTACCAGTGAAATGTCCTGCTGAGGATGCCAAGTCTCTGCATTCTGGTCTGGCTTTGGTCTTAAGGTAGTTTAAAATGACATTTTCATTTTCCTGATTCCATAACATTTTAAATGTCTGTGTTACGAGATCATTTGCTTTGGTAAAAAGTTCTATGAGTTTTATTTTATGCATATCTGTGTAATAGAGTAATATGTGTCCGTGTCCCTCCCCTCCACTGCATTTTCCATGGTGTTTTTCAATTTGTTTTACTGAGGTGCATTCTGTGCCTGATTTTCACACTCATAAAAGAGGAATAACAATATTGACTTCCTTTATAAAACACTCTTAAGTTCCTTTGAGAGCGCTATGTAAGAGCTAGATAATGGTAGCATTGTAGTAAGTGACAAGTACTGACTGACAGTCAGGAGTACAGACAAGGGAAAAGGCCTTTACGGGCGGGAATGGTAGCTCAAAGGCTGGGTGCAGGTTCACAGACAGAAAGAAAACGCTGTCTCGAGATTCAAAATCTGAGAGAGATTTTCATACAATACAGCATGAATATATTTGTCTGATTTGGCTGCGAGTGGCAGAGGGTAAGGTTTCCAGGCTGATTCTGCAGTTATCATGCACATGCAAATTATATAAAATTTACTTGCATGTGTGTGTGAGAACTTAAAGTTGTAATTGGTAAGTAAAATTTATTTTGCTCATTTTAAAGTAGAGAAAGGCCACCTGAAAGGCAGAGAGCCTTTGAATACACTAAAACCAGCAATCTGTCCAAATTACTTTGTGATAGACTAGTGCATGTCCACCACCTCCCAAGCAGTTTTCTATTGAACCACAAATAAAACAGTATTTAAGGAAAAAAAAAATGTATTTTGCATTTAAAAAAAAATTAGCTCACTGGTGTACGCTTCTTACATACTTGACTCAGTTGCTGGAGGGTGTAAATGCACACTTGATGTCAGGATATTCCTGTGCGGGATGCATTCTGGAAATTACTTCTGTCTAACTGTACGTGGACTTCTAGGCGTTGCCCAATATAATAGCTTGATGTCATTTAGCTGTGTATATTTTACATTGCTGCCATAAAATAAAACTTCCTTCTTAAAATGTTATGCATATTAATAAAATTCCATGAATATTGATACTAATTTTAACTAATTTGAAATGAAATTTTTATTTATGTTTTTCCCCCCCACTGATCCGCGTTGAAACAGAAGTCTGAAGTTGGGACTCCTAATTCTGGTGTCAAGGTAGACTTCAATAATGGTTCAAACTAGATGACAACTTTGGAGTTTGCTTCTGTTCCTTAAACAAAGAGCAAAATAAGTTTCACGCAGACTTGTCAATAAAGAAATCCTATGATGTTTCAAATGCTCTTACCCCTCCTCCTGTCCCAGAATCACTTCAGAATTCAAATAAAAAGGAAATCTGTATTCTGCGTTGTGGATTAAATTTACTGGAGCAACCTGCCTGTTACATTTTAGCAAGCTTCAGTTTGCAGGCACATTGGCTGGAACTGTTTCAAGGGATGTAATTACAGGAGAAGGGGAGACTTGATATCTAAGAATGATGGAAATAGGGGCAATATGTAGTGGAAAACAGCTGCTACGATACTAGAATACAGCTACTGCTGTTACTAGTAAAGAAGCAACAGCAAAGGTGAGAGTGGAAAGAGGAAGAGAAATCACTATTTCTATTTGTTCCATCGTCTTTTGTGGTGAGAGAAGTAGTGATAATTTGAAGGACAGGAATTTTAGAGCATTTTCAATTTTATCTCTAGAACAGAAAGGAGAATAATAATTTTGTTTTCTTTTTTCCTCATTACCTGCCTTGTACATGTATGTGCAAATACTTGTTTGCATGTGTCAGTCTGTTTTAAACTTGTCCGTGTCTGAATACATATGAAGAATTCTGGGGGTACTTTTTATATTCCCCCCCACCCTGGAAAATGCCAATGGCACCTATGCTGCTCAAAATGAAACAGAATCATTTCCTTGCCAAATGTTAGCTGTTTTTTGTTTGTTTTTTTTTTTTCCTTTAATCTCTTCAGTGGAATCGTAGAATGGTTTAGGTTGGAAGGGACCTTAATGATCACCTAGTTCCAACCCCCCTGCCGTGGACAGGGACACCTCACAGTAGACCAGGTTGCTTAAATATACGTTCCTCGCTTTCCTTCAGGATGATGCTGGGACTTCAACTTTCTCAAAGTTCTATGAGGAAAAATTTTGAATACTGGTTTGCTGTGTCAGAACACTGGTTTGGAAGGTGCGTGTATGCCTTTGTGCATACATAAAACGCATGAATTTTATGAAAACTGAGTTCATATTGTTTTGACTGAGGAACTGTCAAGTACACAAGTAAATGTCTCCAAAACTACTGAATATAAATTCTATAAATTTATTGCAATATGTATACATTTGGGGATCCTGCAAGTTTAGAAAACGTGGTGGAAATGTCGTGTTTTGCAGCTTTCAGTTCAGCTGATAACCAGTGTGAAAATATATGCATCCCCAGAAGAGAAGTGTGGCTGAATGAGGTTATTGAAAAACATTTGAAATGTTTCTGGTTTATATTGGTTATAAATATTTAGTCTTAGAAAAGATATAACTGACCCTTGCTCTGCATTTAAAAAGATAATCTGAAAAATATTTGTTTCTGCTGCTGACCAAGTCAAGAGGGGTAATTTAAAGAGACTCTTGGGTCGTTTCTTCCCTTTCCTGCTACAAAAAAGGACTAAGATGTCATATATTGCATAGGGAGACAGAAAAAGTAGTGCTTTAATTGGAGGAGCGCTCTTCGGACCCGTGTTTCCTGCAAAAGGCAATTGTGTTTGGGTATTTGCATGGCCCTGTTGAGGAACTTTGGTGAGGCCTTTCAGAGATGAGTCTGGAGCTGAATCAGCTACCATGTCTCTATGAAACCCAGTATATTTGTGTCCTTATTGCTATGAAGGGGCAAAGTCTTGTTTTACATTTTTCAGTCTGATTATCACTTTTATCATCAGGTGAATCTGTTGGTCCAGTGAATTTGTTAAAAGAAGACGATTCCTAAATGAGTTTTTACAAAGCCAGATTTTTTTCTGCGTGGTAACAGGTGGAAGCAATTCGTTTTTAATCCTTGTTCTTTCTTTTGTCTAGGCAAAAAGTTGTTGAAGGTAGTCTTACTCATCCCTTTGCACTGACGTTGTCTGGGGACACTTTGTATTGGACAGACTGGCAAACACGCTCCATTCATGCCTGTAACAAAAAGACGGGAGAGAAAAGGCGAGAAATATTGTCTGCCCTATATTCGCCGATGGACATCCAGGTCTTAAGTCCAGACCGGCAGCCATACTGTATGTTTTACTTTTCCCTGAAACTTTTTACATAGCTATTACTTACTTATCAGGAAAAACGTTAATCATAAAAATCGTTAGTGTGAAGTTGTAAGGTTTTGAACACTTGTCAGGGTACCTGAGTCCTGTACTTTTCTTTGAAAATTCCAGCCTGATTTGGTATGAGCTCACTCATCATCTCAGTTGGTAACAAAATCCAAAATCCAGTGCGCTATTTCAGTGACGTCTTTTGATTTGGAATATCTGAATGAGAATGATAAAGACTCACCTGGCATCTCTTTAACACCATTATTTTAAAGACAACTGAAAAACTGTTTATCATATTATTTTTTTTAAATAAGTAGAATTACCATAAAATATGTAATGTTCATGTTGTCCTTGTAAGTGCTGTTTTTGCAGTCCAGACTCGATCATGTTTATCTTCAATATGTAAAAATAGTTTATGGATGTTTCAGTACGGAAGGGGTTTAGTCCTCAGCATGTATATGAAGCATATACGTGCCTCTGTTTCTTCTTTATGTATGATGCTACTTCAAAGGAAGGTGTACAGAATTGAAATTGAATGAAGCTGTATATATTTTGTGTATGCATGTGATTCCATGTGGCAGTTGGTCTAGGTTTTTTTTAGTATTGTGAGAATGGGACTTAAAAGCAATGGTGTGGAAATGAATATAATTGAGTAGCTATGGGAAGAATCATGCGTTGCCCAGGGGAGATACTCTTGCCGTTTGGATTGGCTTCTTTATTTATGCCAACTATAAAGTCTGCTTCCCTAAAGGTAACGTTTGTTATTCCAGTAAAGTTTGTAAGATGTCAGTAAATAGTCTTGAAAGTAAGCAGAAGGAGTTTGGAGGTCATCTTGGTGATGGAACATGCGCGAGTTTTCATTGAGGTTGTCGGGTGTGCACGGCACCCTGGTTTGTCTTACAGCTCCAGATAAGAGTTTGTCTATGCTGAATTCTTGTCATCGATTTTTAGCTCAGGGAATGTCCCACCCTTGGGTCA
This sequence comes from Dromas ardeola, assembly GCA_013398915.1. NCBI lineage: Eukaryota > Metazoa > Chordata > Aves > Charadriiformes > Dromadidae > Dromas > Dromas ardeola. Next base: position 97,215 of record VYZM01002429.1, on the reverse strand, counting down.
CAGTATTTCTGGGTCAGTCACAAAGAAAATACGGTGCAGAGGGAAATGGCATATGCTGAAAATAGCTCAGATGCCATTGACTTCATTAAGATCAGGCTTGGATTCCTTCCTCTCCCTTTTTTTTTCTCTTGGTGACTGTCAGTGGAAGTAACACAAGCCAAATTAGCCGGAATTCTTGCAGTTTTATATTAAAGCAGTTCAGATTCAAACTATGATTGATTTTGGAGAGATCTCACACAACTTGCAGTTTGGGGTTTTTTTAATAGTTGGAAATATTCTCCATAATTAGTTATGGTAACAGTTTCATCTCTTGCTGCCATTTCTTCCCCATGTTAAGTGAGATAGGTGCATGCAGTTGTTGTGTGTCTGTCCCTGTCCTGTTCCCCCCACACCCCAATTTTATTTTTTTTTAATGTTTTCAAACTTGCAGACTTTAGATGTTGCTCATCCGTATTTCCTGGTAGTTCAGTGCTATGTCTTGCTATGAAGGCTTTGCAGTAGGAATAGATGTTTCTGACACTCAACACTACTGCAATGTAGCGATTGTACAAATTGTTACGTTTTCCTTTCTTTCCTAGAACTGGCCGCTCCCTCCCACCATCACCACCCTCCGAGCCCTGTTTTCTATTTTCATGATGCTTAGCAGACCTGGTATCCACAAAGAAACTGATGTCCAAAGCTCTTAGCTGTGTTCAGCTTTAGAAACATTTAAAGAACTGTATAGTGAGAACGTGCTGAGCTGTCAGCTCTTTCAAAATCAGCTTTTGAATGCATCACAGTTTAGGTGCCCAAAGAAGTAAGATGCTGGGGAGGGAGGAATCAAACGCTTAATGTTGTGGGTCTTCTATCACTGGCACAGCTTGTGCGAGTCATTTGAGATCTGTAATTTCTTCCTCATGGAGAAAAGAGGGCATTAAGGGTTCTTGAAAAATGATAATGAATTTGTTTGGTTTCTTGAAGTTCACACTCCATGTGAAGAAAACAACGGTGGTTGCTCCCATCTGTGCCTGCTGTCTCCAAGAGACCCCTTCTACAGCTGTGCCTGTCCCACTGGTGTGCAGCTAGAAGACGATGGCAGGACATGCAAATCAGGTAGGAGCTTTCCTTTTCTACAGTGACAGTGTTGACTTGGTTTGGGTTTGCCACTTAAAAGTTAAGCCTTGAAGAAGTGAGATGAGAGGAGCTGCCTGACACACTGAAAGGCCACTCTTGTTCTCATGAAGATGGCAGAAGGTTTTCCCCCAAATCTTCTGCCAAAGGTGGCGATTTTTATGAATTAAAGTAATCCCTTGCATCCAAAATCAGAGAATTTTGACTGTGTTTTGTGTCTTTTGACTGTATTTTGTATTACCAGTTCTCGTAGGGATGTGGAGTCCACAGCAGAGTAATTTTATTAGAAGTAAGCTATGGTAGGACATCTTTGCGTTGGGACAATGGACCGTGGACAGACTTCTGCTCCCTCCCATTCATTGTCCAGTAGTGGTCAATGACGCAGTAGCGGTGTCCGAGCTGTTGCCTTCCAGTTGCATCTCAAAGTCAGCAATATGCTTGAGACAAGTTCTGCACACGGATGTGCCAAAAATTTGTTCAAGGCCACGTCTGTGTGCCCATGTATCTTCGAGATAACACAGTGAGTTGCCCCTGCTTCAGTTAGTTTTATAACTAATTGAATTCAATTAGCTTTATAATCTGCACAGAAAATTTCAAAATTAAGATTTAAACTAAAAATACCCTTTTTCTGGTTCTGAAGAGTAATCATCCCTCTGTTTCCCTTTGGACTGCACTGTGTGAAAGATTTATGAGAAAATTGCAATGGGAATTTTTTCTTCCTGGGTCTAGTTTATGGGTTTTGGGCATTATATTTAATTCTAAAACATGAGGCAAGGCTTTGTGCGAAGAGGCTTATAAAATTTGCTGCCTGAGATAATTGAGCTAGAGAAAATAATGTTCTAGGTGGCTGTTGCATGTGACTGAGAAGTAGGAGAGCCTTGTGTATTATCGCTAGAAAGCTGTTTAGAGAATAATAGCTAGAGCATATGCTTTAGTTGAAAAGTATAACTAGATGCATATTTTGTATCCATAAGATGAATGAGTCTGGTGGGGTGCTTTGAAAGCTTTGTTTTATCATTGATCATGAAGCCTCTTTTAAAAATGCATCTTACAAAAGCGTGCAGTTAACCCTGATAACAGTGGTAGGACACTAGCAGGCCAGGTTTTGGAGAATGTTCTGCCAATAGACTACAAGACACACTGCTGCCTGTCTCCGATGTGTTTTCAACAAGTCTCATCAAAGAGTATAGTTATTTTCTGATGTGGCTTGATTCCTCTGACTACTAAAGCAAGCATAATAGATTCCTTTCATTTGTGAACTTGAAGCAGAATTTGAACACTGAACCTCCAGGGTTTAAGGGCCAGCTTTAATAGCTCATCCTGCTGCAAATGAAAGTCTTATAAGGTAGTTCTTGCAGCTGCAGAAAGACCTTTCTCTTTCCTCCTTCCAGCTTTGGAAAGTTTCCTTTTCACAGCTTTTAAAAAAGCATTGCTCAATGCTCAGGACACCATTTTTAGGCATTGATACTGACCTCATGTTTCTGGCAGTGGGAATGAAGGTCAGCCTGCTTTTGGCATTTTGGTGGATAGCACAAGCAGGAGTGACCGCTGATACTGTGCTTTCACCTTTCCGTCGTCAGGCCAGACAATCTGTCAAGGGTGTTCTGTCAAAGGAGGGCAAAAAAGTGGGATGGGAACAGGAAATCTGGTTTTGCATAAGAATGTGGCCTTTCGGTTCAGTTTTATGGATTATTTCTTTCCCAAGCTCCACATCTTTTGTTGTCGTGTCTGCCTTATGCCTACATCCATGTGCTTCTCTTTCCCCTCTTTTAATTAACTCCTTGGTTGTGAGGAACTGACTTTTTGTTCTCTGCACGAGTCCTTTGTAGTAAAGTTGCATCAGGAGCTACGGATGCAACCGTGTTGACCACCTCTCCATTTTGTTCCTTGTTGGCTTGGGCAAAAGTGCAAATGTACAAAGTCAAATGGACATATTGGCCTCTTTGACATCAGGCTTTTAAGTGAATTATGTGATTATTAAGTGAATTATACGTTATTTAAGTGAATGCTACTGGGGATTTGTTTGCAAGAGGAAAAAGCATTCTCTTCTCAAAATCTGTGTCTACATGGGGAGTTTACTAATGCAAATACAACTATATAATGTTACTGTATATCTCTGTCAGAAAGTAGTTTTGTGCGGAAAAGCCTTGAGTGTCTTAGGCTATTTCAGCACTCTTGGATATTGAAGAATATGTATCTTGATAATGTAGAGGTATGAGAGCTCTGTAGCTCTCTACAAAGAGTGTTGAATAGTAATGAGCCTAGGTAATTAAGAAAACGTGAATTCAAGGACAGGTTGTGCCACTATTTGCTTTGCTGTGGGTTATGTCTGTATGTATTGAAGCTCCGAAACTCTGGATTTTTACACTTTTTCTAAACATTTAGCTGTTGATATGCTGAAGCCTTAAGTGTTGTGTCTGTGTTAAAAGAATAGTTCATTATTCTGCAGTTTTGGCTTTCAGTGTTGATTCATTCTTGCTTTCTCTCTGGTTCTAAGCAGTCACATAAATAAAAAATATAACAGTAGATATCCATCACTAATAATGGATATTAAATATACGGATAGATTGCAACTGGCATCAAGTATAAAATACTCTCTGGGAATGTGTACTTGTTTTGTGCAGGTAGATATTTTGTGTTGCTTCCCTCCAGACATGTGATACTAACTCTGTTTTCCTCTGTTGGCTATGAAAACCCTTTGGACTTGCTTGAAGTTCCCATCTCGACAAGCAGAGGGGTCATAAGTTTGGAAAGTAAATCAGCTGCACCTGACTATGTACTCTTAGCAAAGTGAGCATTCAAGCTATGATCTTTGGAATTACTTAAGAAGTTGTGTTGAACCACTGCTGTCTTGGTGAATGTGTCCAAGTACACCATTTTAGGTGTCTGAACCCAATCTTGCCTGTGTAGAAGATAATGAAGTCACAGTTTGTAATGGCCATCAGAGCCCAATGGCTGTAGTCTGAAGTGCCTGTGGAGGCTGGCCTAGGCAGTAGTAACTCTTAGTACCTCCTAAATTCCAGGAATGACTGACCTCTGTAATTTCATGTTTCAAAACAGAGCTTCAGTCTTAGACCACGTGGCTTTCTTGATTTGGGGGGGTATGTGATGAGTTTTTTTTTTTTATTTGCTTTTTTTTGTTTGAAAGTCTTCTCTAAAGCTCCTTAAGCAATGACATGGTTGTTTGAGAAAGAAACAAAGGTTTGGTTGTAGTCATTTAAGAGAGGTGTGTAATTCTGCCTAATTATTCTCTCTTTATTAATTTCATTCATGCAGTCATAAAGTTGTAAGCCTGCCTTAGTGAATCTTAATCTTCAGTTTCTTACTTCAGATGCTTTTTGATGCAAATAATCAAAGTCTTAAGACCAAAGTAAAAATTGTATGTTTTCTGTGCATGTTTTCAGGGAAGCAAAGTTTGGTTTGATCAGCAATGGACAAGCAAATAGGCCGGTTTGGAAAGCAGGGCAGAAGTGTGAAAATTTTAAAAGCTTAGGGACCTTCTTTCAGTCATGTTGCTGACTTAGGGCTATCATGAAGTTTTTCTTTCTTTCTTTCTTTGTTTAAGGATCACATTTATCTTCTTTATGAACAGAATTATTGTGATTCATGAGTCTTTTGTTTTGCTGTGAGGGCTCCTTTCAGGAAGCTGTTCCTCCTTCTTCTGTCCTGGGGTTCCCTTCTTAGGATTTAGCGAGTTCCATTGTTGGTCTAGTAGTAGTTTGAAGTGTTGTGAGAAAGACAAATGTATCAATAGCTAGCGACATGTCTCCAGTGCTAAACTCTTCGAACCTTTCTTACCTTGAAGGGCAGACTCTTCAGGTAATAACTGCATGTCATCTCCTTTGAGGAGCTTCACCATCCTCGTGCTTCTCATTCTTGTTTCCTTGGTGCACAGTGAATGACATGAATTTATCTGTTTCTGACCACAGCTCTGATGCACCTTTGGTATAATTTGCACCACTTAATGTGAATGTTTCCAGGCAAAACGGAGCCAGGGTCTTTCCATCCTGTTCTGCTTTCATGGAGCAGGTTTGCTTTGGTCTGCTAGGTGGAGGTGCAGTCTCAAAATGTTGGATGACTCCCTGTTTTCCTTCCCTTTTTGACTTTACCTTATGGTTCAGTTTAATCACATTCAAGCAAGTCTAGGGGTTTGTTGTTTATCTTGTCTGCTAATTCTGATTAAACCCTGATCCCAGTCTCTCAAACAACAGCTATCTGTATGCATCCTTCCAAGATTGATCTGGTTTCTGTAAATATCGTTCAGCAGCCTATTTCTCTTATGTTTCTGGGAAATACATAATTTCTTATTGCTGTATTCAGTGTTGCTGGCACACAGCTGTTGTTTCAGGCCTTCTACAAGGATGTCAAAAGCCTTTTTTTTTTTTTTTTTTAAAGTGGATATATTTCCCCGTTAAGTGGTCACTCTTAATTTCCTTTTCTAGGTCACTTCCTAAATTTCCTCTGCCTGTTAGTGTTGCAGTCATGAGAAGACACTCCTCTACTTTGAGGGTGGCAGAGCACTGGCACAGGCTGCCAAGAGAGGTTGTGGAGTCTCCGTCTCTGGAGACATTCAAAACCCGCCTGGACGCGTTCCTGTGCAACCTGCTCTAGGTGACCCTGCTCTGGCAGGGGGGTTGGACTAGATGATCTCCAGAGGTCCCTTCCAACCCCTGCAGTTCTGTGGTTCTGTGATTCCCAAAGAATCTAACTCTCATTGCACGTCATTTTCTGATATCATGGTACCACGTAAGTCAATTGTATATGAACTAAAATTAATTTGACAGAATTTTATAGCTTATGGTATTGGGTTTGCATGGCAACGTTTTGGTAGTGGGAGGGCTACAGGGGTGGCTTCTGTGAGAAGCTGCTAGAAGCATCCTCCATGACCTGCCAGCCAGCACCCACTGGCCAAGGCTGAGCCCATCAGCGATGGCGGTAGCACCTCAGTGAGAACATATTTAAGAAGGCGGGGAGAAAACCTTCTGGGCAGCAGCAGCCGGACAGAGGAGTGAGAATATGTGCGAGCAACAACTCTGCAGAAGCCAAGGTCAGTGAAGAAGGAGGGGGAGGAGGTGCTCCAGGAGCCAGAGCAGAGATTCCCCTGCAACCCGTGGTGAAGACCATGGTGAGGCAGCCTGTCCCCCTGCAGCCCATGGAGGTTAATGGTGGAGCAGATATCTACCTGCTGCCCGTGGAGGACCCCACGCCGGAGCAGGTGGATGCCCAATGGAGACTGTGACCCTGTGGGAAGTCCACACTGGAGCAGGCTTGCTGGCAGGACTTGTGGCCCTGCAGGTAACCCACACTGGAGTCTGTTCCTGAAGGACTGTACCCGTGGAAAGGACCCACGCTGGAGCAGTTTGCGAAGAACTGCAGCCCATGAGAAGGACTCACGTTGGAGAAGGAGGGACCACACGCTGGAGCAGGGGAGGAGTGTGAGGAATCCTCCCCCTAAGGAGGAAGGAGCGTCAGAGACACTGTGTGATGAACTGACCACAACCCCCATTCCCCGTCCCCCTGCGCCACAGGGGAGGAGGTGAAGTTAAGCCTGAGAAGAAGGGAGGGGTGGGGCGAAGGTGTTTTAAGATTTAGTTTTTACTTCTCATTTTCCTACTCTGATTTGATTGGCAATAAATTAAATTAAAGTAATTTTCCCCAAGTCAGGTCGAGTTTTGCCTGTGACTGTAATTGGCGAGTGATCTCTTTCTTTAGAGGGACCTCCCTCTAAAGACCCATGAGCCTTTTCTTACATTTTGTCTCCCCTGTGCAGCTGAGGAGGGCAGTGATAGAGTGGCTTTGGTGGGCACCTGGTGTCCAGCCAGGGTCAACCCACCACACCTGTCTTCCACGGCTGATACCACAGAACATTTTGAGTGAAAGCTCAAATTCTCCCCACCTCACCCACCCAAGTTTTAACTAGTTTGGCTTTATGGCTATGGAGCTGTAATAAGTAGGATAAACTGAAACTTCAGCTCATGTTCTTTTTTATTGTATATTTTTTAACTTCAGCAAGGGCACTCGCAGCTACACAATGTCAGAATTAGTCCAGATCCGTGCAGCTTCTGGAAACTGCGTACCCCAAGGTTTAAAAATATATTTTCCAGTTTTATTTTTGTTTCTCATTAAACGTGTAATGCTTTGCTACAGTATTTGGATAAAATATTTCAGTAAAAGCTACAGAATTTTACTCTATTCGTTACGCAGCTTCATTGCAGTGATTTCACTTGGCCTGGCCATCATTAGTTTTTGATCCATTTTACTAAAATTGCTGTACTGCGTTTGGCTGGGATGGAGTTAATTTTCTTCATAGTAGCTCGTATGGTGCTGTGTTTTGGATTTGTGACCAAAACAGCATTGGTAACACAGGGATTTTTTTAGCTAGGTGCTTGCACAGTGTCAAGGCTTCTCTGTTTTTCTCTCTGCCCTGCCAGCGAGCAGGCTGGGGGTGCACAAGAAGTCGGAAAGGGACACGCTGGGGCAGCTGACCCCAACTGCCATGCAGCGTCATGCTCAGCGGTAAAAGCTGTGGTTAAGAAGAAGAAAGGTGGGGCATTTGGAGTTATGACATTTGACTTCCCAAGTAACCGTTACACGTCATGGAGCCCTGTTTTCCTGGAATTGGCTGAGCACCTGCCTGCCAGTGGGAAGCAGTGATTAAATTCCTTGTGTTGCTTCGCTTGTGCTTACGGCTTTTGCTTTACCTATTAAACTGTCTTTTATCTCAACCCATGAGTTTTCTCCCTTTTACCCCCCTTCCCGTTTTCTCCCCCATCCCACTGCAGGGAGTGAGTGGGAGGCTGGGCGGGGGGGACGAGCTGCCCACCGGGGTTAACCACAACAATTGTGCAAACAGTAGCTCTGTTTTCTTTATCTTCTCTGGAGTTTGGAGGGGAAGCTCTTCATTTCTGTAAAGTCTCCCTTTTAATTTTGCATGTTGTATTTTACTCTATAATATGAGGGAAGTTCACTGACGGTATTTTATCTTCTCGTTCTGTGCTGGGTGATTTCTCTGTTTCCTGTGCAACCTGTGGCAGATGTACTTTTAATAAATAAAATATTCATGAGTGTTATACACATTTATTTTACCTAAATTCCTCTCCAACCAAATTTAAGTCTCCATTAAGAGGAATCTTTTCATGCTCGCTTCCACAAAAAAAACCACCAAACATTTCTGTGCATTTCTCTAGGTATCATTGACACTGAAATCTCTTGTAAATTCAATTTTACACTGATTTATTTTCTTTCTGTTTGTGTTGGGAAAGATGATGAGTCTGTTTCCTTTCTTGTACCTGAAAGCAAGACAAGAGACCTCTTGGTAAGAAGGCATGTGGCTGGTTGAGGCGTAGGTGTATTTGCATGCCATGCAAACAGTAGATGACAAATGTGACATCAAGTGCAACTTAAGTTTATTTGTGAGGGGATAGCATTTAGTGGCAAACTGCATCAGCAGTCTTTCATCATAGTTACGCTACTCCTGTCTTCCAGTGCTAAATCCAGGCTCCGATCTTTAACACCAGTAAGAGTTTGATGTCCACCTATACGAGATATCCTTTCTCTGTCCATGACCTCCAAGTTTGCCATAGTCTCAGATAAATGCTCTTGGTATTGTGAAGCTTGCACAAAATGAGTGATGCCTGGAACTAAGGGCAGTGCCAACTAAAGTATGTTCCCTTGATATGCTGAGCATTGGTCAGTATAGATCTGAGTCAAGGAGCATCTGGACGACGCTCTTAGTCATATGGTTTAGTTTTAGGTGGTCCTGCAAGGAACAGGGAGTTGGACTTGATCATCCTTATGGGTCCCTTCCAACTTGAGATAACCTGTGATTCGAAGTAGACTGAGCACAACCATCTCTAGCAAGGGCTATAAAAACATAAATGATTTTCTGCAAAAACTGAAGACAAGGAATTTGGCTGCAAAGGCAACAATATAGTAATGGTACCTTAGCTTCTGCTTACCTTGGTATTATTACTGAACTAGGAAAAAGTAAATGCCCACATACTGTGGGCAGCTTTGTGAGCTTGATGCTATACTTGCAATGCTTGGTAATAGATTACTTCTATCAGGGGTCTCTTCCTAAAGGCTGTTTACAAAAATTCAGCTTGTTAATATGTTAAGGATAAATGTCCGAGATTACATTTACTCCTACTAGGGACTTGCTTTAAGATTTGATAGAGGGGAAAGTATAGAGCAGAAATAAAGGAAATCTGGGTATTTGCATCCCTCTAAAGAGCAGGACCTATTAGATGCCTGCAGCTGAATTCAGATACAGAAAATCCTCTCGTACAATGGCAAACGCCTCCTTGGATAAATGATACTGTTTTTTTGGTGGTTAACACATCTTTTTTCTTCTGTGACTTTTGGTTCTTCCTGGTTTCCTCTTCTTGGGTGCTTTTATATATATTTATACATAAACAAGTGAGATTTTTAAAGGACCCTTTCAAGTTTAAATTTCTCATTCTTAAGCCAGAGATAATCTTGAGGTGAGCTGATAACTTGAGTGAGGCACACTGAAATGTGGTTTGTCCGTTTTATGATAGTAGTGAAAAACTGGCCCTTCTGAGAGCACAGGAAAGTACGTTCCTGTAAATTTCCATGGGACTAGGGACTGCATCCAAGATCCTCTCTGGATATTTGTTGATGCCCTTTAATAACCTTAAAGTGTTGTTGTTATTTAATAAAGATTAAATAAATTAATAGATAAAGAGAAACAGTATGGACTAATCCAGTTCACCTAAGTAGGTGAACTGCTAATTAGAGATTAACAGCCTATTTGCAAAAGGGAAGGGTTAAGGAGACATTTGTTATTTGGGATAATTGCTGTAAATCAGCTCTTTCAAGTACCTGAAAAAGCTTCTGCTGGCGTTGTGTGAATAACCTAAAATAACAGTCGGGAGTCTTCTAGCACTTGGAAGATGCAGGAAGAGAAATCTTGCATATCAGTAGATAAACTGATTATATTCTAGCATTAATTTGGGGCTGTTTTGTGAAGGGACACTCATGTCCTAATCTGTTTGTCATGAGGGAAATTAAAATAAACAGGAGGAAAACTTTATTTTCCCTTATTTCCTAGAACCTTGACAGCTGCCTGGATGCCTGTCTCTTGCCCTTGTCCACTCTGTGGTTGAAATGCAACTGTGGAAAACCACGATCTTTTGGTTGCAAGATGCTTTGACTTCATAAGTGTCTTCTGTCCTGTGCCTGGTGTCTGACTGCCATAGGGAAATGTTATCCAGAAGTTCTGGAGGAGTTTTTCCTCATTTCCCCTCTCCCTGCTCCACTCCCAAAGGTGTATCATGCTTCCTTTGCTTATCAAGGAATTGTTGTTCCCGTGTTTTTCCTTTGTTAGGCTGAGATGGGACTTCTTAAAGACTACTGTGATCCTTCTCTGAAGAATGGATTTGTGTAATGGGCATCTTCCTCAATGCGTTCCCGAATCATAGCGGTGTCTTCCCTCCAGCCAGCGGATGATCTACTGAAAGGACCCGTGGGTGTTTTGCACCAGATGAGAGGGAAAGTTTGGATAACAGATCAAATGTACAAGTAAATGTAAGGTGGAGAATTATCCAGATGCCAGGCTATGAAAATGAGATGCAGTGGGTTGAATGAGGAAATGGCATTGCACTTGCTACACCTGGACCCGTGTTATACTGCCTACTCCAAACACAGCGTATTGATTCTGTAGCACTAAAGCAATGGGCTAGGGGGTTATTTACTCAGTAAGAAGTAGTACTATGTGGAACTATATTTCACTGAGATACCTTTGCAATACACCAGAAAGTGTTTGTAAAAACTGTCCAGCCATGGGTACCTGACAGGAAATCTAGAGGCCACCTCTTCTATTTCTACTCCATTTCATAAAAATTTCATGAGTGGTTTTTTTCTTTCATTCATTCATGTGTAGATCTTGTTTGTTTTGAGTCTGTTCTCCCTTTGCTTTTGTTACTATGTTGTGTTTATGAGTTTATTTGATCTGTATGAAAAGATTACATTAGTTTCTATTCATAGCAACTTCTGCCCTCCTAAATGGGGAGTACTTTGTGTAGCGAGAAAGTGAAATAGCCTCATATGGAAATGGCCTTGTTTATAATTTCATTGGATAAAAGCCATTGGAAACATGCAGTAAGGAAGAAACCTGGAGGGAGTGAGGAGCACTCTGGAAGGTCTGCCTTCATTTTCTAGCTCTGTTGTCGGTGGTTTTCCCAGGCTAGTGAATGAAACTCCATTTTCGGGCTTTGGTGCGTGTTTCAGATTGATGACTACTTCCAGGACTCTGAAACACTGTTTAGTTAGAGATGGTAACTAGCTCACTTTGTGTGCGGTTAGGATTGGGGTTTTTTTTGTGTGTGTGTATGTGTGTATAAAGGAAAAAGCCGCGCTCTCCCTTTTCAGCAGTATCGAGTCTGGATTGATTCTGGTTTTATGCAGGAGAACCACACCCCGGGTCTGCACTGAGAAGGTTTATGTGTAAACTTTGTTATCTTCATTCACCATGGGCTAGGTACATACACACGGAAAGTTACCGAGACCCAGTGATGACTTGTTAAGCTGCTGTAACTTGACTGCCTCTTCAAACATTGGGTGGCCAAGCTCCATTTTACTGCATCAATGCAGCAACAGTGAGGTTGAGACGCTCCCTAGATTTGCAAACCCTAATTTACAGTTGTTTATAACTTTTTTCCGTGATGTTTACTCTTTGACAGATGATTGTGTTAGCTTGGAATTGAATTTTCTGTGGCTCCATCGTACTTGGAACACAATAAATAATGCTTAAACTTCAAAGCATTATACAGCTATCAGCCTTGGAGAGGGCCTGTGGGATGTAGGATATTTATTTCTGTTTGTGTAAAGGAGGACAGCAGTGCAGAGAAACTAGTATGTTCAAGGGCTCTTGGTGAGTGGGAAACGCCTGCAATTAGAAGTCAACAGAAGTGGGATTGTAGAAAAACTATTGTAAGTGATTTTCTATTAATTTTTTTAAAATATATTAATTATGTGTCTTGTTGGGTTGTAGTGAATTTTTGATCATTGTCTGTGTGTATTTAAAGGTGTCACCGCCAAAACTTTGTTTAACAGAAACTAGGTGTTAGAATGGCTGTCACTTATAAAGTCAGTGATTCCGTACTCTGAGCCTGCAGGGTTGTATATCTCCAGCAGAGAATAGGTGCATTTAAACTTTAAAACCATGCTTTGCAAGGAAATACCAGAATCCAAAGACTGTACCCTTTTTCTAGCGGTGGGGATGTCTAACAGACTTTTTCTTGGCCCATTCTTTTTCCTATGGCTTGCGATGAACTGTTATTAAGAATTCTGTGCAAAGTGATGTTCTGGTTTTTTTTTTTTTTGTTAATAAAAAGTAGAATCTGGGACTAGGATATCTGTAAGCTAACATTCAGATTTACCACGCAACATTTCCAACTATTTCTTCTCTTCCTTTAAAACACATAGAGTATAGACAGACGTCGGGCGTGGGGGAGTAAGACTTCGTTGGTCAATGCTTTGAGGTCTTTGGATGAAACCTCTGTATAAGGGCAGATTCTTTGCTTGGTACAGCGATAGCCAGACAATTGTGCTGATCTTAGATTCTGGTTACTACAAATGCAGTTACGACTGTTACACTAATGCTGTTTTGAGAAAATCATCGTAAGAGTTACCTACTCCTCTGTCATTAGTAACTTCATGAAGCTTTGGGCTTGCAAGTGTAGTACTGGGTATGTACAAACTTAATGTGTCTCACAGAAGCTCCGTCCTAAATTAGAGTAGGGTAACTATGACTTCTGCGTTGCAACGGCTTCCTCTGGAAGAAACGTTACTTTTGCCTTAGTCAGCTGTTTTGTGCTAATGATCTTATCAGCCATACAGTTTAATTAATATTCTGTTTGTGGGGTTTTTCTAGTGGCTGTAATGAATGTGTCAAAACTCTAAATTTTAGGGGTTCTTTTCTGGTTCAGGCAAAGTAGCTGTTAAAAGTCTGCTACTGAAATAATGGAAGAAACAGTAGACAATAGCTTTTCTCTGTAACGTGCAGACAGATATGATGTAATTTATGAGTTACGTGAGTGCTCTGGTATTTCCTCTCTTTGTCACAAGTGTTAGTTTTCCTTATGCCTACTTACCTTTCAATTAAATCAAGTCCTGTCTGAACGTGGGCACTCAAAATATTCTTTCAAAGAAACCTTTCCTGTTTCTTTTTTGTGGGTTGCATACTCCCACCGCACACGACACTCAGTTTTAAATTGGTAAACCTGATGTGCGTTGCATCCTCTCCCCAGTCCGCAGTGTCAAGTAGGAGAGTACATGGTCAGCTTTTCCCAGCCCATCGCCATCACACAGTCTGAAGTAGCTCTCTCTTCCTCTCAGACTGGAAGGTCAATAAAGACCTGAACTGGGATGCGTAGTGCTGTTCATGTTGCAACTGGCTCTGTTAAGGTACCCAAGGAGAATGTATAAAAAGAATTTCCATTCATTTCTAGGTATTACCAAAGTTTGTTTCAACTCCTTAAATAGTTCTGTTTTCTGCGGAAGTTGAATAGCAGGAATGGGGTTTTACACGGTGTTGTTGATTTAATCCTCTCATAGTGAGTTAAAAAAATTACAAAGAAATCAATGAAAATTAAAGAAAAATTACATCATTTTTCCTGTGGTGTGAAGAGCGGCTGATGCTAAACCCGTGTGCAAGATGTTGTAATTGTTGTGAATATTGGCAAGCTTATTAAATAGGCAACATTGCCTATTTTCATACACTCCATACAGAATAATAAAGTTTTCTTCCCCCTTCCCCCGCTTTTTGCCATACACTGAAACTTTGCAGGTAATTCGCTGTATTACAGCAACAAGAAAAAAAAAAAATAAATCCCTTGCTTTTCTGATAAGTCTTTTTAGTTTATCAACAGTGCTGAGATAGCTGTGCTCAAACAGCTCGTAAAAGAGTTGCCTGCAGTCAAAGTGCTTCTAACACACTCTTTCCAAAAAGCGCTTACTATTTTGTTCTTTGGAGAAGAGCTAAAAGCTTGCTCATTTTTTACAGTTTATCTGATTTTTTTTTTTTGCCCCCACAAATACAGAGATTTCCAAAGTTGCCTGTAAACAGACTGAGTCTCTACGTGCAGATGCATGCACATGCACATACATAAAACTGGGGGAAGAGTCCCACAATGGAGCATTGTTCTAGCCTAATTAGCAGACAGACAAACGTTTTCTGGCGTAGATTAGCAGAGGCAGCCACTGCAGTCTACATTTGTTTAGGTTGGGTGAATAAATTGGAGCATTTGTTGCTGTATTATAGATGTCTTGTCACTTGTCAAATGTGAAGTGGGCCAAGGGAAGAATAAAAAAGGCTCTTGTCAAGCTGGTGAGCCGGCCTGCTTCGCTGCTGTCAGCTCTGATTGCAGTTAATTTTGCAAATAGAATACAGTTGCCATTTCCAGCACTGAAGCATGAATTTTTGATAACGAGAGCACACACCAACCAAATCAAAGCAAACACTATACCTAGCATGGATATTAAAAATAATTGATTACTGGGTATGCGAGGAAAGCATCACATGTACGAGGGGAAAAAAAAAAAGTCTCTTAACCTGCTTCTATAGGATTTCTTGATTGCAAAGAGAGAATATAGTCTTCAGGGAGTGAGAACTGCCTTGAATGGTATTATTTTGTTTTCTGTTCTGTTTGGTTTTTTAAATTCAGATATTGTTCTGCATGTTAACCAGAAGAGTTGTGGGCTTTTATGCTTTTAGACCTACTGAAAAGTTTAGTGGAAGGTCTGCAGAAAGCTTTGCTGAATAAAAAAAGACTAGAGAAAAAGAATCAGTTTGAAGTTTAAACTAGTTGGAAAAATAAACCAACAATTTGAACTTGGATTTTTTAAAATGCTTTCTAAATGGAAACTTTAGAGAGACCTAATTCCTTCTGTTTTTCTGATCTATGGTTTGCATAGAGGACTTTACGTAAACTTCTGCTGAAGTGCTTGGTTGCTGCAATTGTGATGTTGGAATAGCTTGCATTCCCCACTCCCCCCAAAAAAGGCTTTTGTTCATTGTATGGTGTTATATACGACCGTGTTATAACAGTTAGCAATTCTGCTGGGAATCTCTTAATCGTGTGGTTACAGAAGCAACTGTGGTGAGAGAGGGTTTTGAAGATGAATTTAATTAAATAAATGCAGCAGCACTTTAGCACTAGGTAAATAGCTAGCTTTAATGTATAAGGCAGCTTCTAGGGTATCTAGGATAACACTAGACAAGTCACGGCATAACACTTCTGTAGCCTTGAAAACATTCCTACCAACATTAATAATCAAAATACCTCCATGATACAGATAAAACTAATGAGCCAGACAAGCGTGTTTGTCCAGGTTTTTAGAGAGAACCAACGTCAAGTTCTCATCTCTTAGTGGTGTGCTCAGAGCCTGCTGCCAATTCTTTTTTCTCTAGCAGAAATTAGTTAATAGAGTCAAATATGGTTATAACCAACACCGTGATTTTATACTGCCTTGTAATAAAAGCCAGGAGTTTTGCACCTATCAAAAATTACCCATGATAACGATCTTTTAACAACTTTCTAGCAGGGGGTGGAACGCAGTGAGATACGCTGTGATAACATTTTCTCTGTTCACATGTTTTTTTTAATGTCCGAGAATGTAGATGCATGTCTGTCAAGAGTCTTGTTGTGTAATAATTTGACTTAATTTTAAGCATCGCTACAGTAGAAACTGCCAAGCAGCCAGAACTTTAAATTGGCCAGGTAGCTCATTCCCCTTACTTTTTCCCATAAGTCTCAGATAGACCTATGTTAGAAATGAGAAGAATTTTCCAAGAAGCCTCCGGTTCAACTCCGGTTCAATAAGCTGTCCCAGTTGTCAACTGAGGTGAAGGGTTTTTTTCTGGTCTGCTAGGTCAGCGGAGAAAAATTTTCTTCTCCCTGTTTGTTTTCAGCCGTGTATGTCCGTGGGACAGAACTGAGGTTGGGAATGTTTCTACAGTAGTGTTTGCCTGCAGAAAAAGCCAGAGCAGCTTGAATATGTCAGAAACAGGATTGGTTTTCTTGCCTTTGCAAGAAGGTTGTAGTGATTATGTAGCTGCTGATTCAAGGGGTCCTGGCTCTCCTCTTCCTGGTCAAAATATTATTTTGTATGTAAGTGAATGACCATATGCACAGGTGAGCATACGACAGAGCTGCATGAGATACAATTGAGTCCAATTAGTGCTGCTGTGGGGAACTGAAGACTGTTTCGGTATTGTGAATTTTAGAGGTGGTATTAGCAGTGTCTTTCAGCATCTCTAGGCATAATTTGGGCCTTATCCCAGTTCCTGCCTCTGCTACATTCAACTCTGACCGTGTTCACAGTGAACCAAGGTGAAGCTGCAGCCACTTGTGCGAAGAGGCAAACATACGCATTTGATTCTTATCTGTCTGTTTCCATGCAATGACGCTTGTGATGTTGGTCGTCTTAGAAATATATGTAATATTGGTAATTGCTGTGTTATCAGTTGCTAGGCATGTATTGGATGCTCCCCTACTTCACGCTACTCATACTGTAATATTATGATTGCGGGCACATTAATATAGTAGAAATTCAGAAGGATATGAAACTCAGAGTGCTGTGGGTGGCTCAACAGCTGCAGTGCAGCTCAATTTTTGAGGCAGTTGAGCTACAATAATTTAAAGTTAATTTATAATTTAAACTCTTATGTCTTTGTAGAGCACTTGGATGACCAGATACATCCCCCTTCCCATGTTGAGCTTTGAGGCCTGAATTTTTACTTAACTTGCACTGAACAGGAGGTTTTATTTTGACTCCCACAGGTGACATATTTCAGAAATATAGAAGCAAGACATGGAACTTTGTTACATGCGGTATTTGTTTCTGCTGTAGTTGGTATGCTGTTGTAGCTTGCTCTCTTACCTCTGCAGTTACAGATTGGTGTCCTGGTTTGCAGGTGCTCTCTCTAACCGTGTTTTGGCTACTATGGTGTAATTTCAATTTGCATTAGAAAATAAAATTATTTCTGTGTGTTTAAATATATTAAGAAATAGGACCTTTTGGAAAATTTTGCTGTAAAGAGACTATTTGGTGGTGGACAATCTGTGCTGTTGGAGGTAATATGGAGGTAATATTAATTCATATATAATATGACCTGGGTTCCTTTTAGTTTCTGCTGTTGTCAAGCGAACGTGCTCTGGACCAAACCAGTGTCTGGTGACACTGTAAGTTCTTTGGAGATGGTAGCATCAGAAAAAACCAAGTATGTTTAATACTTAGCACCATGAGACTTGATACCAGTTAAGTACTTCTAACAAAATGTCAACACAAATAAGTTAATGAAACAAGAGATCTAAAAGCCTTTCTGTTTGAACAGGCTCCACAAAAATATCATTTTTAACACTGCATGGATCAGTTTCGAATACAACCCTTTTATTATTTTTAAGATCCTCTGTTTCTGCTTAAAGTTGATTTTTTCCATATTATCTTCGTTTTACCTGTTTTCTAATCCAGAGATGTCAGCGTATCCTTTAGACTACTGTTCCTGGGATTATCCTTGATGTAGAGAGCAAGAACAGCATCACAGACTATGGACAGCTTTTGTTAGAATCATAGACTGGTTTGGGTTGGAAGGGACCTTAAAGATCATCTAGTCTCAGCTCCCCTGCCATGGCCAGGGACACTTTCCACTAGACCAGGTTACTCAAATCCCCATCCAACACGGCCTTGAACCACCGACAGGGATGTGGCATCCACAACTTCCTTGGGCAACCTGTTCCAGTGTCTCACCACCCTCACAGTACAGAATTTCTTCCTAATATCTCATCTAACTCAATCCTCTTCCAGTTCAAAGTTGTTACTCCTTGTCCTAGCACTACACTCCCTGATAGAGAGTCCCTCTCCAGCTTTCCTTTAGGTGCCCTTTAAGTACTGGAAGGCCGCTATAAGGTGTACCTGGAGCCTTCTCTTCTCCAGGCTGAACAACCCCAACTCTCTCAGCCTGTCCACATAGGAGAGGTGCTCCAGCCCTCTGTTCATCTTCATGGCCCTCTGCTGGACTCACTCCAACAAGTCCGTGTCCTTCTTGTGCTGAGGACTCCAAAGCTGGACGCGGTACTCCAGGTGGGGTCGCACCAGAGTGGAGTAGAGGGGCAGAATCACCTCCTTTGACCTGCTGGCCACGCTTCTCTTGATGTAGCCCAAGATGCAGTTGGCTTTCTGGGCTGCAAGCGCACGTTGCCAGCTCTTGTTGAGCTTCTCATCCACCAACACCTCCAAGTCCTTCTCCTCAGGGCTGCTCTCAATCCATTCTCCGCCCAACGTGTATTTGTACTTAGGATTGCCTCAACCCGGGTGCACTTGGCCTGGTTGAACTTCATGAGGTTGGCATGGGCCCACCTCTCAAGCCTGTCCAGTTCCCTCTGGATGGCATCCCTTCCCTCCAGCATGTTGACCGCTCCACACAGCTTGGTGTTGTTAGCAAACTTGCTGAAGGTGCACTCAATCCCATGGCCTATGCTGCAGACAAAGATGTTAAATAGTACTGGTCCGAGTACCAACCTCTGAGGAATGCCAGTGATCACTGGTCTCTACTTGGACATTGAGCCGTTGACCGCAAGCCTTTGAGTGCAGCCATCCAGCCAGTTCCTTATACACCGAGTGGCCCATCTGTCAAATCCATGTCTCTCCAATTTAGAGACAAGGATATTTGTTCACAGATAGCTTTTTAAAATAGCTATCCGGGAACTGTCTCGCATTTGACGTACTCTGAAGTAGTTACAGTGAAGCAGTTGACAGTGTCACCTTTAGTTCAGGCTGTTTGCCATTATATGTAATTAATTTCTCAAAGATGATTTGTTGGAATATATATCAAAGAGCCACAGTAGAAGAGGAGGTATAAGCTATATATTGGACTTCTGTCCACCATGGTCTTTTTTAAGAAAACAGTTGATTGATTTATTTTTCACTGATCAGGAAGTAAACCAAAATTCTTAAGCATAATATAAAATATCAAATACTCGTTTAGGTATCCCGTTATTTTTATTTAGTAAAGGTGCTAAAATCCAGGATATTCATAAAGCTTTTGAAAATGAATACTCTTGCTAGCAGTGCCTTCTAACGATTGCTGATGCATGTTGTTCCCTTAACAGAAGGAAACTTGAAAAAATAGAAAACTGTTGCTGTGCTATCATCGTTTGGGCCGGACTGGCCACTGAAACGAATGACAGATGCCCTTTGACCTCTCTCCCTTCAGAGGAGGGAGAGGAGGAAGAGAGAGAAAGAGACTTACGAGTTTAGAGAAGAAACTAAATTACTTTAATGAAAATATTAATAAAATAATAAAAAGAAAATAATGAAAAAATATATAATATATACAAAACTGTATCAAGTTCCCAGGACGATGACCACATCACCAGCAGGCACTGGGAAAGTCCCAGACTAGACTCAGTGACAGATGGGAACTGGATTCCAGATCTGGATTCAGGAATGCTGGGATCGGGGTCAAAGGCAGGCGAACAGACAGAGTCCTCCTTGGACGCTGGCCACTGAAGAGAGAGAAAGCTGACCCTTTGATCCCTCAGCTTTTATGCTGAGCATGATGCAGATGGGATGGAATACCCTGTTGGTCAGTTTTGGGTCACCTGTCCTGTCCGCTCCTCCCCACAGGTGTGGCCCCTCTGCGCTTTTCTGCGTCCAACCCTCCATATAACAAAGTGAGCTGACCTTGTTTGTTATAGCAAGAAATATAAGTAAGAGCCTCTCTGCGGATGCCATTCCTTGGCATAAATTAGAAACAATCAGGTCTTGTTGCTCTGAGAGCGGACACTGTCAGAAAAAAATATGCCGTTAATTTCAGAGAGTTCAGTCAGTTAGAAGAGGCTTAGCTGCAAAGTAAAAATACCGAACAGAAAATTGGTTCTGTTTTACCTCAAACCAGGACACGTGCTTACCTAAGGAGGCAATGGAGGAATGAAGCCTTATCAGTTGTGTGGTCACCTGGGGCAGTTCCCTTCTGAACTTGTGCAACAGGTTACTAGTTTTTCTCTGCCCATAAAGCGAGCAGAAGTTTCAAGCATAACAAACACTCTTCCTGAAAACGTGTTTTTATTTTGCCACCTTTGAAGTTAGAAAATCCACGTTAAGGAAATTTGATGGTGGACATGTCTCTTGCTTTGCTGTCGCGAGTGTATGAGCTTTCCCTCCTCCTTTTTCTCCTTGTGTTGTTTGAGCTTCGAGTTACTGTTGCTTTCCTTCTACCCAAGCCTTCCTTCAAAGTTTGTTGGTGCCACTGATGTTGTAGTTATCAAACCTTGTCAGCATACGCTGACTGGAAGAAGCATTCTTGCTGGAGTCGCTCCCCATGCCAGCACAAGTGCCTGTGGAGCTCTGCAGTGCACCGGTCTGGTTGTTAACTGAGGCTGATGGCTTTATTTCTGTTGAGTTAGTTTTTGTTCGGATCAGCTCTTTAATGTGGCTTGCAACACACAGCCGTGCTGTGCTTGCATGTGAGAAGGGATGATGCAGAAGTGAGAACAAGTAGCCCATGGCAAGGAGAAGGGCAGCACCACTTCATTCAGGAGCTGCGGTGACTTGAGGTAATTCAAAGTGCATATCAAACTGTGGCCTCTGTGCTGTGTGGCAGACTTGTTTGGGTGATGTTACAACACTGCTTTTCTAGATGCTTTCCTTTTATTATACACTTGCAGCCTGAGCACTGTTTCTTTCCAGAGCTTCTGGGATACTATTTTGAGACTAAGCTCTGATTTCCAAACCCAAAAGCAAATAGCAGCACAGTCCATCTCCCAAAGTGAATGTGAATTTTGTTTTGATGTGCAATAGATTCAGCTCCTGAGTCTCCAGAACTCCATTTGCACACCTAGGTGAGAATTACTTCTGGAAGAATATTCTCATGAGGATTTGAATTTCTGTTATTCTTAGCGGACTTGAAAGATATATGTCCCATTTTGGCCATTTTCGTTCAGTCTGGGCTGTTGGTGGGAACTGGAAGTTACCACCTCCTGCTGGTGGTTGCTGGTCTGGATGAAATGCGACAAGTGACTTCTGTTCTGGTTTCCAGTTTTGGAGTTTTACTAAATGACTAAAAACTCCTTGTCAGTTTTCAAACTATAGAGCATAGTTTTATTAACAGGGTAGGAAAAAGACGCTCTTTTTGTGCTGAAACATGCATGGGTGAATGCAGGGAAAATGTGGTAAGCAACTGGATGTTTTACTGTCTGTCCTGTCTTTGTACTGATAAAAGAAGTTGCCAGAAAGATGACACTGAAGATGCCATTTGTCTTTGAAATGTGCTCCAGATTGTTGTTTGGCACCCTTTCCACAAGCAGTGGAACTTTGCAGTGGCGAGGAAGAATAGAGGAGAGAAAAGAACAACAGTCCTTTTGCCTTAAAATTAGTTTTGCATCAGCTTTTGGCCAGATGAGAAATACTTGCTGTAGTTGCGACTTGCTTTCTTGTTGGGGCGTCCCAAGCAAATCAGTAGTGTAATTTGTTTACAAAATACTCAGGTATTCCGTTAGCCCTTGTCATTTATTATGTACGGCTTGTGTGTGAAAACCATGTCTAATGCACTGATACAGCTAGTGGGAAGTTTGGCTGAGGTGAGGAATTGTGTGTAATGTGATGAGATATTTGGACCTACCCCCACCAAATGACTTATTTTATTGGTTTTTTTTTTAGATTCTAGATAGAGATTGCTATGTTCCGTATAAGTTTAGGAGGCCGTGAGAAAGATGCTGTCATTGTGAAATAAGAGTGCCAGCGCAAGTAGCTAGTTGAGAACTGATTAGGAGTAACTCCCTGCTCAGACACGTCTGTATTTCAATGAAAATTTGATGTCCTTATTTTAAGGAAATCTCTTCTTATTATAGTGATAGTGGCAGTTCACAGCCTGCTGTGCTGTATTGACTTGTTCACATCAACAGGAAAGGAAATAATACCATGAATGGTTTTCTCCCCAGGTGCTGAAGAAGTCTTGCTGCTTGCTAGAAGGACTGACTTGAGGAGGATTTCCCTGGACATGCCAGATTTCACTGACATTATACTGCAGATAGACAATATCAGACATGCAATTGCCATCGACTACGATCCTGTGGAGGGCTACATCTACTGGACTGATGATGATGTCCGGGCAATTCGTCGGGCCTACCTTGATGGCTCTGGAGCACAGACTCTGGTTACCACAGAAATCAACCATCCAGATGGTATTGCTGTGGATTGGGTGGCGAGGAACCTGTACTGGACTGATACTGGAACAGATCGCATTGAAGTGACCCGGTTGAATGGGACATCAAGAAAGATCCTTATCTCAGAAAACCTAGATGAACCTCGAGCAATAGTGCTCAATCCTGTAATGGGGTAAGTTTTGTGTTTATTCATAGTCCTATGATAGGTCTTTGGATCCAGTTTATGGTCTCCTGAAACTGAAAATCTGCAAATTGGAAGATGATGTGTGTACTATTTGTCAAATGTTCTGGACATAACTGGCTTTCCCTTGCTTTGTCCCATTAATACTGTGTATATAAAAGGTGACTTCTAAATATAGTGCTCTTCAATAAACCTATACATTGTATGTTTGACCCTGCTCTGGCACGGGGGTTGGACTAGATGATCTCCAGAGGTGCCTTCCAACCCTACGATTCTGTGATTCTGTGGTTGAATTTTCTTTTCTCTGCATCTTCAGTATTATCATAGGTATGAAATAATTGGGCCACTGCACATTTTCAATAGTTTAATTTATTTAATGCTCAAACTTTATATTGTCGTTGCTGATTAAAGTTCAAGTTGGCTTGTTTGCTGCAGTTGGGAAAGCAGAAAGTTAGTAAGTTCTTTCAAAAGTAGGACAGATCTTGACACTTTTTTGTCTTGGATTTTATGTGCATTGACTGTTTCCCCTCTATTTTTTACAGCTACATGTACTGGACAGACTGGGGTGAAAGCCCAAAGATAGAATGTGCTTATTTGGATGGCTCAGAAAGGCGAGTTCTGGTGAATACATCCCTAGGTTGGCCTAATGGCTTGGCACTGGATCTGGAAAAAGACAAGCTTTACTGGGGAGATGCAAAAACAGATAAAATTGAGGTGAGTAATAGAGCCATACTTGGGTGCATTCTTAGAAAACAAGCGCTATTCTCGTGTGCCACTTTATGTCCTCGATACATTTATCCCTTTTTTGAGGAGTCTGTTGTTTCATTAATATTAACATGATATTTAGCATAACAATACATATTTGAGAAGAAAGGAAACACATTCATGTGGTTCAGAAAAGTTTTGCAAGAAATGTTGTGTTTGTTATGTCTACATTGCTACAAGTGCAATTTAATTGCTTGAAATCTCAGGTTTTACCTGAGGCTTTTGCAACAAATTGGGACACTCAGGTACAACCTCTTTAAAAAGAGATGTTTTGACTTGTCTGTGGTGCTTGGATACTAGGTGTATCTAAAATTGCTGCATGTGAAAGACTTCATGCAACGTTCATCTACAGGAGAAGGTGGATGTGGGGGCCCTAGAGAGCCATATTTCAGGACCTTAATGATTACGTGGTGTCCAGATGCATGGACAAGAAGTAATTTTTTAATGTACTGCCTGCTTTGAAAACAGCATAGGCATTCTACCTCTGGATCTGAGGAGGGGAAATCCTCTTCACAATGTTGTATAAACATTTATGACAATATTTAGTATTTCTGAATTGTTGAAAGAATGTCTGATAGAAGACGGTGTGATTCCCTTATGCCCTGCCTTTCTTTGGAAAGAATTTTCTTAAAAATGCAAAAAATTCATCCTGTCTGTCTATTGCTCAACTGCTAGACAAATTTGGATAAATTATCTGCTCATTTGTTACGACGTGCTCCCAGGAGTAAGGTAGTGAAATGTCTCTGGAGATTCACTGCTTTAAATTTAAAATATGGTCAAAGCAGGCGTCTGTACTGGTCTAGTCATGGACATTGACAATTGCACTGGGGAGGCCCGAGATGTCTCAAGAGACGTTCTCCTAAAGGAGATGCCTTTTCCCCCATTTTTTTTTGCATTAGAATCCCATGATTAAATCTTAATCTAAAAGAATAATTGTGCTGCCACAGAAGAGAAACAAGTCTTAGATATTGCTGCAGAGAACTGAGTCCTAAAGTAGTTTCAACCAGAGCAGAAGTTGATAAATGAAATTACTGAAAGAGTTAGAGTGAAGGTTTGGGGCAAGGTTTTTTTGGGCTTCTGAGTGTGTGTTCATGAGATACTGAGAATTATTAACGGTGAATTATTAACAACAGTATTCAACTGAGAGGAAATTCGGCAAATTGGTAGAGCTTGATAATGCTGTGATGTAGAAGGACACATTGCTTTTGTGTAATCTAGAAATACTGATGAATGTTTTTGTTGTGGATGTGTTCATGGAGTTGCTGAAGACCTGTATGTAGTAGTGGGCTTACTTGCACGAGTGTGTTCATTTAATTTGAGACAGATGAGGATATGGATCGATAATCTGGATATAGCCAGATGTTGTGAAGAAGTCTCGAACAGTTGCTTATGATCCTGTTGTGTTCCCCACCGCCCTCAATGCTTAGTTTGTAAATAAAATAGTTGTTTAAGAAGTGCATCTGGTTACTGGCCACTTGTGCTCATATTTCTAAGAAGGAAAAATTGGATTTTGAACCTCAATCTAAAGTTGTTATAGTAGATTATGATTAACCCGAGGGTTTGGATGACAGCATGAGATGTGACCTGAGGTCAGGCAAATTCAGAAAATCCTACTCTGTTATCATTAGAACATTAGATTTGTCAGCCAGACAAATGTTCCTTTGTAGTGTCTTGTTAAGCTCCAGGTAACTGGTGGCCATAGGTCCCTTGACCTGGTTGTGGTTTGTTCTTAGTATGAAGTAGTTGTTTATCTTCCACAAAGATGCCGGAAGAACAGTTTGAAAATTAAAGGTGGTAAATAATTAGCTCTGAGCGTTTTAATTTGAAAAGGGAATTCTGCAGGGAATTTGAATTGGCTTCAAAGTAAGACGAGGGGAATAACTAGCTAATTGAAATCAATTCATAAAAACAGTTATCAAACCGGAATGTGAGAGTAAACACTCAAAAAAAAAGTTTTTTCTCTTTAAAGCAATAATTAAACATTTTCTTCCTGTGGTATAAGCTAGTTTGCTGAAGTCATGTTTTGACTATACTGTTCCAGCAGTCTGTTTCTGTACTGATACCTAAGAAAAGCAATATAGCAATTTTTCACTTGGTCATGGTCTCTGAAGTCAGTTGAGATTTCATATTGTTTGGAGGAGTAGCATATGCAGCATATTTACAGAAATAAATTTTAAGGAATGACCGTGCCCTCTAAAGGCTTTGCCCTCAGCAAGAGGGGAAGTAAGACTGTCTGCTGGCTCCAGAAATGTAACTTCAGTGTTTGGTAGTAGCTAAGTATTGGGCTCAATGACTATCAGAGAGGTCCTGTCCCCCCACTACCTTTCAGCCTTCGGGACAAGGAACGTTCCAGATGCCGCCTTTTCTAGCTGGGACTGTAGTTGTGCAATGCATTTCATGGGTTTAAGCGCTCTATTTGGTCTGTCTCACTTCATTGTAAGGCAGCAAAGCCAGGGAAACTGTTTGGTTTGGCATCAAAGTTTAGGAAAATCAGAGAAGCCAAAGTAAGGGCTTTTTATTCCCTCAGTTTTTCTTTTGCTTATTATACTTGCTTTTTGTGGTTCTCTTCTATTTGCAAAAATCGAGAGAAGAGGGTGCTTCACTTGGTCTTGCAAACAGAAGATACTCTTTACGTGGATTGTGACACCTGTAGATACATTGATTCCTATATATTGTGCAGCCCTGTTCTAATTGTTAGCACAGAGAGTGAAATCTCTATCCTCCTTGCAATGGATTCCACATTTTCTTAGATAAAACCAGGTGCAAATATTCTCATTTTAAGTCTTCCCACACACATACAACCCTTTTTTCTGGACTGGCAGGAGTTAAAATGGCACTGGCATGTTGTCAGTAGACGTTAGATGTCTATTGCAGAATTTTCATTAGAAAAAAAATTTTCAGTTTCCATTTTGGAATACGTGCCAGGCACTTTGGGTATTCTGCTCATTCGGGAAAGAGTTGTGTAACTTAACCAGTCACTGACACAGCTCAGATACTGGCCAGTTTGAGACTGGTCTCTAATAGAGCTTCTTTTCATTAATGCTCCTCTACAAGATGAAAAAAGTGCGCTAAGGAAATAGAATAGAAACAAATTGATCCAATGGATTGTATTTCACATTTATTGTTCATCTTGCTATATTTGTGCTTTCCTGCAAGATTTTGGTGTCTGAGAGCTTCTGTCAATACTGGGAAAATAGATTTTCTCAGTAAGCCATAGTTTGTGCTACTCCGCTGGCTCCAGCGCGCCTGAAGCCTCTCTCTGTGGTGTACGAGGTGGGACATTTCCACTTTTACTTGCTCTTGAAGTTATTCAGCATAAACTCATTCTCTCATGCATGTGTTCCGTTGCATGCCATTTAAGTGGCTTGCCAATGCAGCTGGTGTCTCAGGGATTTGTTCTGTGTGTGTGTATGGCTGCTGCATCCGCAGCTTGTCAGGAACAAAACCCAGCTTGACTGCAGGTTGAGGATACACACTTATATTTTAGACTATAGTTGATCTAGCTGGGTATTAGGATTTTTCTTTTTTCCCAGGAAGCACTTAAAACTACCTTAAGCATGTTACTTGATAAATTTAGTTTAACACCTAAAACCAGCATATATGGGATAGTAGATAGTAAGCCGTAACTCTATTTTGTAACTCATTAGGTAGGAAAAAAAAAAAAAGAAGAAAGTTGATGAAGTTTTGAGTGGTTTGCTCTGTGGCTACACGGCAAGGAGAGAGTCCTTGCTTAATCTAAAATGACATTCGGATTTATGTTGAGTGCTCCTGAAGGAGGAAGACTTCAGCCAACTGGAGGGCCTCTGCGTATTTCAGAAAGTGGCACTCTGCAGCTGCACTCTGCCACAGAAGGCAAAGAAGGTGGCACGTGGCATGTGGATCACAGCATGCTGCCTTGTACGTGCTGAAGGTGGGAAGCCAAAGAGCTGTTAGACGGTAATGGAGAGGGATGATGGCTGGGCCAGTATGTTGCTCTTCTTTGGAGTCGCTGACCGTTAAGGCGCATCCTCTAATTCCATCGCCTTCTTTTCAGAGCAGTTAGTTTCTCTTGTGCTTTTGCAGTGCTGTCACTTGGCAGTTTTCTCATCTGAAAACTGCAGTCACAGATTTGCTGGAGCAACTGGAAATTTTCCAGGGACCAAAGATCTGCTAAAGGCGTAAGGTAAAGGAGAAAATTCTCATCTCCACTGTTTTCCGCTATCCATCTTTCTTTCACCTGCCTCAAAATGTCCCAGCTCCCTGTGTAGAAGTTGCAAAATAGAATAGACAGAAGCCATTATCTCTACTACTCTGCAGAGCGTGGTTGGACTTAAAGGCTGTCGGGGAAGAAGCAGTATTAAGACTGATGCCCGATAATGTAAACAGTGCACTGTGTAGGCTTTTCTCTAGCTTTCTGACAAACCGCTTGTACATGAGATTTGCTTTCGTCACATAGCATGCCTTCAACTGCTTTTCATGTAGAAAAAAATGAGTGAATATAGCTTGTGCATATTTGTGCCTATCTCTGCTTGGTATTCTGTTCTGGTTTCTGGTATTTTAGATCTGCAGGGATCTTACTCTCCCTGGGAAGGCCTGTTCATATACAAACTTTTTAAACAGTGACTGAACTTTGTACAGCTTGGAAATTCGATAAGCTGAAGACATCTGTCCTATTTTTGCTGAACGTCGGGTTTGAAATGTACTGTAAATGTCTCTGGTTTGTTTCCTTTTTGTTTGTTTGTTTTGGGGGTGGTTTTGGTAACCCATTTTGACATTACATTTGGATGCGCTCTTCCACAGTTAGAACAGAAGCTCTGCAAAGCTGTTAAGTGTCCCAAGCAGCGCCCTATACCGGGAGAGTATGTTCTTACTTGTGCCTGTAAAACTTCACGGGGTGAAAACAGCAGTTCCCCTTTCCTGGCAAAAACCCCTTTCCTAACCTCCCCATCTGCAGCATTCAGCTGCAACACAAAGGGCCCAGTCACTTTGCAAGCAGTTTGCATCCTGAAGAAACCATTTGGCAAGGCTTGTCAAAATTTTGTGTGACAGGAGCCTATGGGGCTTTCGCTGCAAATTTGGCACCCTGTGGTAACATTGTTCCCAGCTTTTAAATTTTACTTCT
>VYZM01002429.1:33424-68799 GCA_013398915.1 Dromas ardeola | reverse complement strand
TTTTTTTTTTTTTTTTAAAATTAGTTTGGCAAAGTGTACAGCAAGGAAAACTATATAGCAAATTTTGAGTTGTGTCTGTTGAAATCATGTGTTTGTCTGCCCAGCTTCAGCTATGAGTGCGGGGCATGGATTAATCCAACTGAACTCTGGATTTTACTGACAGTGAAAAGGTACTTTCCAGGAGCAAACAGCAGATTAATAAGGATTACAGGGTTCCAGCAGAGAGAGAAGCAAAGACCCAATGGCATCCACGTGTAGAGTTTCCTAATTCTCCTTAAAAACAACTTTGTGGTTAGCCAGGTTTTCCCATGTATTATTTCTTCAGCATTTGCTTAAAGTGCCTAGGGTATAATTGCATAATGAGCGATTACTGAATTCTCAGGTGGCTGTTATTATGTATGCATTTTACTTAAGTTTGTGCAATATTCTTGGAATAAACGTTACGCAGACTATCCCTTCTGGCACCTTCCCCTCCTTCCCACCCCCTTCCCCTCTATTGACAAATGTCCTTCATTTGTCTTTGCAGAAGACTCATAATTACGTACAGTAATTCTTTGCAAGTTTGGAGGGTGTTTAAGTCTAAAGTGTAAGTCAGCACCAGATGACAATCTTGGAGTTCACTGAAAAATTTTTCCAAGATGCAGTTATGTGGGCTGTCCTTGAAATTTAAGGAAACAGTCTTTATAATTAGTTTGTTGTTTATTACATTCTGCATAAATAGTGTAAAATGACATTTGGAACAATTTACTAGTTAAACGGGAGTAGGCTTTGCAGGAGTCAGTTGTACTGGGGAGAAAAATTAACAGCTAAACTAATTTAAGGCTGCTTTTTCTAAACAAGTGCGAGTGTACTTCACATATTACACTTTGTTTTCCGGTTGTTTGGCCTAAAAACCGCAATATTTAACTGACACATTTTCTCATAACCGATACGTTTGTGTGTGTGTTTTTCTTTGCATTGGCAATTTGCAGGGAAGGGCGAAAAAGACTATGTAGTGTAATAAACTGCTTGGGAGATATTCTGGACTGATTTATTGGAACAGACAAATCTCATAGAGAGAACAACTAATTTAAAGTTATCACCACGTGCTAATTAGCTATAAAAAACTCAAAGCATCATTTTTCTATAAATATGAGTGTATTTTAGAAGACCTAGTTTATTTATGTTAATGTAAACAATCCCTACACTGCATATTTGTATTAATGCATGAGAACAAAAAAGCGAAATGGATATAGAAATAAGAAATACAGGATCTCCTTGATCTAAAGAATAGATATCAGTCGAAGTACACAGCTGCAGTATAAAAATCACTTAAACTGGTGATAGTGGGGGAGCCTGAATTTCAGTGATTTTTTTTGAAACTTCTCAGTGACATTTGATTCAATTTAGAACTGTGGTAGAGAAATGCCAGCTAATATAATTATTAGAAATAAGTTATTAGTTGAAGCTTATAGTATGGTCCCTAGATGAAGCATATGTACACTATATTCTACACTTTTTGCTTCAGATACATTTGTAAATTATATCCTTTCTAGATGCACGTGCTGCATGTCTAAAGTATACAGATCATATTATATTGACATATAATGTGTTAGGGTTGAATATTGGGCTAGCAAACCGCATATACGTCCCAGCCGTTCCTATAGCTCTGTTCAGCAGCGTATTCCTGCAGCCTGGGCTGCTCCTTTTGCTCCTTTGAATGCTGCCGTTTGTGCCACTTCTCGTTTTTCTCTTTGCAATGTACTACTCTCCTGCCTGGGATCAAGCTGTGTTGTTGGGGGAGTGACATGTGTACATGTTTGTGGCCACTGGGTATGTTTTTTTTTTGTTGGAGGCTGTATATGTGGTTTGGGAGCATTATATACCGTGATGTTTTTATTAGTTTTAAATAGCTGTCAGGCCTCCGTATTGCTGTGTGTTTAACTTGAAGAACCGGCAAGCACGAATGCTATTGTAGGTGGATGGTTTTTTTTGTTTTACTTGAAGGAAGCAAACATTTTTGCGTGAGAGCTATATTTGTAGCAGTGTCCAAAGACCTGGTGTATAGCTAACCATGTTTTAAGATTCTGAAGGGGAATAATCTACACAAGTGATCTTGGGACCAAATTTTTACCAGCAGCCAGAGAATCATCGTAGAATGGACAGGAGGAGTCATTTGGAGGAGGGGCTATCTTAAAATGTTGTCGCAGGGTTCTGGCAGTTCTTGGACTTTGTTAAGAGTGATGACAAATTAGTTATGATTGGTTTTCCCAGAGGGGCATTGCTGGGATGGAACATAGGCTTTCTGGGTGGGAAGAGAGATGTATTTTTGACTTCAGTGCATGAATGATGGCAATTAGAAATATCTGTGGAGAGTTGCATAAAAAATAAACCAGATTCTCACTAATTCTACAAAATCATATAAAGCCTGTTGGCGCTCCTTCAGTGAAAAGGGAGCGTGCACCTTTAGGAAGAAGGAAACCCGGCAGCTAGGGGAAGAGTGCCTTTTACTCTCTCCTCTTCACAAATCCCCACTCTCTCATCTACCTTTTGGCTGTGTTCTGCTTGTGCCATCAGACTCATCACCAGATTTGCAGTCAAGAATAAGCACCTCAGTTCAGACTGGCAGGGACATCAGTGGAGTCTCAACTTCCTCTGCTGAAAGAATTTAGCCTTTTGTGCTCAGGCGTATTTGGAATGATCTTTCTTAATTAGTTTACTACTGTAGAAATGATGTTGCAGTTGGTTCAGCCTCACCAACTGCCCGGTTGCGTGAGGCTGCTGAGATGACATGCAATGATCTGTAATGTTCCGCAGGTCAGACCGATGACTGATTTCACATCCTAATGGTTTCTTATGAATTCAAACTCTTCTGGCTGTGTTACATGTTTCTAAACCCAGAACTCTGGTTCAGGATTTCCTGGTGTGAGACTACCCCTTTCTGGAACACAGAAATATAGCCAGCCTCTACCTGCTAACACACAATGTCCGTATCCTGTTTAGGAGCGTAGCGCCTTCTAGCTCCGCTCTTCTGATTACACAAGATCAAGTTTTCTGTATTTTTCTTACTACTTAATTAGGAATTTTGTACTTTTATACCTTGCACCACATGAGCTTTGTTTACTTTCAAGAGGACTGTTACCAAGCATGGGAGCTGCTGAAGAAAGTCAGGTCCAGGTTCAAAAAATTTTGCTTTTGCTGATCAGAATGTAAGTGTCGCACTTTTCTGCACTAAGCTATGTAGCAAGGAAGTGTTCACAGGGCAGACAGACTCATCGACCAAATGGAAGAAGATAAACTCATCAAGGTGAATTCCTTCCTGTCCATTTTCTGAGTTAGCTACCAGGTGAACTTGTATATTTGCCCTGAGCAAGAGAAAGGTATGACAGTGTTGAGAAGGAAAGTGTTCGATATAAGGGACACATCCAAACTTTTGCCAGTTCCATCAGTTCAGTAGTGCTCTTGGAGATACATATGATTTTCCATTCTTTGGCAGTCTTAAATAAAACTTTTTCTGCCATTCGGGATGGGATGGGATGGGATGGGATGGGATGGGATGGGATGGGATGGGATGGCGGCTGCCTCTGCAGGTGGATGTTGACCTAGCCTCAGTTAGTCTTGTCTTTATTACCTTTTGGCTGAAATGCAGCAGGCCCAGTAGACAGGGGTGTGGAGGCTTCAGTCCTCAAGGCAAATGTCCTGGACCAAAAAGAACATTGTACTTTGTCTCCTCAGCAGCGTGCGGTGCCATAAGCACGTTCTTAGTTCTCTAAGCTAAGATTTCACAGAGAACTTCAAATCAAATTCAAGACTTCAGTTCTTTTCTCCATGGTCTAGGCCATGCATATGGAAAAGGCAGCTACACATGTGAAGTGAAGACTACGGTCTGGGGTACTGTTGAGCATAAATGGATTTTCCACAATAAAGGTGAATGTTTTCTGTAGTAAAGAGACTTCTTTTCTTAAGAGTTGTGCTGAGATACTAGATTAACCTCCCCTTCTCCCCCCTTTTCCCAATTTCCAGGAACTAAAAAAGATCAAAAAGTTCAGTACTGTGTGCAGGGTTCCAAGTGCAAGGTTCATATTAACTGACCTTGCCTTCAGCATCGTAAATAACCAGAAACTTTCATCTGTCAAGAAGTAGGGCAAAACCAGCCTTGCAGCAAAACCCCACTGTGTGGACGCAGTCGCAGCATGGGCTTCTTGTCCCAAGTAGAGGATACAGGAGATGATGCAGCCTGTGTTAGTCATGCCACTTAATGCACTAGTGGAAAACTTTTCTCAAATAATCATACAATGGTTAAAGTTGGAGGAGACCTGAAAGATCACCTAGTTCCAACCCCCCTGCCATGGGCAGGGACACCTCCCGCTAGACCAGGTTGCTGAAAGCCCTGAAATAATGATTTGGTTGAATGACCCTCCATAGGACGCTCTTGATCAGGGATTCTCCCAAACTTTTATTGCCCAGCTTGGTATTGTATCCATTAGCTTTGAAGTGAAGAATCTACAAATATTGGCAGCTGCCAGTTTAAATACTCCTTTGAGTCTTTCCGCAGTGGAATCTGTACCAGTATGAACTTAATTTCATCTACAACCGTGTATGATTTATTAGGGTTGCTGTATAGTCATAAAGACCTTTACATCTTGTTGATTTTCCAGGGACTATATTGTTTTGTACTCCTTTTTTTAAAGGGACGACTTAAAAAACGAGTAACTGACAGACAGCTTCTAAATCTGGTCTTTGTGGAGCGCTCAGGAATTACTTCTGTATGTGCAGCTTTTGCTATATTTATCAAGAGGAAATCCTGAGGATGTATTAAACTACAAAGTTGAAGAATTATTTGAGTTTTACATGCTTGAGGCTCTCCTTTCTCCACGAAGAATTATTTTAGGCTATCTGATATCAAATCACCCTTTTCCGCCTGCTAGGGAGAGAATTTTGCTTTCCTTCCCTTGCTGGGATCAACTTCCTGCATTTAAAAAAATGGATTTTGTGTGTAGCAGTACGAAGGCTTCTGTACCTGTGAAGTGTGGAAACGGGCTCCCCTTTATGAGAACCTGATGTCTTTTCTGGCGCAGAATATGTACATCTTTTTCCGGTTGCTGAGAAAAAGGTGGCTTCTATGGAACTTGGAGTAACTTTGTCAGACTAGTGGGTCCCCATAGCTAAGAGAGTTTTTAACTTTGTAACTTTCTCGAAGTTACTTGCTATATTGTTTGCCAATAGCTATAAGGGATTTTCTTTAAATACTATTCTCCTTTTTGCTTTGTTTTCCTACTTTCTCCTCTTCTCTTCCAAGAATAAAACTGAGCTTTGCCATCCAGCTTGCCTCTGACCTAGAGGGAAGATGATTTGTGCTGCCGAGTTGTGATCCCACGAATATTGTCCTATAGAAGTGTTGAGAGAGACTTGTTTCTCTGATACTTTGGGGGTAGTTGTGTCAATATGCACAGTGTACCCTATCAGGTAGGCTAATTTGTCACCATAGTTTGGGAACTAACTTTTCACTGGGAAAAAGTCCTTCCCCTGCTCTTATTTTCCTATTGCTGTTTTGGAAGGAAAGTATTGGAGATAGTTGACCTTTCAGTGTCTGGAACTCTCCTCCTTGGATGTAATCCTTTGAACCCACTGGGGAGGACACCACACCCTTCTTGGTGTTTGGTGACCTCAGGTGTGAGCTTTTAAATGAAGAATAGAGTTTTGTGCCACAAACACAAATTCTAGAAGCCTTCTATTTCAGCTGTGCTGGTTTCTTTCAGGGTTCTGCATCGGTGATGGCATTTCGCAGCACCACAAGAAGATAAAGTTGGAAAGCACCAGGTGGATTGTCTTGAGCAATGCTGGGAGGTTCAGGTGGTGGTACCACATGTGCCTATCGGCAGAAATTCCTGCAACATTTGGTTGTGAAACATGTGAACCTGGGTGCTGTTAGAAACAGAAGACATTATGTGATGGGCTGGTCTGGTGGGGTTCCTGTGTTTCTGAAGAACACAGACTAAAAATAGAGGTGTAGAACTTGCTTTTCGTGCCACGTCTTATTAGTGAATTTTGAAAGCTGTCAGTACCATTTTTAGAGTCGTGTCATCTGGCCCTAACGAGAAAGACATCTAACAGACATACATGACAGCCACCACCAGCCTACCCTAGTTCTCCCAAGATTGTCTGCAATGGTGGGAATTTTTTCTGGTAAATGTCAGTAGTGTAGATGAGACCAAAGGTTTTTGTGTCTATTTAGCCTTTCTAAAAATTCTTCAGTGCGCTGATGGGATAGCAGTCACTCAAAGGACGACTTCCTTTGCTTGGCTTGATTGACCAGAGTCATTCTGTGGGAAAGGATGCTAACTTATTCTAAACTGAAGGTGACCCTTGCCTTTTTGTGAGCAATAAAGACATAATAGAGGCCCAGTTAGGGTTCAGTGGAACCCCCACAGCCATCTGCACACTTCATTGGCAGAAGTGGCTTTCACTTGAACTTGCATTTGACAAGTGTTTTCTGTCTCTTTCTCATTCAGAAGGGTCCTTCAAAGCCAAGTAATTGAAATGCTCTCACCCCTCGCTCCTTTTCCTCTGTCCCCCAGACTTGCTTAAATTGCAGGGCAACTGGTATTCAGTGTTAATGAATAAAAATGCATGCGCTTCCAAAGCTTCACGCTTTTTTCCTTCCCATAGGGAAGTTTCTAAAAAATCCCCCTCTTTTCCACACTCTCCAGCACCAGCTTCATAAAGGAAAAGTTGGGGAAAAAAAGTGTTTCTGTTGCATGTGACGTTGCCGTTTCTCTCTCTCTCCCTCCCCCTCTTTTTTTTTTTTTTTTTCATCGGGCTGGACTTTTTGAAATGAAACACAAATCAGGTCTCTGGAATAAAAGGTTGTGAGTATGCCTTGTGGCATTTGGAATGAGACTATTCACTGCCTGAATGACTATAAATAGAAAGCAAGGAGCTGCGTATTTCTCAGTTCAGACTCCCTGCAAAGAAGCGCCCTTCCCAGTTAAAGGGTGACTTTTTGAAAGAAACCTTGTTCCTTGTGCTGAATTGAATTGCTCTAGGAATTCTCCTCCTTGCAGCTTGCATAAAAAGGCGTTACTCGCTAATTTATTTCTCCTTTTAAAAGGCGGTATCCTCCACCATAAACGCGTATTCTTAGCCGTGTCGCCAGATATGCCTGTCTTGTCTGTACAGAGTCGCATGTAAAAATATTTCTGAGCGAAGAACAAACATTGTTCTCGGCAATTTTTGTGCCTGAAAGCTTTCTTTCTGGCTCGGGGCCAGCTGTCGGCTCCCTTTTTATCTGGTAGTCATTCTTCAGTGAGAAGGCTAAATTAGCAGCACTCAGGTTTGGGGGTTTTTATTTAGGGATTGAGGAACAGAATGGGAATTGTGATTGATTTTTATAATAAAAGATTTGATTCTCTCAATACACTTGTGATGTTGCCGACGGTAAGAACCCCAATAGCTTACTGTTGCAGTTCTGCAGACAATTTGTTTGGCTGATTTGGCTGTTAAAAAATGCTCATAAATCTCCTGCGTTGTGCAGTTATGCAAATTTAGTGCAGTCATTTTTCTTCTGCGTCCCCCTTTGAGGAGGACTGTAGTATTAAAGAAAGAAGCATAGTAGATGGGAGGAGAATGTTTGATGGATTTGTGAGTTGGTAATGTTAAAGATCCTAGCGCTCAAACTGTTGGATTAGCTTTTTTCTCTTTTTCCCCTTTTTTTTTCTTTTTATTTCCCCCTTTTTTTCTTTTTTCTCTCTCCCTTTTTCTTCCCCCTCCTTCCCCTTTTTCCCTCCTAACACAGTGGTGTTTTGTGTGGTGTTATTTTGAAAGCTGCTTCCAATTTTCTCCTCAGACCTTTTGTTTTACATTTTTTTCTGCCTTCAAAAAACTAGCACGGCAGCCTTCTTCATCAAGTCTTCTTTTCCCTGTTCATGGTTTTCAAAGAATGGGTCTATAGATTCCTTGCATTGCTCTTTCCGTTACCGATGGATTCCTAGTTGTGTGGTTTGTGGTTTTTTGTTTGTTTAACAGAGGAATTAAAAGACTGAGAAATACCCACCTTAATTTTTTACAGCTTAGCCTGTGCGCGGTTTGCAGTGTTTTTTGCATTAGTGCTAATGTAAAAATGAGAGCAACAGGGAATGGACAGGAAATAAGGGGAGTAATATGAAGTTGCTGTTCATATTTCTAATAAAAGGGGGGAAAAGAAGAAAAAGAAGTGTACTCTTCAGCAAGCCCAGGAATGCAGATTTTAAGAGGTTGCCAAGCAGGTTAAGGAGAGAAGAGATTCTATAATATTTCATTTCTTTGTAGTTTTCTAAACTGTAATTTTCTTCACTTAAAACTGACAGTCAGTGTCAACAGGATTTTTCATAGCTGGACACGAGTAACAAACTTTAGAGAGAAATGTATTCAAGTTGGTCATTTCCTTCTCTTGATCCCGACTATTGGGACATCTTGATTATCCTTGTCATTTTACATTTTGGCTGCGTGCTGGTTTCTGTCTGGGGCACCGTATGTTTTCCGTGTCACCTTTTATTGTGCGACGGACTTCACCTACGATGGGCCCCTGCTGTCCTTTTGCCTTTGCAGTTAGCGTAGGTATTTCTGTTGCCTTTTCCCTTTCCCTTGGGAGCCTCTTGTGAGCCATTGTGCAAACACATTGGGCTCCTTTTCCTCTTGTCATGCCTCCAGTGACTTTTGTCCAACATCTAAAGCCGCTTTGTAGATCTCACCTACCGTACACTCACAGTTTTAAAATTTGGCTGCTACTGTTCCCATCTTAGCTCATACTTTTACAATAAATTTTTTCCTGCCTCTTAATTTGAAGTGGCTTTGCTTCATGGTATGTTTTACCTTTAAATCTCCATGAGCAGATCTCTTAGCTTAGAAAGACAAGCAATTGCTCGGATTATATTTTGCCAGTTATTCATCTGAGTTTTGCCTTTGAGTTCTTCACTCGACTTAAAGTTACTTTCTAGCTAAAAAAAAAACCACACGCAGTTTTTCTTAGATCGAATATCGTATTGGCTTATTTTTAATTATGTTGCCCACTAGTTCATGATGATATGAAATTTTGGGTCATGTGCTTTTTTAACTTATCAGTAAGATCATCTTATATATAGTGTCTTTTTATATATATATAAAAAATATGTATATTTAAAAATTATATATGTATATCCTGTTGAAAAGTAAAACATTACAATTTGCAAAATGGGTGCCAAGCACAGAGTGCACTTTTCTTCCAGCTGTGGGTCTTTCTTGTTAAAATATCAAACATTTTTGGTAGATTTAAGGCAAGAAGAAACTTTCCAGGGAGGAAAAAACAGTCGGTCTTCTAGCTCACATCCTCAGGTTTCTTTCTGCTTTTGTCATGTGAGTTTTTCCTAACCCAGAAGCAATGGATGCTTAAGTCTCTTCCAAATTCCGTGCTGTTTGTGAACAATAATAGCTACATCATTACCTGTTCTGGTGATGTAAGATATAAATAAAATTGCTTTTACTTTAATACTGCTTTTACTGGATTCTTCTGTATGTTGCTTTGTTTTTTCTTTGCTTTACTTTGCTTCGGTCTAACCTCATGAGGTAGCATTGTTATTAACTCTTATGGTTTAGGACTCCAGCTGCACGCCTGTAGGAGTCCGAAGATACCTGTGTCTCATGTGTAACTGAGAAGACCTATTCAGCTTGGCCGCATCTGGAGGCATGACACTGAACCAGTGGGCTGAGGTGATGAAGCAGAAAATCCTTTCTTAATAGGCACTTGGTGTGCCTTGGGTATGTGCGCAGAGTCATCAGGATCTGGAGTTAGGAAGGAATATTCTCTAGAATATTCTCTAGAACTTGCTGTCCAGCCTGATATAGGATCCTCTTACTCTTGCCATTGTATACAAGTGGGAACCTTGTGTCTTTGTGGCAATATTGGTGTCATGCGCTTTGCCTGTGGCATGTTGATGAGTCCTCTTCAGTGCAACTAGGGGGAGCTCAGTATGGAGAAATGTGTATTAATTTAAGTGGACCCTGTTTTCTTAAATGGCTTTGAGACTGAAGTCTATGAACCATTTAATGAGTTGGTAATTTTAGGGGGGGGGGGCTGTTGTTGTTTTCTTTGGAAGGCAAAGCAGTTATATTTCTTTTTGGCAAAAATAGTTCTCTGCTTCCCACTGATTAATGGTGCCGTCATATAGCAGCACAGGATAATCTACATATTACCTGTTCTTATTTGAAACTGTTTCTGAACACTAGATTTGCTGGTGCACATTCATACTCACTGGAAATAATCCAACTACCCAAGTCTGTTGTCAGAACAGAATATTAATGGGCGGCATATTATTAAATCAAATTAATAAAAATGCTTAAAAGAGAAGCTGCAACCAGCAGCTGAATGTCGAGCCGATACTACCTGCATGTAGCAACATGAAGCAGGACCCGGGCTGAAAGCACAGAAGTGCATGTCTTTGTTAAAGTGCAAGTGAAATATTTGTCATGAGCATTAAAAAGAGAACTGCTTGGGTTTGTTTGCACAGCACCCACAAAAATAATGTCAACTTAAGCAAATTTTCGACACCTAACTTGTCACTACCTGTGACAGCTTGTGTAGAAATGACTGCAGCTGGGAAATCTCGTGCCTGTGAATTTATGCTTAGATTGGAAGCTACTCCTGAAGACTGTGCTGTGCTTCAGAGATACCATTTTTGCTAGTCCAAACTGATGCAAGAGATGTACTTTGCCCTGCTGAACTCCTGCGCTAAAATGGCAAGGCCCAGCCTGAGGTCATTCAGAAAGGTTGGGCACAGGAAGAATGAGCAATTAATGCCAGGTTCCATGGGGAATCTGGGAGGTGACAGAGGTCAGAACCAGGACGTTCTGAAGATTCTTCCAGAGTAGTAGGTACAAAACGCCTGGGTTTGTTGTTTCTGTTTTTATTTCTACAGGCTTGTTGCGTTCTGATTGCCCATCAGAGGTTGAGTAAGGTCCAGCCTTGGGTTTGCTGCCCTAGGGAGATACCGTGTTTTGCAGCGACTTTTCAAGAGCATCCTGTGAGGCAGTGAAGCATGAGCACTGTCCTTTTAGAGGAGGATTGAACTTTGCACCACCCACATCTAGAAAGTTGAAGAGCATGAAGAGGGGAGCATCGTTGCCCTTCACGTTACAGATGATTAAGTTGAGACATGTTTCAGTTAAGTGAACTGCCTGGAGGCAGTTAGATTTGGGACTCAGGCCAGGTCTAAGAGTTGTGGGGGTTAGGAGCGTGGAGGAAGTTCATGTCCCTCAGCCTGTGCTAGAGCTGGGAAGGCCATTTGCTCAGAATGCTTACGTCACCCAGAGGGCACCAGCACTCCTTCCTTCGGTATGAGATGTTCCTGTGCTAGTGGGTGTTTCTGGCAGAGCTGTACTGGGGAAATCTTCCAGCATAAAGTAAATCCCCAGGGGACAAAAATAGGTCGTACTTGTACTGACTTGCTGCAAGACCTTGGGTTGGATGTTTCATGCGCCCCTGCAGTGGAGGAAGGTTAGTGTTCTCCAGCTTGTTGAACCCTTACTAATTTAAAGTTTGTGAAATGGTGCATAAATGCAAACTTACTGACGCCAGGAAATGGGGAGATTCAAGGCATCTTTGTGGAGTGCTGCTGCCTCTCCTTTGGCCTCTCCTCTTTCCTCCCTGTGCCTTGTCTTACGGTTTTCATGTTCTGAACTTGTGCATCCACCTTTGAGGATTCAGTAGCAGGCCAAACGTCAAAACTGTTCTTGGTACAAGCATTTGCCTTTCCTCTTGATTTATTAACAGGCATCTGGCATGGTCATACAGGCAGCAAAAGGAACATCTTCCCCTCCTTGAATTTGACATTTCACATTCATGGTATTATGGAATGTGGGTCTGGAGACTTTGTATGGTGCTTACGGATTAACAGGATCTCCTTTTGGTGTGAGCTTAACACCGTCATGACACTTCTACCTTGTCTGTCACCTGGTTGTTCCTGCTATGGAGATAGTTCACAGGGAGGAGGAATCCCATTGGTTCCACAGAGCCAGTGCACTTGATGCCACCCTTGTGTAGTCAAGAGCTTCTCATCCATGTCTTTTGTTGTCTTCTACGTCTGAGGTGGGAAGGATCTACAAGATAATTGGCCTTTTTTTCTTTCATTTTCATAGTTGTCAGTAACCTGTTGATCATGATACAATGTATGGAGTCACTGATGGCTGTTACAGACCATTTTTAAGAACAAAGTCAAGGTTGCATCAGTTTGTGCCTTCATTATTTATTTCCTGGCTTTTGAAAGTTTGAACTTGTGATTGTAATAGGTCACCCAGTAGCTCAGAACAGCTTTGTCAATGCAAAGTTAAAGTTGGTTTTGTTGGTGAATATCTCAGCTTGCTTAGATTTTGTGAAAGAAGTTGAAAACAAATAGCAAATGGTTCTCAAAAGAGAAAAGATTGCCAATGAGTTCTGGGAGGGGGAAGATGGGCTGACATCAAAGATAATTTGCTGTCACAGACTGATAATAAAACACAAATAATTCGGTTTTGGAGCAACAGACTGAGATCTTAAACATGTCAGTCTCCCAGTGCTATGCTATGAATATCCCAACCTTATGCTATGAATGAATGCTGGAACAGGTGAGATAATTTCTTTTTTCTCCAAATTAACCTTGTTATGAATGCGCTTTGTTTTTCACTTTTTCCTTACTGAAACAAGCATTTGGAGGAGAGGCATAGATAGAGTGAAGAGGTCCTATGCATCTCTATACTGTGTTAACAACTGACAAATTTATGTCAGCACATGAGGCTCAAACGGTTTATTCTGATAACATCCAGGTGTTTGCCCTTCTTTGAGTCCTTGAGCAACTAATCCATTGGTGAATCAACTTGAGAACCACTGTCTTTTTCAGCCTTGGTGCTTTAAAGTAAATAGACTTCAGCTTCTCCATTAGAGACCCCAGCAAAGAGTGAAATTAAATACATTTCACTAAGTTCTCAGGTTTCTTCTGGTTTGGAGAGGTGAGTACTAGGCAAGCCAAAGGCATGTCACTTGTCACCTTCTCGCCTTTCCAAATAAGTGGGTGAATGCTTTCACCCTAGATTTTTGCAAGTATTTTTTTCACCACGTTACAACTGGTTTTGGCAGTTCCTTTGAGAACCAACTGAGTGGGCAGTGCCAACTGTTCATGGTCAAGGGGTAGGTAAAAGTCTCTTGTGTTGAATATACAGCTGGAACTCACACATCGTCATTAAGATACAGGCA
Organism: Dromas ardeola; assembly: GCA_013398915.1. Taxonomy (NCBI): domain Eukaryota; kingdom Metazoa; phylum Chordata; class Aves; order Charadriiformes; family Dromadidae; genus Dromas; species Dromas ardeola. Next base: position 55,583 of record VYZM01002429.1, on the reverse strand, counting down.
GCGGAAGGTCATGGGAAGTCTCCTATTTCTGATCAAGCCATCTTCAGCTTCCTTTTTGAGAGGAACTTCCTTTGAGTATCTAATAGTTTACTATGTAACAGCTGCATAGTCCAGGCGTTCCCAAAATTTGAAATATTTTTTGTGTGGAAACAACCAATTATTTTTAAAAAAGGAATTGGGATTTGATGTACTGAACAAATTCACCACAGGCAGTGTTTGAGTAAATTAGTTGATTTTTTACTCACAATCGGCATAAAATTGACAACTATAAACACTGTGACCCCAGTCAGCAGACTGCCTTATCCCTAATACAAACAAACAAACCAACCTTCCCTCTATCTAGAGAAACCTCTCGAACGGTAAGCCATGAAGTCTAAATACAGTCCCAAATTTAAACAGGAAACTGATATTTTTGTAGTTATGCTGCCTGCCTCCTCCCACGTCCTCAGGCTCAAAAAAAGCATACATTTCCAACAGAAGGATGGAATGATTGTTATAAATGTTGTTCTTTTATGTCAACCCAGTAACTAGGAGTAGAAAATTAATCATTTTGGTCTGTTTAGGTTACTCTCTCTGGTTTTCAGCCTCGTTTAATAAAACCAGGGGAGAGGTCCTCCATGAGTCTTTACCTCTGCTGACACACAGGGTTCTCCGCAGCATCCTTGTGAGCTGGTTTGTCATCCTTCCTGGCTGTGAGCTGGGAACTATGGCTTTAATTCTTTCTCTGTAGCAGGTAAGACCCTGTGTGGTCAAGTGGGGGTATCCCAGTGCCAGGCACGCCAGGCTGGGTGGGTGTCCATCCGTCCTTGTCCTCTCCAGTGAGGTGCAGTGCCACCTCATCTTGGTCATTTGAGTCATAGGTGAATGATACGGTTTAGTCTTGTCCAGCAGCAGTACTGGGAGATTTTATTCAGATGGAGTTTGAATTCCTTAAATAAAGTGAGCAATTGCGGCAGCTTTCTTAGTGTGTAAAGAGTGCTTAGAATATGTGCCCCTTGCTGGGTCAGAGAAAAACTCCAGATTTCTCAGATACCCGTGAGTGATGAATGCAGTTCTGGCAGCCAGAACCATCCAGGTTCTCCATGTATTAACTATAAGCCCTCTTCCTTCTGCAGTTCTGCAGTCAATCTGTTTCCAGAAGATGCTGAAAGGTCTGCAAAAGTCCCTTTTCTACGAGATCTGGAGTGTTGTAACACTGTCACTCTCCTTCTCCACTTTCACCCTCGTAATTTCTTTCCACCAGAATACTGTAGTGATCATAAACAATGAAATCGGTCAAAACAAGGCATTGAATAAATAGGAAGAGACAAAGATATACCCCAAGCAGAAGTTCATTCTGAAAAAGCAGCTCTGGAGAGTCCGCAAAGTACTCTGAAAAGTTCTCCCGTTGCAAGTGGTCGGAGTTTGTGATTTTAAAAGATCCTCATGCTAAAATTAAATGTTTAAGAGAGGCTAAGAGGAATTTGTGAAACTGAAATGATAAAAGCCCCTTCAGCACTCTCGCGACGACCACTGGGAGTGACTTTGGCACGTCAGATTTATTTTCCAGGCTTCCATACAGTAATACCTGGTACTCAGTTAGGCTTTAATTTACATGGAAGTGAACTGTGCCAGAAACTTCATTTAATGATGGTGGGTTTTTTTTTTCCCCAGAAGAGTCATCTCTATCTTGGATACTAAGTACTTGACCTTGGAAATTAGCAATGAGATATCATTTTTCTGTATTGTAGAGGTGTAGTTTCATTCTTGCCTCTGGCATAAATGCCTAATTTCAAGAGTCTGTAGTAATTTGTACATGGACTTTGAGCTTCTGAAGGGAGAAGAAAGTAGTGCTGTAGTTTGTGGTCTCAGCATTTGGAAGCAGGAGGAGTAACAGGAGCCATACATACTCCCCTGCTTAAATTTTTTGTATTCCTTTTAAAGAACGTCTTCAGCCAAACGTTCCCCTCAACTTTGTTCTTTCTGGCCTCTTATGCACTGCCTGTCAGGGATGTGAAAATTAGGGATTCTTATTTCTGGTAGTTCCTGTGTGTTTTTTCAAAATGTGTGGGTGGCAGTGTCAATCTGGAGGCAGCAGTGGGTCCTGTGACTCTTCTAATGCTGCATTAACCATCCCTGTGACCTACAGCAGTGTGTGGCAACGTCCTGACTCGGTTTCCTTGCATGCAAGGTGGGGATAACTGATAGCTTTCTGTACAAAGTGTTTGGATCAGTGGATGGAAAGAACTGTGGAAGAGGCTGAGCACTGTAGTTTGTGAGTGGAAAATTGACCTCTAGTTAGCCTCCCCCTTCTTCTAAGTATACACTGTGTTTGTTTGATAGTGGAAATCTAATCCTTTGGGAAGCACAAATTCCTGTAACAACTCTGATATGTATAAATAAAAACATACCCCTCATTACAAACAACATCAAAGCAAATCGCAATATGGATTAAAATATGCAACCCCCCCCCCCATCCTCCATGCTAATATGCAGCAATGCAGAGTTCAAATGAAGCCATTCGCAGTATCTCCAAGCGTTTGGCAAAAGCAACCACACTTGTGTAGCTACAGGCGATGAAAGTCCCTACTACAAAAAGGGAGGGGCAGGGGGGAGTAGCCTGCATTGATCTAATTAGTCAATGAGGCACAAAGTATGTAAAATCTCATTATATATCACCAGGAAAATTTGGCTTGAGAAGTAAAGAATATGTAACTGATTTGTCCATGGGTGGGTTATTCGTGTCTTTGCCTCTTCCAACAGGAAACAGGATTTCTGAAAACACATTAGAAACACACATATACGCACTTACAAATATATATATGGGTGTGTATATCTGTTTTTATACACATGCACGCACATACATGTAGCTAGATCCTGAAGCTCTTTCTCAGCCCTTACTCAAGACCTGCTTGCATGAGAAAGTTCCTGATAGGGACAAAGTGAAGATTATTTTTTTTGATTCCTCATGAAGACTGTGAATCTCGCTAACAGCCTGAAAACACAGTGTGTGGCTGTTCCAGTCTTACTAAACCCAGACGATGGGTTTGTCCCACTGCCCCAGGCAGTGCAGCTCATGCATGAAACAGTTCTTCTCCCTAAAGAAGATCTGCTTAAAAATGGGGATTTAAAATGACTTTATAACTTGCCTTTTGCCCTTTTCTTTTAAGCCTTTCAGGGATTCACATTACATTTTTAAAATTTCTCTGAAACCCAGAACTCTTGAAACATTTATATTAGAATTTAAGCCAAGATTCCCACCCAGTCAGCATCTCTCAAAAGTGGAAGATTTAAGTAAAATACCAAATATAAGTTACAAAAACCCCCGAACAAACAAAAAAACCACAACAACAAACAAACCAACCCACAACACCCAAGCAGCCACCCACCAAGCCCCAAAGCTAAATAGACAAAACAAAAGGAGAGAGGGAGAGACAAAGGCACTGAAACGAAGAGACTATGTCAGTTTTGCAGGTGACCAGTAGCACGAAAAAAAGGATGTCTTCCCACTTTAGCATCCCATTTCCTCCACATATGGAGTAAAACAGAAGGTTTATGAGTCTCCAGAAGTTTGCAGAATCAGAAGAAGGGATGGGATTTGGAGAAAGTGATGAGTGTTATCACCGCAGGTGCAATTAGTGATTTAGTTCTTGTTTGCAGGGTCCTTAAATAAATATTTAATTTTGGCTGTGTTACAACCGCATTTTGTTCTGCCCTGTCCTCCACTTTTCCATGCTGACAAGATCATTTGTTTAATCCCATTCTTGAAGAAGTCGTTCCCATTCTTTAATTTAGATGTTAAAACCTATGTTGACCTAGTCAAGTTCTTATTTATCGAAACAAAGCAGAGGTCATTCTTTTTCCTTGTTTGCTTTCTTGGACCTTAAGTGTGGGGAATTTGGAGGTGTCTTACATGCTTCTCCCTTTGTCCTTTGTTTCTACCTACCCTGCTTCAAAAAACAAACATCATTATGGGACCGACATACCAGTGCACTGGGAAATTGAGATTTTTCTTCTCTCTTTGGTAAGTGAAGACCAGGTGAGAAACTTCCCCCCAGTTTCCACAGCCTTCAACATCAGAGAGTACGTAGAGCCTCTGTGTGACATTGATCCTCATCCTTGTCAGTTAAAGATGGCCTTACCTTTCCCGTCAGGTCAATAAACTATTTTCTCAGAAGCAGCTTTTTGTCCTGTTACGCAGCCTGTTTTTCAGGAGATGGCATCTTCTGAAAGGCGGCTCTAGTAGGTGGAGCTGGTCCCCAAACTAGACAGAACTGCAGCTGCTTAGCATATGGCTGACTGTCTTCATGTCTTTATCTTCTCTGCCCCAGCCAGACTGGTAGGCTCATTTTGGTTGGCCACCTGTGCAACTGTCACGCTGGTTCCGCTTTGCTTCGCTCCCTTAAGCTCTGCTGGGACAAGTTCTCCACCCAACTCCTCCTTTTACTCTGGTTGAGGAGGTAATGTGGATCCTGGTCATGTCAGAAGTGACTTGCTGAAGAGGAGAAAGATCTTGCAGCTCTCAAAAGTTGAGCTGAGCACAGTTAGATTCCACGGTTCTGACTGGGTGTTGCTTGCAGTAAACCAGCAAAAAAAACTCTCTTCCTTTCTCCCCAAGACAAGCAGCACGTACCTGCTGGCCCCTCTCAGAGACTGCAAAATAACCAGGTCCCATCTTGAGCTCTTCCTGAGCAGTGACCGCAACTTGCCATAGAATCATAGAATGGTTTAGGTTGGAAGGGACCTTAAAGATCACCTAGTTCCAACCCCCCTGCCATGGGCAGGGACACCTCCCAGTAGACCAGGTTGCTCAAAGCCCCATCCAGCCTGGCCTTGAACACTTCCAGGGATGGGGCATCCACAACTTCCCTGGGCAACCTGTTCCAGTGTCTCACCACCCTCATAGTGAAAAATTTCTTCCTGGTATAATCTAAATATAGCCTCTTCCAGTTCAAAACCATTACCTCTTGTCCTATCACTACATGCTCTTGTAAAAAGTCCCTTTCCAGTTTTCTTCTAGGCCCCCTTTAAGTACTGGAAGGACGCAATAAGGTTTCCCCAGAGCCTTCTCTTCTCCAGGCTGAACAACCCCAAGCCTGTCACCATAGCAGAGGTGCTCCAGCCCTCTGATCATCTTTGTGGACCTCCTCTGGACTCGCTCCAACAGGTCCATGTCCTTCTTATGTTGGTGAACTTAATTGCTGGAAGGCTACATGATGGGATGACTTTCTCCTTTTTTGAGAAGGAATTCTGATGTTGATGTGTGTCGCTGTTGAAGCTCACATCACTGTTTAATTACTGATACTTGTTTTCTCTCTATAAACAGTGTTAAACAGAACTATATCAAGATGCATCTGGCTGTAGATTTTTCGTTCCCATAGGATAATGGGGGTCTTAAAAATTGTATTTTATCCTTAGCTATTTAGACAAGTCTTCTTTTTTTTTCTTTGGTCCCCAGAGAGCCTTCTGAATGGTTTGTCTGATTGGAGATTGCCTTCCTGGCCACTTCATTGCAATAAAGAGCGTATGTTTTTTGGTTTTGCAGCTATTTGTTTTTGTAGCTGTTTCAGTGTTTTACAACGGAGTTGTAAACCACTGCTGGTGAAATGTGTACAGAAATGAGTCCCTTTCAGCTAATTATAAAGAAATAATAAATAAATAAACCCAAGAAAAACAGATGTGCAGGTGGACATCCGAGGGCCTTGCTTTTTGATGAGGCTGGTCTCATCCCTGAAACTCTTACATCCTTTCATTCTGTGTCCTTTCCACTGAATGGTACATCAACCTTAAAGCCAGAAGTGCTGCGCAAGGTATGAGATCAAAAGGACAGCTGGAGCTAAAGCACGAATGCTGAGCCTTTTTTGGAACAGGAGAAGAATGCTTCACAAGTGCTTCGAGCCAAAGTTCAAATCTAACCTTAGGAAAGAAGTTGAATGTTTGTGTCCGGGAAAACTGAAACCAGGTTTTTTTACAGGCCTGCAAACTCGATGGAGATTATCATGCGGAAAAAGAAAACAACAAACCCAAAACATTGGCAATTACTGAGGTTGCTAAATGAGCAATTACTACCATGTGGGGTTGGCAGAGATCTCTGGTAAAGCGTAGAGGGGGTTTCTCCACAACCTGTTAATGTGTTGCAGCTGGTAGTTGGGGCCTTATATCTAGAGCCCCGCAGGTGGCACGTTTCCTCAGAGGTGGACCTCAGCCGGCGTTCTCTGGAGCTGGACTTGACCCTTGAGTGAGAGGCTGGAGGGAACGATTTATACGCGTGAAGTATGAATGTAGGACAGTGCCTCATTCTGAATAGCTGGTGTGCTTTTGCAGCAGACTTCTTAAATGAAAAGGCAGAAGGTAGCTAAAACAGACTGTCTAGCCTTTTTATGAGCTGCTTTGTTTTAAAGTTGGCTGAAGGAATGAGTGGAATATTAGCTGTGGTATGTTGAGGAAGACTGCGTGTTGACTGAACAACCAAAAAAAAGGCGCTTGAATACTCACTCAGTACAGTTTATGAAGAGAATAAGGCAAGTGCAATACTAAGATCAGATGTTACACTTTTTTTTTAAGTCTGTTTGTTTCCTGATAAAAATAGACCTCTTCTTAAAGGAGAAACATTTTTGTTGTCAACAAGCGTATGCATAAAGGAGGTGCATAATCCTGCAGAGGCTGGGGGAAATAAGTCCTGTAGTGCAATGAACAGGGCACTGGGAGCCAGTGAAACCATGGTCTTGTGTTAGAAAGGTCCCCCCCCCGCCCCCTATCATGTGCTTTTTCTGTAATTTGGATCACAGGGCAGCTAATTCACTTGGCTTCATTAACCAGAAGCTCTAGGAAGAGCAAACTTAGAGTATGCAAGTGGTTTCCTAAAATTAATCTAAAAAAAGTGCGAAGAGGGGGTTAGTGATGTATCTGAGAAATATTTGTTAACTAGCAGGCTGTTCTCTCATCTTTCAAAAGCTGGATGTGATACCCATGTCTCAAACTAAGATCACAAGAGTCTCCTGAGCCTGTGCAGTACCAAGGGAGAGAAATATGTTTTTTTTTTCTCTTTGGGACCACTCTGTTGTTGTCAAGGGGTTTTTTCATTGCAATGGCAAAATGAGTTTTAGATCCAGGATATACTTGGTGTGAAGTATCCTGCCAGTTTGCCATATGGCATGCAGATTTGCCCAACTACATCAACAATTCCTCTATTTTTTCTGATGAGGTGAGGTTTTTAATTGAATGGAAGCACATAGATGTGACAAAAAGGAAGTCTTGATTAAATCTGTGATAGTACTGCAGAGGTTCTTCCTCTTCTACTACTAAATGGTTCATTGAGTGTATGAAAAGATGGGGGACCATGAAGGGAAATAAGATTTCAAGAGTGGGTGTGTGATCTATTATGGGATTATTACTTCAAAATATGCTTACAAACACTATTTAGGAAGATGCAGCTTCTGGCTACATATGGGAGGCTTTACACCTATGGGATGGTAATAACCTCTAGATAGCAAAACCAAACAGAAACGATATATTGTTAATAATACATATGTTTTAAACAATGCCCAGAAATATATCTGAAATCTAAGTTTACCTTACAAGACTAGGTTTTAAAAGATAATTTTGTTTTAATCTAGAAGAAAAATTAAAAGTTCCTTAACTTGACTGACCAAGGTGCAGCTTTTTTTTTTTTTTATTAATCTAATTAAATCAATCTAAAGAAAAAGAAAATGCAGAGAATTTTGTTGTTGTTGTTGTTATGGTTGTGTTTGCGGCTTATTAACATAATTGCACCAAAACTGGGATTGAAGTTTCTTGTTTTATAACAGTGTTGCGGTTCTCAGTCGCCACCACAGCTGGCGGATTGTCTGTTCGCAATGCATTCCATATGTGCTGGAGACCACAACATGGAGTGATTTACAGGGTACAAGATGGAGTGCAAATAATGGAGGTGGGAAGCACTCATCTCTGCTTATTTTTTGCAATAAAAAAGCTTCACAAAAGAGCAGTCACAAAGAATCACAGAATGGTTGAGGTGGGAGGGGATCGCTGGATGTCATCATGTCCAGCCCCTGTGCTCAAGCAGGGCCATTTCAAGCTGTTGCCCAGAACTATGACTTTTTGATTGTTCAGGACCAGATAGCTTTTTAATATCTCCAAGAATGGAGACTTCACAGCCTCCCTGGGCAACCTGTGCCAGTGCTTGGTCACCCTCACAGTGAAAAGTGTTTCCTGATGTTCAGAGGGAACCTCCTGTGATTCAATCTGTGCCCGTTGCCTCTGGTCCTGTCACTGGGTACCACTAAAAAGAGCCTGGCTCCATCTTTTTTACAACCTTCCTGCAGGTATTTACATACATTCATGAGATTTCCCCCTGAGCCTTCCCTTCTCCAGGTTAAAGAGGCCCAGCTCTCTCAGCCTTTTCTCATATAAAAGATGCTCCAGTTCCTTAATCATCTTCATAGCCCTTTTCTAGAGCCAAACCAACATGTCCACATCTCTTTCGTGATGAGGAGGCAAGAACTGGACACCGTACTCCAGGGGTAGCCTCACCAGTGCTGAGCAGAGGAGAAGCATCACCTCCCTCGACCTGCTGGCAACGCTCCTCCAAAGTACCCAGGGTACCATTAGCCCTTCTTTGCAGCAAGGGCACATTGCTGGCTCCTGTTCAACTTGGTGTCCGTCAGACCCCCAGGTCCTTTTCTGCCAAGCTGCTTTCCAGCTGGGTGGCCCCCAGCATATATAGGTGTCATGGAGTTGTTTCTCCCCAGGTGCAGGACTTTGCGGTTCTCCTGGTTGAACTTTACGAGATTCGTGTCAGCCTGATTCTCCAGCCTTCATGTACAACCTTTGAATGAACATCCAAACGCAATTCAGTTTCAGCTGAGGGACCACAGGGTTGGCAGAAGGGGTCGAAGAAACTGCTGACATATGTTGGTACACACTGTGTAGAATTGTGTTTATTGCAACACGGGGGTGACCGTGTCATTGACCTTAACATAGGACAGGCTAAATGAAAAAGTAGTATTATGTGTGCTTCAAGTTCTACATGACTTTTGTGCTAGGGTAATCAAGAAAAATATATTTATATGATGTAGAGTGCATTATACCCACAAAAATAAGCTAGCGGTCAATATATATAGCTCATTACTGTATTTCTATCATTTTAAGCAGTTGACGACATCCAGTTGTTTTGAAAGGCTGAAACTGGAATGCGGGAGAAGAGCGTGCCTTTCCTGCGTCTCAGAGTGGCTCACTTAGGTTTTCTTCCCACCTACAGCTTTAAAGTGTTCCTTCAGTTGGACTTCAATCACACAGGCCCCAGGTCAGCTGGTAGCATACATCCTGAGTCAGGCAGGAGTGCCGTGTTTCCGATGCCTTACCCAGAGTACACAACACTGGTGGAAATTCCTTACTATGGCAGCTGTGGGAAGACGGCACGTGGTGTGGTATGAAACTCACCGATACAAACTCAGTGCTTTCTGAGTAAAATTGGTGGAAAAAAAATTCATAGGAGTGCTTTGCGTCAGGTGGCCATGGCATTCCTGATTTGGAGACCAAAGCCTTCAAACCAGGTTGACACCAAAGTGTTGAGATTGGCTTAAGTCAGCACTATAGCTGAGAGAGGAGAGGAAAAGAAGTTAGTTTTACCCTGAATCGAATCCTTGGTCTAGCTGACTGTACAGCCACAGAAATGCAAATGCTGGCGTAGAAGGAAATGAGAATGAGCAGCAAAGGCTGACGTGTGGGAGAGGGTCTTGGACCATCTCTTCCAGTGGCTTAAAATTCTCATGAAGTTGTGGGGCTACTGTGTTAATAAAATTTTAACCTCACCTAATGTTGAGAGAGGTAAATGAGCATCTTAAACCTCTGGCTTCAGTTTTCTCAAGTATGTGGAGCGAAGCATTCACCTGGGGAAAAAAAGACTTACCCCTTCTCATGGATACCTATCAAATGGTACTGGCTTTTGTAGCTCCTGGCAAAAGGAACATCAAATTGAGGAACTTTTTCCTAGGAAGCATATCAAATATATGCCTTCACGTACCTCTGACAGAAGCAAGCAAAGGGAATTGGAAATCTTAATACATGTTTCTAGAGGTACTAACTTGAGAAGAAATAATACTGTTTGAATTACCATACTTCAGTTTTTCTTGGCTGGAAAACGGTAAGATTTTTTTTTTCTTTTTTCACAAAAATATTTTCAGAAAAAATTCTTTGATTATTTAACTGGCTTCACAGAATCAGCTTTTAGGTTCATTTTCCAGTAGAATGTGATTTCTTTTCTAATATTAGATCTCTGATTCCTAAATGGACCCCTGCAACATCTTTCAGTTGTGCCATTGACCTCTTCTGAGCTAAGAATAGGCTCCTCTCTAATTCCTTGTTTAAAAAACGAGAAAAAAATTGTATTGCCTTCATTCTCTGTACAGAGATGAACTACTGCTTTCTTTTTGAAGCCTTAATTCAGGCAAGGCTGACATAGGTAGGTTGGAACCGAACACAGAAGAGGTGAGTACTTCTGTGTCAGTCAAGCAAGATCAGCGCTCCTCGTAGAATAACTTAAATTATAGTGTCCATCCCTCAGGACCAGATTAATGTTTTAGTATTCGAGGAACCTGCCTGGCAGTTAAATTAGCTGGGGATTTCTATGAAATGTTAGTAAAGGCTGTCATTTGCAATTAAAGCTAAATCCTTAAGGCATTTGTATTAATGGATGAGGCCAGTGAAAGAGGCTGATTTTAAAATGACCTCCTGCTTTTTTGCATTGTTGCAGTTTATAATTTTGAGTATGTGAAATTTGACTATTTTAACAAGGTTAAAATAATTGTCTGTAATGTATGTTGAATAAATTGCCTGTAGGATTAAATTAAATGATCATATTTTGTTTGCAAATCTAAGTATTTGTGGCCCAAATCCTTGTTCAAAAGTAACCCTTTTTTGGTGATTGTCCACTTTTTTTGGTTTCAAAATAAATGCTTATTCCAGGAATTTAATGCAGAATTTTAGATTTTTTGTGTGTTTTCGTAGGCAGCTTCCTGGTGATCCCTTTAAGCTTTTTTTATTGTTGTCAGAAGTTCCAGCAGGTTTAAATAAAGCTTAAGCATGTGCTTCTGATTAATTTGTAAGCTTTCTTCTGTAGGAATATTGGAAAGTAGACCGATAATATGACTACAGATATTTTTGTTTCATTTAGAATACATGCTTTTATGCTGCTTTCAAAAAAAAAAAAAAGCAGTGTAATGCTCTATATTCTTAAAGATACACAAAGAAGTGCTGTAGCAGGGTTATGCATTTGTGTTGCAGTAGCAGATAGAAGTTGAATCCAAGTTGAATGCAGTTGTGCTCCCTGCTGTACATGCGTATCGTATTTGGCAGAGTTCCTTCAAAGCCTGTAATATTGTAAGGTATTTGCATTTGTCTCCGGTTCTCCCTTCCTTTCCACCTCCTATTTCTCTGTCTGTTGAAAGTATTATGAACCAGAAATGTCACGTCCAGTCTAGATGCAAACTCTGCCTACTGCTAATGAGAGACACAGCTTTTGGGTTGCATTAATAAGTTCCAACTACCTATATCTCTTCTTGTACTTGAGATTTGCATTGTTTGAAGACGCATTAATAAGATCTCGGCAAGAAGTGCGTGCAGCTGATTATCTCCTGTGATCCCTCCCTTTTATTTGAGAGCGTGAGTACTGCTGAAATCATACTTGAGCTCAGGGGCAGAGGGGATTCTAATTGGGAGACTCTTCCCCTCCTAATTAGGATCAGAAGGAAGGAAACACTTTGCTCAGATGATCATTCACAGTCTTTCTTTCTGAGGCAACTTTTACTTCTTGTTCCTTTCAGGACTTCCTATTACATTATTGAGTTAGAACTTAAAAAAGGGCATCTGGGGTCAGACCGAAGTCCATGTATTCCTAGTATCTGACTCCGACAGTGAACCAAAACAGGTATCTACAGAAGAGGAAAAGCTGGATATGCACACACTATTTACCTCAACTGCTCTCTCATCTTTCAAATATTTTTAAGCTCAGGGTTTTTCCCTTGACAGAGGAGAGAAGCAATTGATCCCTACAGTTTGGGTGCTGCTGTTGTACTGTTAGAAGAGTGTATTTGTGGCTCACATGAAATGCTTTATTTCTTTAATCTACTACCCCATCACTGTTGTTCTGGCCTGTCAAATGCCTTGCACAAGTCCAAGTAGATGATGTCTAGTGCTCTCCCCTTATCCACCAAACCTGTAACCCCGTCGTCGAAGGCGTTATTGCAGGAGAGAGTCATTGGTGAGCAGATGACAGGTGTGAGGTGGTGCTGGGTCAGTTTTTATTGCTTGGCTTTGCAGACTTGCCCTGTGGGTGACTGAGTCGCACGCGCAGATTGTATTTTGCCCATTTCACCTGGGATTGAGTGTCTTCAAATCGTGCTGCTTTCACATTAAATAAGAGCTTTTGGGGCATTTGCATAGCAATAAGAGAGCACAAGCTTTATGATTTGTTTCTAATTAACTGTCAGCCCTCTGAAGTACAGTTATCAACTATGTAAGTCTTCAATTATTTAATGTATTTATTATTTTAGAATACGTCCCACGATTAATTTTAAGTATAAAAGCACTCCTACTGTTTCAAGAGGAAAGAACTTGTCTTGTTACCCAGTGAGGCACACTGTAAAGACATCCTTGTCCCGTGGGTCTGTTACATGGCTGAAGATGGTGTGATACAAGTTCCTTGCATCAGTGACTGCGAGCGGTCCCTGCCCTCCCTCTTTCATAGCGTATTCCCGCTCTGTTCTGGCCGGCATAGAGCAGTCTGTGCCGCCATGTGGAAAACCAGAGCGGGGATCTGATCCAGCTGAAAAATAACCAGCCAAAATGGTTTATATTTTTCAGTCTGATACATTTTCTGCCACACAAGTAGTTGTGCTGACATGGCAAGAAGGTGTCAGTGTGAATAAGGGAATAAGGGGAGGGAGGGAACGTGGCATCTGCTCGAACTGGCCTGAGCAGCACTGCCTGCCAAATTTTAAGCTGTGCTCTGAAAGATATATTAGTTTGGCTCCTTTCTTTGGTGTTAAGAAGTAGTTTGAACAGACAAGGCAGGGTTTGGAAAAGAGGAGGAAATTTTATCCATGCTGTGCACATGGAGAAATAGTGTTTGGAGAGATTTGGTGACTTAATTTTAGATTCATTTTGCAGTAGAATGTGATTTCCCACTGGGATCCGTCTTTATCTGATATTTGAGCCATAAAACCAAACCAGCCTCCCAATACCTGAGTTAACTGCTCAACTTTGAATAGAAGGGACTCTTAGGTACTTTTGAAGTGGAGTTCTTAATTATGATCTCGGACCAGCCTGATAAAGGCAGAGAAGAATCTTGCAAGTTGGAGTTGACTGTTAGCTAACTCCTTGAAGACGTTGTGTATGTCTGCTCGTCTGTCTTCTCCTAGATGATAAATATACCTCTTTTATTTACTTCTGTTGGGGTACAGGGAATCGTGCCCTAAAAAATCTGCCTTGTAAGGTAAAAGGACATCCTAAATTTCAGCTAATCTCTTGACTCCACGATTTCATATTGGTTTGATCTAGGAAGCTCTCGATGAACAGCCTTACTTAGATCTACTCTCAGTAGCCTTCTACATATCTCTGACTCTCTGCTGATTAGGCCTGGGGCCTTGGATTGAAAATAAGCTGCGTGATGTGGACTGAAGAATTTGTATTTTCTTGAGTGAAACCAGACCTCCTATACATGAACCATGGGTGGTGGGGGGAGTGTATTTATTTATTTATTTTTCTTCCAGTAAGTGGAAAATAATTGCACATTAACCTCGCTTTCAAAGGTTATTCCACCTGGCAAATGCTCTCACTTAACTGAGCATGGGAAGGGGGGCACTGTGGTGTGGTGAGGTGAATCCAATGTTAGATTGGCCCTTGAGTCTTGAGTTCTCTGTGTTGCTTGATGATTCAAGGCAGCTTCTTTCCTAGGCCTCCGTTGTCCTGTCAAGAGAAGAGGACGGTGTTATTTTCCTTTTTGTTAAACTATACTGAGCTCATCTGGTGAAAAACCTGTTTAAGAACTAGGGTGGGACAGTTAGCTCATACAATTGTGAGATCTACATCAAAAATGTAACATTCTGAGCAATTCAGCTGATGGTCTGACCTCCAGAGAGGGCTGCTGAAGAGAGAGCAATGTAATGGAGCGTCTTCCTGTGTTAGGTTTACCGCACAAGAGAGTTTGAGTTTTGGTTGCAGAAGTAGTGGCGCCCTCCCTGTGCAGCACCACAAAACACAGTCTGTACCACAATTATCAGAGACCCGGCCTTCAGCAGGACTTGATTTCCTACGGTGAACCTAATGGGATGAGCTTCGGAACATCCTCTAAGGGTCTGTCTGTCCTGCCAGACTTTGGCCTGAGAAGGAAAAGTAGCTTTATTTGAAAACAGATCAAGATTGTGCTGGCCAAAAGTTAACGTGTTTTGCCTTTGTAACCATTTGCAGGGACTGGAGACCATCTGGTAACTACGTTTTGTTGATAACTCTCTGAACGCTACCTCGCATAACTTAGTAATACTAATTGTGTCTCAAATAAATATGATTTATAGCATTGCTTACCTGAAGTGACAGTGGAGTGCAGGCATCTTATCAGGGCAGGAGAAATTTTGCTGTGATCGGTTCTTTCATCCGATGCTTTTCAGCTGTGAGAGGGCTTGCGTGTGTCACATCTTGCTGTGCTGAAGTACCTGGCTTAGTTCTGCAGGAGCCAGCCATGCAGTTGTGTTAGCACAGTATCTTAGCCAGGGCTCTGTACAGCTGCGGATACTCCAGCTAACTGTGGACAACCTAGTTTAGGTTTCTGTGCGTGGCTTCTACTTGTGTTCTGTTGACGTACACCATACATGTTGGTATGTAAGACTGGATTTATAGGACTCTTCTAATGCAGTGCTGCTTTAAATGGTACAATACAAGGGAACCATGATCAGAAATTGCTGTTTACTTGGGCCAGGAAGCTTAATGATTGGAGCTTCATGAACTGAATAAATATTTGTAGATGCATACGGGAGTCCTTGGACTTTCATTGCCTCCCTCCAAGAAGGCATTGTATGTCCACTGCCTTTGGTTGTATTTGTATTGGATTAGTATTTCGTCTGTCTCCCTCTGATAGAAATATTTGTTTGATGAGAGACCTTTGATTCAATTTCTGAGGAAGAACTAAGGGAGGTACATGAGACTTGCCTAATCCATTATTAAATAAGGATAAAAGCATCCATTCTTCAAGGTGTAGTGCCATGAATAGATGGACATGTCAACTAAACTAGGATCTGGTTTTTTACCTTTGACTTCCAATGGAATTTCCAATTGTGACACTTGGGGCATGAAGGATTCATCGTTTGTCTCTCTGAAGCACTGTACGTATGTATCACAGTATGAAGAGGAAGTGAAGACCTACAAGTGGCTTCTCATAATTGCACTGTGGTGAGGTTAAGAAAATGAAAATGTTACGATTTTCCAAGGCAAGGCTAAGAAGCTGAGTTCTGAGCAAGAGGTCCCGCTATGCTGGTCAGAACACTTCCAGCTTAATCTTAGTTTGCTGTGGACAGAGGCTGACTGCATGAGACCTAGCATCAACGCAGAACATTGGTAGAAAGACCGCAAGTGGGAGTCGTGACTAGACCAGTGTTTCTCAATCAATTGTGCGCAGACCTCTCATTATCCATAAGATAAAAGATGATTTAAAAAAAAAATTTAAATCTTTGGGTAAGCAAACAAAAAGGAGAAAAACAGGAGTAGTAAATACTACGTTCAGCTTAATTTTTATTTCATTGCAAGTTAATGTTAGCTTGGTAAGACTGGGCAGGAGGCAAGTCTTTTCTTTGGAAGAGTTGACCAGCACTGGTGCCACTTTCTGCTTCAAGAACAAGTGTACCTGTTTTTCTTGACATCCTTTTGACTTTTTAAGGAATTCTAGTTGGCTACTGAAATTGCAGATTTGGTTTTTGCTTGTTTTCCACAAATTTTTTCTCACATCAAGCTCATTATTTTATTTTTTGGTCTTTATTTCATATTGTACATATAGGTTATAAATGTGCTTGCAGTCCTAATTTCGTCAGCAGGAGTACAACATAGTAAATATTTATATGATGTGCTATTTCCACAGACTTTTAGCTGTCTTTAGAGTTGGGAAGATGTTTGGATTTGGAAAGAAGAGGGTAAAGATCTTAACAGGACTATTCAAATCCCTTTGAAGAAAAGATAAATCAGGAGAGAACTGAGAAAAATTAAGATATGTGCATTTTAAAAATATTATTGTAAAAAGTTTAAATTCTTCACCTTTCCCGGACTAGTAAACCAGAAGTTGGAAAGGCATATTGTTTTCGTAATGGATGTTAGCTAAATTTCAGAGTTGTCGCATGCCTATTTAAACTTCACTGATGGTGGTCAGCATTTCAGAGTGAAGAAGTATTTACGGAAGGTAAAATTTCCCTGAAGAGTATTAAATAAGCAACTTCTACCTAAAAATAAAACTGAAATACTAATACAGTAGATCCTCTATGCTCTAGGGTCTCGCCACCGGTTTCCATAAATTATTTTGAGAATGTTTGTGTTTAACTTTTTCCCCTTTTAAGGAGTTTTGAAGCATGCCATTGTGTTCCTGCCTATGAGAGATAAGTTGCAGAATTGACCAGCTGCACCCTTAATCCTTTGATATCCTGTAAGCAGAACAAAGTTTTGGAAATGTCAGGCTGATGTAACTCATATGGAGAACATCAGCTCCTCCTAGGTGAGGTTTATAAAATATAAGTGGGTTCAAAATCACAATGATGTTAACGCAACCTTTCCAACAAGAAGAAATTTATCCATCTATCAGTGTCTCTTAGAGCTTACTACATGCGCTCGTGTTTTGAAAAGTCTATCTGAAAATGCAATACTCTCTCTGGAACTAATAAGATTTTGTGAAGTCCTAGGAGAAAATCAGGTGTGGTGGTGATTTGATATGGAAAAATATGAATAGAACGACACTGCAAATAAATAACCACTTCATACGATGATAATAAGAATATTTTTTTTTTATATTATTCCCAGATAAAGCGGGAGATCACTATAAATACTGTTTTTCATAATGTAAATTCATACTCTGTAGCATTTGGCATCTTTGTAGGTGTTGGGTTGGGGTTTTTTTTTAACAAGTCACTACTTAACTGTCTTACATTCATTTGTAGGTGTTGATTTTAATTTGTATGAAACAGAACAAATTGATAAAGAAAATGCGCTAGAGTCGTTGCATTTGGAACAAACAGTTTGGGAGTATCCCATCAAGAAGCAGACATTGCTAGATTGTTGACAATTTTGTGTGTGTGTGTGTGTAAGACTATCAGAAAAAGTCTGAGTATGGGCTCTTACCAGTGGCTTTGATTTGGTATTACACCCCAGCTACTTTGCTTTGCCTGCCTGTAGGACAGGCATGGCTGCCCTACCAGCCATGGCGTACCACCACAGCTGCACGATAGAGCCGAGCAGCAGGAGATGGTTTGCCATTACGGCTGGGTTTTGGCTCCAGGAGGCTGTAAAGGTACTTGTGAGGGAAGGCTGCCAAAAAAAGAGTACTGCCGTTCAATGATCCTCCTTGGAATTCTCTTTACTGAGCATCTCAAAGTAGCTTTTGTATTACGAGTGAAAATATGACCCATGTGTGTAGCCATGGAGAAGTATCTTGTCATGCCATATCCGCAACAAGCTAAAATGACATGTTCTGCAGTGAGAAACGAGGAAATGTCTTTTAGAGAAAGGAAAAGAATATCTAAGAGGAAGGTAATGGTGTGTCATTACATGTATTTGCAAATTGTTACCCATTATTCAGTAGGGGTGTTTCGCTCACGGTGTTATATAGGTTCATCCTCCATGCTCTCTTGGTTCATAGCTTATTCTAAATGTAGGTGGGTGCTGATAGTTTGCAATCGGCAACCAACACTAACACCTGTGCAATGTGAGAGTTCAGAAAGTAATAATAAAAATGTACGTCGACATCAAAACTTACCTGAAATGAGAATGGCCTGAAAGAAGAGCCACAATAGTACATGTAGGATTAGTCCGTGAAGCGTAATGAGACTAGAAACCTGAAGAATTTTATTTATGAGTCAGCTTTTACCAAGTAGCCAGGTATTGTCAGGGTGGACAGAAATTGACAACAGTGAGGAACTGCTTTCTGAATTCTCCTGTCTTACTCAAGTGTTTGAGGCAACAGATTGCTAAGAGACTCAAGTGGTCTTTTATTGTGGAAAATGGCCAGATATGTCTGTTGTCCATCCATCCCCACCCTTTTTTGATATATGGGTTCTGGTGCTGTTTCTTTTAATGTTATTCTTTTTTCTGCTTGCTAGTGTGTGCCAATACATGCTTGGCATTAGGCCCCTTCAGACCAGAGAAAAAAAGGAGTTCGCTTTTATCCTGAAGCATTGATGAAAGGTGGTTGTGCATCAGCTGTTGGAAATGTTGACAAATGGCTTATACTCAGCTGAATATAGACCATGGTACAGACTGCTCACAGCTGCTTCGCTATTCTCTTTTGGGGGCAGGCTTCTTTACCCTCCGGAGTTTTCCCCTTCTCTCCATTTTTCTTTGTCTTTTTCTTTCCCTGTTGACTGCCACCCACATGATTTGTCTCTCAAGCTCTTTCTCCAGCCAAAAAAACCTGAGCATTGTTCACTTGAGATGCCTGTTTAGAGTCTTCTGGTGAGAATCGTTAGAAGCCATTCACAGAATCACAGAATGGTTGATGTTGGAAGGGACCTCTGGAGGTCATCTGGTCCAACCCCTCTGCTCAAGCAGGGCCACCTAGAGACAGTTACCCAGGACTGTGACCCAGATGGCTTTTGAGTATCTCCAAGGATGGAGACTCACAACCTCCCTGGGCAACCTGTTCCAGTTCTCAGTCCCCCTCACAGCAAAAGAAAGTGCAGCTCTCCTCTTCCACGGGGGAAGAGGAATAGATCCCCAAGAGAAGAGTCCTAGACCCACAAGTCCACCACATGGGTCTTCTAATAATACGGCAGTCGTGTCATTTTACCGTTGGCAACCTGCTACGTCTGCTTAGTGTTCACATAGTGATTTAGCTGAGCTTGGTTTCCATTTGACTACAGCTTTGTCTGTAGCAATTGAATAAATTTTGTTTTCTCATAATGAATTAAATATAGGATCAAGGTAGTTCTCTTCATTGTTCTGTCAAAAGACATCCTATATATATGCTGAATAGTTGGTTTTTTCACAGATGCGCCTGAAATATAACTCGACTACACGAATCACACTGATATGTAGAATTTAATTGCATTGTTTTACTTTAATCTTCTTCAAAGAGCCAAGAGCTTTTGAGTGTTATATGTGGAAATACTTGTTAAATCATTTTGCGTACACTGCGGCAGCATCTAAAAAAAAAAAAAAAATCACACTTTATCACCTTGTCGTGGGTTTTGTGTAATTCAGTTCATTAAGGCATTTGATGTTGATTTCCTTTTGCCCACAACAGATTTTAGCTGAGCTTGACGATGCCTCATTAGGATATTTGTCATTAAAGTCTTAAGACTAATCAAGGGGGCTTTCGGTGTTTCGTATGGAAAGCACTGCAGATTTAATGTTGCGTTTATCCTTTGACGCAAGTCGAGATGCATTTATCAGTTATAGAAAGAGGACAAAAACAGTGAGTAGAAAAAAGCCTATTCTAGTCTCTTTGTCCTAAATGATAAGGAATGCACCTGTAGAGCGTCTCTTTGGCTGCAGTTGGCAGGCTACACACCATTTCAGATATTAAATGATAAATTAATACAGTATTTTATTAGCTGTGCTATTTTAGTGGAAGGAGTTGTGCTTTTGGTCATATTGTGAGGCCTGTTTGTAGGTTTTCTGCATCCTCATGGTTTCGGTTAATACACTAGAGTAGAGGTGAATCTCCGGGAAGATGGATGGCAGCAAAATTTGAAGTAAAGAGGATGTATATGTACCTATATTGAACTGCATGCGACAGCTCACTGTTCAGGCTTTGCCCTGGCTGCTACTCGAAGGTAGCGTAATGGTCAGTTAGCATTTCCTGCCTGTTGCTGTGAATTAGCTACCACTAAGAGGGCTCGATCACCTACGGCACAGAAAAATACTCCCAAGTCAGAGCTGCCCTTCTGCATCCAAGGGAAGCCTGCTTGGATTCATAGGTGTTCAGCCCACATGACTGGGGGGACGGGTGTTTGGGAGAGAGAGCAAACACTTACTCCATCACCGCCTAAGCCAAAATATAAGCCATTAAGTGTTTTATTGCTGTCTGATTCCACGTTTAGTATCTCCATTCCCACTATGCTTGAACAGCCATATAACATAGGAATGCCGCAATAAAATCTCCCTGGAGCCTTCTCTTCTCCAGGCTGAACAACCCCAGCTCTCATCCTTTCTTCATAGCAGAAGTCTTCCAGTCCTCTGATCATTTTTGTGGCCCTCCTGTGGACCCACTCTAATAGGTCCGTGTCTGTCTTGTACTGGGGACCCCAGAGCTGGATGCAGTACTCCAGCAGAGCAGTGTAGACGGGGAAAATCAATTTCCTTGACTGCTGTTCTCGCCGCTTCTTGTGCAGCCCAGGACATGATTGGCTTCCTGGGCTGCAAGTGCACTTTGCCAGCTCATGTCCAATATTTCTTCCACCAGTATCCCCCAGTCCTGAGATTGAGGAGGGCTGCTCAATCCATTCATCCCCCAGTCTATTGATAATGGGGATTGCCCTGACCCAGGTGCAGGACCCTGCACTTGGCCTTGTTGAGCTTCATGAGGTTCATGAAGTTTAACAGCTTGGTGTCATCTGCAACATCTTGCAGGTGCATATGGATTTAAATAATGTGTGTTTCTGCATCCTTGGATCCAGTCTTGATCTGGTGTATTTTAGTCACCAGCTCTAGTATTTGAATTATACTTTTACTGTCCATATCTGTAAGTAGTTGGGAATGTGGTAGTTTGATCATCATCCTGGTGTCTTGTTTACTTCGTGTGGCACCAGTTTGGCTCCAGCACCTGAGAATGCATGATGAACTTTTGACCCTGCAGTATTGCCTGTGGGATTGATACTGTTTCAAATAAGTGAGCATTTGGGGTTTGCCTGGACATGATGTAATGAGATAATTGCAGAACCATTTGGCTTCTAACCGCAGATACAGCCTTTTTTTTAATGTACTCTATTTAGCTTAAAAAAAATAAAAAGACATTAATCTTCAGTCCCTGCTACTTCTTTGAGTAGTAGAAGAATTGTAGGTTGCTGGGCTGACACAAAACTCCCCTGAAACTTAGTTTTCAGAAGCGCCAGTGTAATTTTTAACTGTCTCCAGCAGGAGGCTTTTTGTCTGGAAGGAATCCAGGGGTTTAGGTTGTAGCATGTGTTCAAATTCATAGAAGCTGCTAGGTAGTCTTAAAGTTCTCGTGAAGTTGTTTTCCTCTGCAGTTGAAGACATCTGCGCTCCAGCCTTGCAAGACAGACTGCAACACAGTGAGGACTTTTGTGTATAGCATAGGTAAATACAGGATGCAGTAGTTGACTGCCCACCTCTGCTGTTTGGCTGGTGGTGGCTGGAACATCTAGTGCACGTCCCGTGTGTGTGTGTGGTGGGTTGACCCTGGCTGGATGCCAGGTGCTCACCGAGCTGCTCCATCACTCCCCATTCTCAGCTGGACAGGAGAGAGAAAATATAATGAAAGGTTCGTGGGTCGAGATAAGGACAGGGGGAGATCATTCAGCAAAACAGACTCAACTTGGAGAAATTAAATTTATTGGCGATCAAATCAGAGTAGAGTAATAAATAAATAAATAAAGCCAAATCTTAAAACACCTTCCCCCCACCCCTCCCTTCTCCCAGACTTAACTTCACTCACAATTTCTCTACCTCCTCCCCAACAGCAGCGCAGGGGGACGGGGAATGGGGGTTGTGGTCAGTTCATCACACAGTGTCTCTGCCGCTCCTTCCTCCCCAGGGGAAGGACTCCTCACACCCTTCCTCTGCTCCGCTGTGAGGTCCCTCCCATGGGAGGCAGTCCTCCATGAACTTCTCCAACCTGAGTCCTTCCCACAGGCTGCAGTTCTTCACGAGCTGCTCCAGCGTGGATTCTTTCCATGGGGTGCAGTCCTTCAGGAACAGACTGCTCCAGCGTGGGTCCCCCATGGGGTCACAAGTCCTTCCAGCAAACCTGCTTCAG
>VYZM01002429.1:153-33366 GCA_013398915.1 Dromas ardeola | reverse complement strand
AGCCTGGAGAAAAGGAGGCTGAGGGGAGACCTTATTGCTCTCTACAACTGCCTGGAAAGCAGCGTTTGTAGACAGGTGGGGGTCGGTCTCTTCTCCTAAATACCAAGCAATAGGATGATAGGAAGCAGCCTCAAGTTGCACCAGGGGAGGTTTAGATTGGATTTTAGGAAAAATTTCTTCACTGAAAGGGTTGTCAAGCATTGGAACAGGCTGCCCAGGGAAGGGGTTGAGTCCCCATCCCTGGAGGTATTTAAAAGACATGTAGATGTGGTGCTGAGGGACATGGTTTAGTGGTGGACTTGGCAGTGCAAGGTTAACGGTTGGACTTGTTGATCTTAAAGGTCTTTTCCAACCTCAATGATTCTGTGATTCTGTTCTATGATGCTATCGTTGTAGTAATTGTAATGAAATAATTAACCAAGAGCGCGCATATATATATAAACACACATACATCTGTGGAGCCTATCCCTTCTCCAGTACTATTTCGCTTTCTCTGCAGTTTTAGGAATACAAATTTATGTAAGTCAATACATATTCCACATCTTAAAGATCTTGCTTATCAGAAGAGTGGGAAAAACATAATTCTTTTATTGTAAAAATATAAAATTTCAGAAAGTGCAGATTCTACGTGGTCGTCTTGTGCCCTGAACGAATTCTGATGGCTTCTGTTCCTTGTGATTGAGTGCCAAAGGTCACTTCAGCAATCCCTTGGGTTTGGGGAGACAGGTCAATAATAAGACCAAGACATGAACTGAGATTAAATATTTCCTGAACCTCACTCACATCCCAAAAAACATTCTCTTTGTGGTGGTCTTTGCACGTTTGAACTGACTGAGTTAAATTCACGTTGCTTAGGTTTTTCAGTAGAGAAGGAAGGGGTGAGACAAGGCACTTTCAGTCTTGTCATTCCAATGTATTTCAACAAACCTAGAGGTACGTTCTTTTGAAAGAAGCATGCTGTGAATTTCAGGAGATTGTTGTGTAAAAATAGAGGAGTTGTCGAAATATGATTGATATTGCCATTTTAATTGTACCTGTCTTAGAAAAGATTATTTTTGTCCTTTTTTCTCCTGCATCCCACAGGTCATAAATGTTGATGGAACAATGAGGAAAACCCTCCTAGAAGATAAGCTTCCACATATATTTGGTTTCACACTGCTGGGAGATTACATCTACTGGACTGACTGGCAGAGACGAAGCATTGAAAGAGTTCACAAGATAAAGGCTAGCAGAGACATCATTATTGATCAGCTGCCAGATTTAATGGGCCTTAAAGCAACAAGTGTTACCAAAGTGTTTGGTAAGCATGAGCAATCGTAGGATGGATCTCTAGTAGTTTCTAGATGGGCTTGCTTTCATTAAGCAACTGTTGATTACTTATAATGAGAAAAAACTGTGGTCTCATATGTTTGAATCATTTTAAAGGAGAACTGTACCTGTTGTTTATTAAGTTGGCAAAATACAGTGTTGCAAAAGAAGTACGGGCTTCCAGTTTTAAGTGACATTTGACATAAGGCTTCCATGGTTTCCACTACACTTTTTGAATATTTGTGAGGACAATTTTATTCCTTCCTCCAGTCTATAGGAATCATTACTTCTGGTGCTCACAGAATTGCGCCATTTTCTGTTGCTCTTTCCTTCCAGTACAAAGTCCCAGTGATGTTCGGTTAGCAGAATGCTTTTAACTATGTCGGGTGGTATAGGCAGAGTTAGCGGCCATGACAATGTTGGCTCAACGCACGTTGCACTTAAATACTAACTTGAACACCTAAAACGTACTTAAATCTTAACAATTAAATCTTGCCCGTAGCATGGGATCAGTAGCTGGAGCTCCGTGTTCTTCCACTGCATCTCCTGAAAGGTGCAGCCAGTCTTTTATGTCCTCTGATGGCATTCTGCAGAGGAGTATGTCACAGGACCTCCTGGCTTCAGTAGTAACTCATGAGATGTGTATGTTCACCACAGATCTGTCTGCTACCTGGATCTGGGCATAGCAGTAAACAGATTTGTTGTTCATCTGTTAAAATTACTGAGAATAGTTGCAACAGAATCACATAAAGTAGGTTGTCAAATTACACCCTGCCGGTACATGGATTTCCAGCCTTTCAGGAAGCTTTATTTGAAGGATAATCAAGTCCTCAAGCTGCAAGTTACGGCATCAGCCTGAAATATGTATGCCCCAAAAAGGGAAAATTAACAGAAACCTGGCTGAGGCTGATCTTTGAGATTTTTTTTTTGTGGTAACAGTCTCTAAATACCTAAATCCTTGGTTCCAGCAGATGGAGAAAGGCACTCTCTTGGTCCTCACTCTCCCCTCCACATTCCCTCCCCATCTAGTCGTGGTTATTCACACGATAAAATAACTGTGAGATTGTGGTGATCTTGTTGGAACTGCTTCTGCTAATGAATCTTCTCAGCTTTAAATTAAACAGCTGGGAAAGAGCTGCAGTTATCCAGCTCTTTTCTTGCCATTTTGTATCGTTGAACATTTGTAAAACTGTTGGTTTCGAAGAGATACAAAGATGGGATACTTGGCCAGGAATAATCAAGCTGAGCATGTATGTAATTACCTGCCTTCAGTGATGGAATTTAATCTTTGAGGAAATTAGAAGGATATATTTGTAGCTGTTCTCTGTACCATAGGAGGGATAGGACCACCTTCCTAATCCTTGGGCAGAAGGAAAGACGCAGTTTTGAATCCTTTTTTATAGAATTCAGTGTTGACAACCCATAGTGCTAACTTATTTTGAAAAACTTTAATTGCACTGCATTTTTGCTCAGCCTCCCCCCACCTTCCCTTTCCCCCCTGCCTCCACAACACACCAATATCTCTTTTGTTTTGTTTTGTTTTGTTTTTCTTAAAGGAACGAATTCATGTGCAGAGAACAACGGAGGCTGCAGCCACCTGTGTTTCTTTACACCCCAGGAGGCCAGGTGTGCCTGTCCCATTGGCCTTGAGCTTTTGAGTGACATGAAGACTTGCATCATTCCTGAAGCCTTCTTAGTTTTCACAAGCAGAGCAGCAATTCATAGGATTTCCCTTGAAACCAATAATAATGATGTTGCTATTCCTCTAACTGGAGTCAAGGAAGCATCTGCTCTGGATTTTGATGTCTCTGATAACAGAATCTATTGGACTGATGTTAGTTTGAAGGTATTACTGACGCGCGAATTCCCTGAATATAAAGCCACAGAGCAGTTACTTTGATCTAGCAAAGGTCTCTGTTACATGATCTGTCCTGCAGTTGCTAATGTTGTCATTGAATTGCATCCAAGGAGACTCTTGGAGATGAAGACAGTTGCATTGTTGAATGCACAGTTGGGTAACAGGCATCTTCCTGCTTCAAATAAAAATCCAAACTGGTGTCTGCTCATACTGAATGCCGAAGTCTTGGATGTTGCATGTGTTCCATCCATATGTGTATCTATTGTAGAAAAGCTGTTTTCATGTCACACAGTAGAGTAATTTAACCATCAAGCTTGGCAACCCCCCCAGATTTCCATCTTCTTCCAGTTTTGACTTGGAAGACAATCTTACTCAATAATAACATTTGGCAAGTGAACTTTGGGTTGGTTGCTGTTAGTCTGTGGCTCCAGCTTGGCACAGGAAAGGCCAGGGAACTTGTCCAGTCCCCTCCGCGCTGTGTTAAGCCCCCGCCTGCCCCCATTTCTATCTTAGTGTGTTCCCCAGGAGTTTGACGTTTCCTGTGACACATTTGGTTCATATCCAGGTGCACGCTGGAATGAGTGCTGTGCTGTTCATCAGTGTTACTTTGCTTTTTGAAGTGAATTAAGTAATGGTAGAAAATGACAGATTCACTTCACTGGAACCGAATTCCTCTGTTTAGCCTCTTAATAGGTTTTCCAAGAGCAATGAAAATTTCCTTGCCAATGTGCCTAAGCCATAATAGGGAAAAGCTCACTTTTAGTGACTGCGGGGCATGTGCAGTTTCCATAGTCTCTCTGTGAAGGCTAATGAGGGTTGTGCTTCAGCATTAACAGTGCTGCTTGTGGTGTGGATACTTTTCCTTCAGGAACAGTGCCAATGTAATAAATCAGCATACTGCAGACACAGTTACTAAATAAATCTCAGGCAAGCACGTGGAGAGCTGGAGCTATGGTCGTCTTAACCATTTGTAGTGGAAAATACATTACTTCAACTGCGTCAGTGCGTAGATCCCAGTCTCACTCTGTGCAGAAACCTTTTACTTGTTTGTGGCCTCCTGAATTATCCAGCATGCTGTATTTTCGCGTACGTATCGCTGTATGTTTCAGCATGTCTGGGTTTTCATTTCCCCTGTCCCCCCGCCTCCTTCCCACGGCTCAGCAGCAGGTAGTGTAACTTCAGAGCCCGTAGACATCCTATGGTGACCACCACTGCCCTCATCTCCTCCTGCCTCTGGTTATATGAGGACTCATTTTCAAAAAGGGGTTATAACTTTTTCTGAGACGTGGGTTATACCTGTAAAAATATACTACATGATTTCTGGTTTTGGCATTTACCTTTAAAAATATAAAGTGTCGCTTACCCTGATACTCTCATTTATCAAATTACTAAGAAAATAATAGCTGAAATATTAGCAGGCATGTAGAATGTTTGCTTAGTGTTGATAACAAGGGTGGGTAATTGTACATTGGTCCTGGAAGTTACCAGTGATTTACCTGGGGGTTGTTTCAGTGCTCCGTGTTAGAAGTGGCTTATCTATATGTACACAGTCCTTGCCCTACGACTTGTTTTGTTGAGTGTGCATAACTAAAACGTAGATGGGATCAGCAAACTTGATCATGAGAAACAATTTAATTCAGATTTCTCTGAATTGAGATGTGTTTCTGAGACTTAAAACATTACAGCAAATTAAGTAATTTTTTTTAAAAAAGTTCTTTTGTGTGACACAGAAGAGAGGGAGAAGGGGCAAAGAAGAATCTGCAGGCACATAGTGCTTTCTGAAAATCATATCCTTTTAAGATGTCTTGAACTCATCCCCAGAAATCACTAGCTTTCTGAAAATTCATGTCTTTTTATCTTGTGAATTGCTATATCTTTTTGGCAACAAATTTATTTTAAAAAATGTAACATTGGCTGATTTTTTTTTTTACTAATTTCTTTTTGTACACTAAGCTCCATAATAATTACTCCTTTTTATTTCAGTGGGGTATCCATAAATGCTGTAATATTTTTACACACTTGTTTTCCAGACCATAAGCCGAGCTTTCATGAATGGGAGCTCTGTTGAACATGTGATTGAGTTTGGGCTAGATTATCCTGAGGGAATGGCTGTAGACTGGATGGGAAAGAACCTCTACTGGGCAGATACTGGAACCAATCGCATTGAAGTAGCCCGCCTGGATGGACAGTATAGGCAGGTCCTTGTGTGGAAGGACTTGGACAACCCGCGGTCTCTGGCTCTTGATCCTACCAAAGGGTAAGGGACAGTGTTGTTTTTCAAAGCTTTGTGTGCATATTCTTGTATGTGACAAGTTAATTGGCAGTTTATATAGCTCCGTTTCTTCAAGGTCTTTGAAAAGATGGTAAACGCTCCACAACCCTATGGGTTACAATGAAAAATTGTGAATGGTCAATCATATTTTTCTGCTTTTGTCTAAAACAGGAGTACTGTAATACTGCACTCAACCACATGGGTTATTCCTTTTTTTTTTTTAAGGAACTGCAAATAAATTTAGAAAAATCAAAGCGTGCAGCTAAATACAATCTTACTTAGCTGATGTACTCTTTTTGTTCCTTTTCTCCTTGCAGATACATGTACTGGACTGAGTGGGGAGGAAAACCTAGGATTGTTCGAGCATATATGGACGGAACAAACAGCATCACTTTGGTGGATAAAGTGGGTCGTGCCAATGACCTCACTATTGATTATGCAGACCAAAGGCTTTATTGGACTGACTTAGACACAAGCATGATCGAGTCATCAAATATGCTAGGTAATCTAGGGTTATATTACACCAGCCAGTACAGAAATACGCACTGACCACAGTAAAGCGATTGAATAATATGAAATTGGAATAATATAATTTCTATTAAATCTGTGTGTATATTTTTCTTATGAGAGGAAATGGAGAGTTAAATGTTTAAGGAGATAAAAAAGCTTCATAAATTAATAACCATATGATGATTTATAATGATGGTGGGATGTGATGTCATTTCTCTGTATTGATGTGAAACTGCATGTGTTTCACCAAAGCAGAGATGACCTCTGAGTTTCTCCAAGTGAGGACAACTTACAGGTTCACCTAAACCACCCCTGACTTTTCAGTCTATACACTAACTTGCTGTTGAAGTATTATCTGTTTCCAGCTTCAGACTAGTTGTATTAGTTCAAAACCAAAATACTGCTTGCATTTCCTGCAGTCTGAGAGCTTGTGCAGCTACTTCTGCAGTGTATCATAACATGTGATTAATTTCGTTTATACATTCAAGGCTGTGCTAAGGTTCACTAAGCTTTCACATTGATACTGACATGATAACTAACTGGATAAAAGAAGGGAGTTTTGTTTTCTGCAGAGTTTTTTTTGTGGTCCAGGTGTTTCATTAATATTAAGTGGTCCTCAAGGTTTTAGCTGAAGAGATACGAATTCTTTTTTGAGAAAACACGGTTTATATGTTTCCAAATGCCACACAGTGAATCAATGATAGGATCAGAAATGGAATCTAGAAGTTCTGTCCCTGTTCCATTTCCAAGGAGACGCCTTTGCGAGATGGGATTTAATGCCTCTGTGATTCCAGTGTAAAAATCAAAGTTTATGTGGCAGAATATACGGTATTTAAGCAAACTCATACAGGATTGTTGCAGCAATGCTGTGATTGATGACATCTATGATTTCCCTGCAACTCTTTTTTTTCTTTCTTTTAATCTGTGAAAAGCGAGATTTATTTTTTTAAGGTGTTACTGTGTGTGCATATCTTCAGAGTACAGAGAATCTAACAAGCTCTTTTTAAACAGAGCAAGCAATGCAGTTTTGGATTCTGAGGCTATCACTGAGTTTGCATTTCTTGTATTTGTTGCTTTGGGATGGCAACTAGTGAATGGTTGTTCCTGTTTAGAAATTGCAGTAAGATTGTTTGTTTATCTATAGTAGTGTTTTTTCCATCCAGAGTGCATGATCAGCTCTCACTAAGCTTCTGCGTTATACTTAGAGAAACGAAATAGGCAGAGGCAAGCTTGAACTAGGAACTGATTGTGGCATTGAAAAGAAACACAATATTGAAATCATCTGGGGTAAATTAAACTGGTTCTAAGGCTGAACCTACTGTTCGTATTTGTGGTAAGAAAGTAGAAGGATGAATGCTGAAGCTAGCAATGTTGTATGACGATTATGAAGACTCAGGTAGACTTCTAGCAAGTGGGCCCATCGGTTAAGGAAATGTAATTAAACTTGGCCTACGTTATGTAGGGCCAGTCTCCTTGCCAGGAGAGATGGGAATGAGTGTTGCTGATAGGAACGTCTGCCCCACCAGCAATGAATAAAGCACTCTTAAGTGGATGGATGAATGAATGAATGCTGTCCCAGCTTAACCTTGGGCATTATAAACATTACCCAGCAGGAAAAAAACACTCTTTTGGGAGATTTTCCTCCATCAAAATTCAACTAGACAGCTTATCTGCTTCCTTCAAAAGAGGCTATCCCCCAAGTTCATCACGGTGGACCAGAAATGCTCTAAGATATGTGTGGGATATCTGTGCCCCTAACTTGGATACTTTAGATTCCTAAAAGTAGTTGGGAAGGTTGCCTCTATATTTAGTTCTGGCAGTTTGTAGGGAAATGGCTCCATGTTCTAGTTTTGGGGTTTTTCATTCCTTCTCCAGTTTCAGCCAAATGGGAGAGGGCATGGTGGAAACTAGGGCAGGGGAAGAAAAATTAGGTGTTCTGTAGAATCTAGCATTGGATGTTTGAGGCAAGAGATGATGCTGACGATGCTACATGTTCTTTTCATGTAAAGTGGCAGAGATTCATAGAGGTTTACGCTTGAAAATGTTTAGGAAGGTGATTTGCAGTAAGACTATCTACTTTAGTAGCGCATCTCTTGTCAGAGGCCATCTAATGCTCTACAAGGCGTTAAATCTGTTGTGAATGTTGCGAACTGAGCCACCGACTGTGGGAGTATTGGGATTTCTGCCAAACAAATGGTTTCCTAATCTCTTGGTGTAGCTGTATGTTAAATTGCATTGCAAAAGATTTGTGTTTCTTGAGTGAAACACTGTAATTTCTCATAGCTGTTTCTCTGTGAATCTGAAGTTTGTTTTATGTATGTTGTTGCTTTTGTACATATTAATTGGGTTTTGTGTCGGCCTGAGGAATTCCTGGAGCTGACAGTATTCTTGAATACATTTTCCAATGTTGATTTGGGATGATGAGCATGAGACATATAGAGTAGTATTTATTTAAATGGCAATACGCTGGCACAGTTTCAAATTGCTCTATAGGCAAGATGGTATCAGGATAAGGTTTTTGAATGCAAGTGTTTAGGTTACCTCTTGAACAGATACTGCTTAATAATGACTCCCATGATGCTGACTTGGGAAATAAAGTATTACTTTAAAAAGGAAGAAAAAACTTTTTCTTGATGCTGGCCACACTCTTCATTTCATGAATTGGGAATTGCCCTTCAGTTGATTATCCTTATTTTCGCAGGACAAGAACGAGAAATCATAGCAGATGATCTACCTCATCCATTCGGATTAACCCAATACAGTGACTACATCTACTGGACAGACTGGAATCTTCACAGCATAGAAAGAGCAGACAAGACCAGTGGGAAGAACAGGACGCTTATTCAGGGCCATTTGGATTTTGTGATGGATATATTGGTCTTCCATTCTTCACGTCAGGATGGCTTGAATGATTGTGTGCAAAATAATGGCCATTGTGGGCACTTGTGCCTTGCCATACCGAATGGATTTAGGTGCGGCTGTGCTGCTCATTATACCTTGGATCCCAACAGCAGGAACTGTAGTTGTAAGCCTTTTTGTGTGCTACTATATTCTTCAGTGCTTGTGGCTCCCAGGTGTTTGTGATCCCTTTCAGTTTAGAAGGGGAAGGGGTATCACAAATCTGTTTCAAAGGTTTTGGCTTTAAAGCTGATCTTTAAATATGAGGACAGAGTATTGAGTTTTATATCCATCCTTGTGATGTGAATTTGGGCTGAAGATTTTTATTTCAAATCTTAGAAATAACAGTGCTGCCAAGTCTGGTCTTTCTTGTTTTACTAGAAGTGCTTTCTAGGTGATTCAGCTGTGTGATTGAAGCTTTCCCAGTCCTTACTTAGGTGTGTAGGTGGGTGGATTAGAAGTTATAAACAAAAAATGTCATTTTCTCTTAAGTGTTTAATAAAATTGGCAAAAATAACATCCAGTATGACAGCTTCCTAAGTAGGCAGCACAATGTGCACATGCACTTGAAATTCATATAGGTTTGTTTTCCCCCTGTGTGTGGTATTATGAGCCTGCCAGTTCACTGATTGTCCAATGTTTCTAGTAAAAACAGCAGATGAGCAGAAAATGAACCTTTGACTTAAAAAAAAAAAAAAAAAACCAACAAAGATTCAGGCATCCTGGCACCGTAGCATATAAGGAAATTTTAACTGGATGAAAGGATGGGGTTATGAAATGTAGGTCCTGCTTGACTAACTTGACCTCCTTCTATGACAAGATGACCTGCTTAGTGGATGAGGAAAGGGCTGTGGATGTTGTCTACCTAGACTTTAGTAAAGCCTTTCACACCATCTTCCACAGCATTCTCCTGGAGAAATTGACTGCCGAGGGCTCGGACAGGTGTACTCTTCACTGGGTAAAAAACTGGCTGGCTGGCTGAGCCCAAAGAGCTGTGGTGAATGGAGTTAAATACAGGTGACGACCAGTCACAAGTGGTGTTCTCCAGGGCTCAGTATTGGGGACAGTTCAGTTTAATTTTTTTATCAATGACCTGGATGAGGGGATCAAGTGCAGCCTCGGTAAGTTTGCAATGAAGCCAAGTTAGGCAGGAGTGTTGATCTGCTTGAGGGTAGAAAGGTTCTATCAAAGGGATCTGGACAGGCTGGATCGATGGGACGAGGCCATCTGTTTGAGATTCAACAAGACCAAGTGCCAGGTCCTGCACTTGGGTCACAACAACCCCATGCAACGCTACAGGCTTGGGGCAGAGTGGCTGGAGAGCTGCCTGGCAGAAAAGGACCTGGGGGTGCTGGTTGACAGCCAGCTGAATGTGAGCCAGCAGTGTGCCCAGGTGGCCAAGGCGGCCAACAGCATCCTGGCTTGTATCCGAAATGGTGAGGCCAGCAGGACTAGGGAAGTGATCGCCCCCCTGTGCTCAGCACTGGTGAGGCCACTCTTCAAGTACTGTGTTCAGTTTGAGGCCCCTTATTACAAGAAAGACATTGAGGTGCTGGAACGTCTCCAAAGAAGAGCAATGAAGCTGGTGAAGTGTCTAGAGCACAAGCCTTATGAGGAGCAGCTGAGGGGAGACCGGTCTCTTGTCCCAAGTATCAAGCAATAGGGAAACAGCCTCAAGTTGCGCCAGGGGAGGTTTTGATCAGATATTAGGAAAATGTCTTCACTGAAAGGGTTATCAAGCATTGGGACAGGCTGCCCAGGGAAGTGGCTGAGGCACCTTCCCTGGAGGTATTTAAAAGACATGTAGATGTGGTGCTGAGGGACATGGTTTAGTGATGGACTTGGCAGTGCTAGGTTAGTGGTTGGACTTGTTGATCTTAAAGGTCTTTTCCAACCTAAATGATTCTGTGATTATAATAGGAAAAGGAAATACTTTCTGGGTGAGGGTATGCACGTTCACCTCCAGAAGTACACAAAGAAACATTTTCAACTTAATAGCAAAAATCTTCAGTTATGAATTACCTTAGTTTTCATTGTGTGTATAATTGTGTCTCTGGGATTTTGTCCTAAATATTCTTTGTCTTCTGTGTGGGTGTATTTTTGACTGCGTGAGCTGCATTTTCTTACGCATTCCGTTTTGGCTTGTTTCAGCCCCTGCCAGCTTCCTGTTATTTAGCCAGAAATCTGCAATCAGCCGGATGATACCAGATGATCAGCAAAGTCCAGATATCATCCTGCCCGTGCATGGTCTCAGGAATGTCAAGGCTATTGATTATGATCCCTTAGATAAATTGATCTACTGGGTGGATGGACGCCAGAACATTATAAAAAGAGCCAAAGATGATGGCACTCAGGCAAGTTTACATGGTGTATGTAGTTCTGTGTCAGTCTTTTTGTGTGCTTTGCACTTTATGCTTGACTTCCCCCTTTCTGTCCCGTGCACCAAGGATTCGTCGGTTTAGACTTTATTCTTGCCAGCACTTATTCATGTATATTCTATTTATATGTGAAAACTACTGAAGGCTTTTAGGATTGTGATTTCAATTTATACACAAAGAAGTGTAATGGAGTAATAGTACATCATATGTATCTGAAACTCTAAGCCTTGAATCGCAATCTTTAGTTAAGGATGGGCACTGAAGTAAGCCAGACTCACTGTTTATACTCAGGACAGATAAATTGTATTCTGAAATCAATATTGTGCATTGCAATTGTCTGGTAACATTGTCGTCGTTGTAAAGCTCTCTCAGAATGAAAACTCTTAGCTGTCCAAGCTGTAGTTAAACCCTGAGTGAATGTAGAGTTGATTGCTGTGCCAGATAGGGATAGGCTTAGCCACATGCTTAATTGTTTTACTGGGTTGGGGACATTATTCTTTTGCACTAGTTATTCACACAACAGTGGAAAGAAATGTCCTGTTCTTCCAGGCGGTGTTATGTGTTAACACAGCTTAACTCCCAGGTCAAGATAGCAGATGCTTTACAAACTGTGGTTTGAATAAGAATATAAAACGAAATGGAGAATGGACAAGTTATATTTTCCTAGTTCTTGGGCAGTCCTATCTAAACAATATGACGAGATGTCAATGGAAATGGACTGGTCTCTTCATGCATCAGAGGTTTTTTCCTTTAAAGGAAGAGATGACAATTTTATTTTTTGGCCTTTTCTTTTAAGATTGGGAGGTGGTATGTTGGGATGAGCAGCTAGCTGGGTTGTGGATGAATTTTGAAGAAGCTCTTGCTTTTTGGGATTATGGTAGGTGCTAATTGTTGTAGTCTAGCTTCTCTTTGGTACTTGCTAGGTGCAAATTGCAGTGGAGACTCATTTGCTGTGTGTTTTCCTCTACCTTGGTCACACAGCTTTGAAGATGCAGATCCCCTGCAAATTTTGACTTTCCAATTTTCACTAACTATATTTACTTAATTTTGTTAAATCGTGCTGTTTGCAGATGATGCATATGAATTTCATACCTGGGTAATGTTACCTTTGATTTCAGGAAAATAATTATTTCTTTTTATTTCTAGGCACACTGTCAAGAAAAAATAGGGGTAAAGCTTTATATAAAAAGAAAAAAGCCTGTATATCACTATGCAGAATTTGGAGGCTTAAAAACCAAATTGTGGAAATATAACTTCCACAAGTAATGCTGTGCTGGGTAATTCATTTGGCTTAAGCTGAGCACAGAATGGTGTCTTCAGCTTTCTTGAGCCATATGAACTTTTTCTGATACTGTTTTTGTGTTTGGATTGGGAGTGCTGCATTAGGACACTTAAGGAAGCCACTGCTTTCCCCTCACCATTACCATGTCACCAGAAGCATGTCACTTCTCAAGGCTACTTTGGTGTTGGGAGTCCTGCCAGCAGTATTACCATGCCAATGGCACTGGGATTGACTGTACGCTAGTGGAGCCTGTGTAACATTAAACAAACAACAGAAAGATTATTTTCCTTTAGGGATTTTTTAATACACTCTTCACAGAAATAAAGTATTGATGTCTATGTTAGTATTCAACGTAGAGTTAAAAAGTGTAGTAAATAGTATGTTAGTTAGATTGGGAGTGGTTGAGGGTAACGATTCCAGGAACTTGGCAATAATGTCAAGTTTTGTAAGTTCCATCATAAAGACATAATGGGGAAAGCAAGGTAATGTTGTTAGTGTGGGTGTGAGGCAGAGATGCAGCCATTTGACATTTAAACAAACAGAACCAAGTTTCAATAAAGATTTTAGCTTTTAAGAGAAGTCAGGATTTAAAGAAAATCAATATTTACTACACTACAAATAATGAGGCGGCTTTGGCAAGAGATAGAGATTTGTTCAGCTGACTGTATAACAGTGCAGGTCTGGCCAGAAGGCTGCCTTGTTTCCTGCATTGTTTCATTCAGGATTGTTCCATGCATAAACATTCACTATAGTTTTCTTCCATCTCCTGCTAGTTAATTCTACTTACAGGAGGCCCCACAACTGCTTTCTGGGGAGTTTTGCATAATCGTACAAATTTTGTCCAGATATTTTTCCTCTAATCCACAGTTTGAGTCAAATCTTTTTTTTGTTAAGCTTTATTGCATTTCTTGTATTTGTTGTTTCCTTGTGGGTGGTTTTAGGTGTTTCTGGACCATCAAGCAGGTCTTCTTCAATCAATAATAAGAGTAATTACTGGAAGTTGTTCCCCATATGTTTTCCTGCAGCCTTTCACTGTCATGAGTACTCCAAACCAAAGCCAGAACCCAGAGAAGCAGCCACATGACCTCAGCATCGACATATACAGCCATACCTTGTACTGGACCTGTGAGGCCACAAATTCAGTCAATGTCCACAGGCTGAACGGCGAGTCAATTGGGATGGTGCTGCGAGGGGATCACGACAAGCCCAGAGCCATTGTAGTGAACGCAGAGCGAGGGTGAGGTGGCTTTCTGTACCTTGTACAGAGCACTCTTGGGATGTACGTCAGCTGCGTGTGTGAATCTTGTGTTGCATCTGTGTATTTTAAGAGGGAGAATTTTTGCATATTTATTTATTCAGGATGTAGGTGACTGCTTGTCCGATTCTGGCTTTTAGAGGTATCCAGCATTCTCTTCCTGTTCTCTCCTTTTGCTGCCTCCTCTAGTGTGCCGACTTAAATGTTCACACCGGCATGGGGCTGGTTATAGTGAGGAACTAACCCAGGTGGGGAAAGCAAAGCAAAACCACCTTATCCTGTTTGCTGTGTGAGTGCACAGACCCGCCACCTAATAGGAAAAAATGGGAGAGTTTACACTGTGTTTATATCAGCTGGGGATCTGGCTCATATATGTTTGGTCTTCATAAAACATGTTTCCAGGAAATAAAAAGGGATCTCGCGTATGTTACAACTATTCCTGCTAATGTAATAGTATAAAGTTAAACACACGAACAATCCCCTTGTGTTCTATACATTTTAAAGGTAGTTCTGACTTGATGTGTATTTCAAAAACTTCTGAAATGAATTAAAACGGGTAGGATGCACTAGAGTGATTTCCCACTGGAAGAAAATATGTTGTTTTGCTGCAAAGCAGTTTTGGTTAGATTCAACAGACCCCTTCTCCACTTCAGGTGGTTGGTAGCTTCATTCTTAGAGGTCAAAGATGGTCCTTTACTGCTCTTTTTAATGTTAGATGCTTAAATCCCAATTTGATACTAAATGGCTTACCATGTGCTTGACAGATGTTGAATGACAGTATTTAGTAACTGTGTGGATACAGTAGTACCCAGAGACTCTGGAGCATTTATAAGATTGGTGTTTTATACAATACTCAGTGTACTTTGCACAGTTCAAAAGCTGGTGTGGGGAGAGGGGGATTAGAGGAAAGATTCTAATCTTATTGGGACTAAGTCACTTGGACATAGTTTGTGTTTATAAAAGCTTATCTGCTTTCTCCATTAAAACAGGAGTTCGGGTTTGTTGATCTCCTAAAACTCTCAAATTTTCTAGTCAGGTTCTCAAATGATTTAAAGATAAATCTCTTTTTAAATTGAAGGAGGAAAAGATGGAGGAGAGACTGTTCTGAACACTGTGACTACCTGGGAGAGCTGAGTGAACGATCTGTGTACAGAACTTCTGCCTTAATTCCAGAAATCCTTCCCTCCACCTCTCCCTTGGCTACACGCTCTGACTGCTGCCTCTCCTCCTCGTGCCATCACTAAAGGCTCTGCAGCAGTGTAGCCCACTGGATTAGGGAGTTCACTCATGTAATCCACTACTGAAAAAATGGTGGACTTTTCCCTGAGGGAGTTCTCAGTTCATCATGTGGGTGCACAACCCCTTTTTTACTATGCAGGGGGAGGGCAGAGACTGCTTCTGTTTGCAGCTGAACTGGCTTAGGCAGATATAAAGAATTCATGGAACTTAGACATCAGGAACATGCCATCCTCAGTTGCTCTTCCTTCTGTGATCTTTGCTCCTCTCAAGTTTGCTAGGAACTTTTACTTACTGAGAAGAAAGGTAGCGCAGAAGGGGAGGAGGTGATGGTTAATGTTTTTTGTCAGAAAGAGCTGCTGAACTTTGAATCACAGGTGGGGACAGCTTTATCCAAGGATAGTTGCAGAAAGTCTGCTAGTCTCTTACAACCCCCACCTCCACTGCAGTGCTGCCAGTGCAGCAGTGCTGGGTGCTGAGGCGTTTTATGGCCTGGTGTTTTAAGGACAAATGTTATTCATCTCGGGCTATCTCAATATACCAGTTAGCAAATGTTTGGGGTTCTGCAGCTGATAGATCGGGATCTTTGGAGTTTGGAGCAACAGTCACCGCAGTCATCCCTGCGTAAACTATTCCCGCTTACAGTGTAGAACCCATGTGCAAAGGTGAGTTGCCTCCCTTCCGAAGCTCTCAGTTCAGCGGCCGGTGTCTTTGTTCTCAGGTACATGTACTTCACCAACATGCAAGAGCGAGCTCCCAAGATTGAGCGTGCAGCCCTTGATGGCACAGAGAGAGAAGTGCTTTTTACAACTGGGTTGATCCGACCAGTAGCACTGGTGATTGACAACAAACTTGGAAAGCTTTTCTGGGTGGATGCAGATCTGAAGCGCATCGAAAGCTGCGA
Organism: Dromas ardeola; assembly: GCA_013398915.1. Lineage (NCBI taxonomy): Eukaryota > Metazoa > Chordata > Aves > Charadriiformes > Dromadidae > Dromas > Dromas ardeola. Next base: position 17,465 of record VYZM01002429.1, on the reverse strand, counting down.
CTTGTCAGGTATGTGGTATGCAGTTAAACATTTGGAGCGGAGTGTGTGTATGTTTAGGACATCATTCCCTCTTTGATGCTGACCCCAAGTAATTTCTATCCCCACTGTTGCCAGTTCTGTGTAGGCAGTCACAGATAACAGTTCCTGGTGGGCTCCTGTCTTTGATGTGATTGGAATAAACATGTCTGTAATGATTGCCACCCTCCAAGAGAGCCATTTGACTTTTGATATGTTCTGAAAGCAACTCTTGCAAGATCAGATTTAAATAGGTGTTGCCAGTCATGGAACCCCTAAATCACCCGCGCCGTGCCCTTTTTTTTCTTTATGGTTTGAAAAGTTTGCATAACTCTTCAAACTCTTCAATCAGAAGGAAGGGGGATGGCTTTCTTCCAAGATGGATGGTAAGGCAGCTCATCTGGAATACCAACGTTGCAAAACAGTGGAGATAGGTCAACTCATTGCAGTTTTCCCATATTAGTAAAATAAAGCATTACTCAATGTCCATAGCAATAGACCTTAGAGACCACTGTTCATCTTGGGCTTTTAAAAGCACTTGATAGTGCTGAAGAAGTGGAGAAATGGGGTCGCATATCTGGTGAGCAGTATAGCACAGAGGATCCAGCGGCCCTATGTTCTGACTCGTGATTTTTTCTGTCGTCATCATCTGTTCATTAAGAAATGAAACTCCTAAAGGAAGTGCAGAGAGAAGTGAGCTACTATGAGGGAGTAGAAGCTGGGCTGTTCTAGTGATTGGCGTCTGCGATAAAATGCTGATTCTCCAATTTTTTATGGCACTTCTCTTCTTGCCGTGTAGTCACATCCTTCCCTTGTATTGTAGAGGGGTAATGAACTAAAACAGGAGGAAATGGTTCACTTTTTCAAGGACAGTTTACTTTTGAGCACCTAAACCTGACTCAAAGTCAGACTTGGGTCTCTTCTGCCAGACAGGGCATAAAAACATGAAACTGGAGCTGGGAAGGTAAAGCAGCCTGTATTTTTCCTCAGTTATCAAGCTGTACAGAGGAGTATTACCAAACTGCCTGTGTAGCCACAGAATGTCCAATCCAGGATAGGTGTCAGAGAACCGACAAAAATTTGTAGATGAAAGGAAGATAGGAGGGAGACAAGACTTGACAAACAACCCATGTGTGAGAAGAGGTTGACAGAGTGGGACACGTAACACAAAATGCATCAGAGATACTGAGAGGGGTTTGTCTAGTGATGAAAGGAGAAGTGCTATAGGAGGAAATCCAGAAGTAAAAGGACAAGACAGAAAAGCAGCACATCATGCAGGTATTGTAGCTGAAGTGGTATCCACAAACGCAAGAGAGAGAGATGAGGCACTAAAGAAAATTATGTGGAAATCATGTGGTTTGGGAGAGTGGGAATGTACCAGGGAGAAGTTACTGAATTGAGAAGGGAGGAGGGGATCAATAACTAATGCTGCTACTGATAAAAAGGTGACCCCCATGTAATAATAAGCCATATTACTTAATGAAGCTGGAGCATACAGTGGACCTAGCTATGTATACGTCTTCTACTTGTATATACATAAGCATCCTTTTTTCCCCTTGGATTTAGCAGGCGTGCAAGGTTGAGTCACAGCTAGCAGATGGGGGCGGGCAGGGGGCAAGTGCTTCTTGCTTGTTATGTTACAGGTTGGAAGATGGACTGTGTCCTTGCATAGTGCAGCGTAAAACGCAGATGAGTCTGTTTAATATTGGTTTAGATCTAAATCTTGAATGACTAAGACCTGACAATAGGACTTAAGTAAACTGATCTATGAACAAATCAACAGCTAGGCCATCACATGCTGGTAGTTGGATCCTGTGATTGCAATTTTCTTTGTATGCATTCTTCCTTTTCATGACATGAAAACTCCATGTAAGGTTATGTTTTGCATACTGGATATATGTTTTAATACAATGTTTGGACTTTTTTACAGGGAAAACTAAACTTTCTCTGGTTAATATTGAACCAAAGCTTTTAGTGCACGTTTATTTGATTCACAGCTAAAGAATCAAACCCTATAGCTAAGATAACAGCAGGGGAAAGATACAGGATTAAAAGAAAACAATGTTTATTAGCTGGAAGATAAGTATAATGTAGCCAGAAAACTATTGATTGTATTTGATCTAGCTGAGCTCACTGTAATTTGATTCACTGAACTGTTGATTTTTTTTTAAATGAGTTAACCGCATATTTTTATTTTAAAATATTTTGCAGTCTTGCATCACAACTTTAGAAAAAATATGACAGCCAAAGTTACATTGCTTGAATTAGTTCCTCTAAAAAGTATTTTCTGAGCAAAACACTTTAAAACGGGCACATATTAGCAAAAGGATTTTAGCGTAAATTGAGGCTGCTGAATAAATTGGACCAAAATAGTGTATAGTATCCTTCATGGCAATTAGTCTAGTCTAGACAACCGTATTCCCTCGTAGGCTTGGAGAGATGACGTGATTATGGAGGTTTCCCAAGCTTGTACTACACCCTGATTACAGCGTCCTGATAAATCATGGAGTAACATCAGGTGTCCAGTGCTTAACTTTCAGAGAGGGACGAAAGAGCTGTAAACCTGTCTAACAGTTATCTTTAAGAGATTCTCGAATTTTTCAGTTGGAGTTGTTGACGCTTTTTAGACATTCATAAACTATTTGCAAATAACTTGTCTGCCACATCAGTCAACTAAACAGTAGTGTTGTATATTATTGTTGAAGTGACTGTAAAAGCTATAAAATTGCTGCAGTGAAAACATGCTTTGTTTTCAATTGGACTTTAAATAGCAGAATTGTGTCTTTCCAGCTTACTGTTCTTTACCTTTAACTATTGATTTCCATCTTGAAAAGACTACATATCTGTTTCATTCTGGGAATCAAAGTATTTAATTACTATGGAAATTTGACACTTCTTTACTTGTAACATGTTTTCTTTTCTTTTTTCTAACAATATCTGTTGAAAATATCCTTTTATTTATTCAGATAGAGTTTTTCGTTTTGATCATTCTTCTAAACAACAATTTAATGGTGTCATCCAATGCTATAGGTGCCCTTTGCCTCTCCTTTTAAAAGTATTCATTAGTAATTTGGACAGTCATTTACTTAAGATCCAATCCAATGTAATTATCGTATAGGTTAATCACCTTATCAAGTGCTATCTGCAGCAGCTTACCAAATCACCGATATTCAGCTTTTTGCAGATGATGGAGAAAAAAGATGATGTTTGATGTACACCTCCAAAAACCGTATCCTGTTTTAGGCCTGGATTTGGGAGACTGTTCAAACAGTCTAGCATTCTAGCAGGGCTGCTAGCTTGCACGTGTCACCTGACACCTCATGAAGGATGCCTTCAGGATATCCTTCAGGACACCAACTTGCCTTTTAAATCTAAATGGATGAGCAATTTAGCACTTAAAAAATCAAGGCAGCAGAAGGAGGCTTTTTTACATCAAATTGAGATGGGGCTTTCCTGTTCTTGTGGTATCTTGAATGCAGATGAAAATTGTGCTTTTGGGTCAAAATGTGAGGCTTAGTCTGGCAAAAGGACAGTCATCTTTGAAAATCCAGTGACTAGGAGCTAAGGGCACTCAGCAGGATGGAGTGCAAATGAACAAAGTGCCCTGTGCTTTGTTCACTGAGAATCTTCTTCTGTCAAAACGTTTCCTGTTATTTCTAAATTTTAAGACCTGTTTAGGAGACGACAAAGAACATCTCAGGAACTGCAGTGCTAAAGCGTAGTACTAAGGGTCAGGTTTAATGCCCATATAGTGAAATTAGTGCAGGTGCATCTGTTCTGTTCTTTTCCTCTTTTGAAGAGTAAAACCTGGTGGTACATTGGAAGTGTGTACAATAATAGACACGTCAGCTTACGACCAGGACTGTACTGTCACATACACTTCATGCATGTTTCTTCTGAAAATGGAATGAAACAAAGACATCTTCGTACGGGTTTGGAAACAAAAGAAATTCGGAGCTAAAGAACTAAAACCCCAATTGCAAGAATTTCTGATCTCTCTACAACTAAATTTGATTTGAATGCACACTGTTTGTCAATGACAGTCAAGTAAGAGTCATTGCAGGCGTTAATTTTATGTGCAAAACTAACAGAATCTGTAATTGAAATAAATGTTATATTCTTATGCTTGGCTGAGCTCTACATAATTTACACAGAAAATCAGTTGAATCCAGTGGTCATAGCATTTTTATTATGTATCCAGGTTCTCTAATCTCATTTTGTGTAGATATTAAAAATGTCTATTTTTTACATCCAAGCAGACATGAGGCATTTATTCCAAAATGAAATACAAAAGCAGAAGAAGCACCAAGTTATGATTTTGTTTTGATTCCTCTTCTTTAAAATCAAATTATATCCAGTATACATAGGCATACACAGCCTCAAAATGGTTTCTGTGAATTAATAGAATCATTTGGAATCTCTTGTTCACCCTAGACAAGCATAACACAAGCAACACTTAAATGCCACTAAGCGTAGGGCAGCACACAGTAGAAGACTGCAAGCAATTAAAGTTAAAAGCAGTCATAAGTGCATTTCTACTTAAACTGATTTTTACACATTGGCTGAGAGAGAATTTTACACGTTTCTGTAGAGCAGAAAACCTGAGCATTTGATAGTGTTCCTGTTTAAGAGCATATTGAGTTACCTGGAGCTAGGGTTTTCTGGTTGGTTACTGAACTAAAAAGAGAAGGTGAAGAAGTGTGGCTGTTAGAATATGAGCTTCTCTTTCGTGACCATATCTCTGTGGTTGTGATATAGCGTATGACGGGGTTTGTGTACTTGCTTCTTGCTTGGCATGATGAATGTGTTTTATTTGAGTAATGGCAGTGAAGCTAATTGGTTGTATTTCACTCTTGCTTGTAGATTCCAACAAAGCGTACAGCTTGGTGTGTGAATGTGTGGTAAAAGTTTTGGCCCAAGGGCTGAGTTTGTAGAACTTTTAGGGACTGTACACACATAACAAAGCATGTCAACATGAGGCTGATCATGGCTGGCTGACCAGCCAGTGTATGAAAGGATGAGCTGTGTTTCATGTTGCATCTGCTTGCCCTCATGATATGACAACTGGTTGCATTTACCTGAGATGAGGCTGAACAAGGAGAGCCTTGGTCTGCATAGGCAGATAAAGCCAGTGTCTGTATAGATAACTATTTTCAGGGTTTGGTTTGCTTTGCTTTGCTTTGGTTTTAGTTGTTTTTTTTTTTTTAAGAAATGAGTTAAAAGTCAACTGGTGTAAAACTAGCCTTTGTTTTTGTTGATCTCAGGTGCTAACCGTGTGACCCTGGAGGACTCCAACATCCTTCAGCCAATGGGACTCACTGTGCTGGGGAATCACTTGTATTGGATTGATCGTCAGCAGCAGATGATTGAGAGAGTGGAGAAAGTGAACGGGTACAAAAGGACTAGAATTCAAGGCCGAATTGCTCACCTGACAGGCATTCATGCTGTGGAAGAGCTTGATATGGAGGAATTCTGTGAGTTTGTTTCAATATCTGATGTCTCTCCATCTTGGTCGCTGTCTCTTAAAGTCCTCATCCAGCTGAATATTGTAATAAAGTTGGCCAGTGGTCTTCAAGTAAGCCATGGAGTGCTTTCAACTTGGCCAGTCGGGATCCTAGAAGAGGAGGAAAAACAAGTTCCTTGTTCTTCTCCAGAGGAGTATTTCTGCACAACTAGAATATGTGATTTCATGACACTTAGTTACTGCTTTGTACAAGCTCATATGATACCGAGTTTACTCTAAAAGCTACTTATAATTATGGCTGTTAATTTTTTAAGTACAACCAAATAATAATACTTGGAAAAATCTTTAAAAAGAAAGAAAAGGATTGTATTTGCCTTTTCTCCAGTGGTTTCTGATGTCTGTGAAGCACGACTGGTTTGACTCAGCACGATTGATGATGTAAAAGCCTCCAGTGAGGGAGGGAGAATGGGCCGGAAGCTCCTACAATGAATTATTGTGGATATGGAATTTCTCTTCCATCAGAGGTGGAGCCATTTTAGGTGCTGTCTTCTGAAAGGGGTCATGCATGCAGGACTTTCCTTTCTGGACTGGTGGTCCGAGTTCCTGTGGTCTTAGGGAGAGTGCAGAAACCTCTTAAAGTAGTCGCTCCTCAGAATGACAACTTACAGCTACTCCTGCTTAATAGGAATATAAAAGAGAATATAAAAGCACAAAGAAGATGTGGGAAACAGAGGACTAATGCCAATGGCCTCTTTAAACTTTGTTGCCTGTGATGGGTTGTCTTACATAGGGAGGGTACGTTTGCATATAATGCTTTAATTTTCAGAAGAAATTATTCCGCTTAGCGACTCTCTGTGCCACATACATTGATTTCTGTGATACCTGAAAGTATTTTCAAACTTGCTGTTACGGTTTGAAAATCCACAATTTATTGTCATTAATTATTCAATCACACAATGACCTCTCCCCACCCAGGAAGAGGAATTGGGGGAAGCAAGGAAACACGAGGGTTGAAACATAGATAGATTTAATAGGATAAGACTATGTATTTAACAATAATACTAAAGAACCAGTATTGATCCCAATACTAATGTAAGATATACAGTAATTATACGCAGCCAATTCTATCAGTAGGGAGCAGTGCGCTGCCAGCAGTGACAACAAATGCCGGACACTGCGAGCGCAACTGCTTCAGGAGGAAGGGAAGGGCTCAGAGGTCTAGCACCGGGGCAAGAAGTTCTCTGGATTGCTGCCATCAAGGGAGAGAGTGAACTATGCAGCAAACTTTCTAGTTTATATTGAATGTGATGTTAATAGCATAAAATAATCCTGTTGGGAGGCCTGGGTCAAGCACCCAGGCCTCGCTCCTCCTCATCCCTGCACCTGGCAAGGCTCGAAAACACTGAGACCTTGAATCCCACATAGCCTAGCTGGCTAGAAAGTAAGTATTTTCATGTATTCAGACACTAGAATCTTCTAAAAGTGCAGTTTCCCAAGCATTAGAAGAGAAATTAGTCCTGTGTTACCCAAACCAAGACACTTGCCTATGTGGGTACGCTGTTACAAATAAGGTAGCGTAAGTATTTAAACTGTAGTAGATTCTTTGGGCTAATCCTCATCCAGATGTTCATTTTCCTTTTACAGTACTCAAGTTTTTCTTCTGTGCCATTTCTCATACTCTTAGTGTATTTCAAAGGTAATAATGAGGCAGAAAGAAATTTTTCTTTAATTCTCAGCACTGCTAAAAGATTACTGCTAAAAGATCCCACGTGTTTTTTTAAAAATGTTTATTTTTTTATGGCAAGAGTACTGTTTCTTCTAAGTCACACTGAAAAGAATCACTATTTGCAGCTGAAAACTGTCCTACGTAGGTGACTCCTGTTACAACAGGGGAGTAAAAATACGGACGCACATGTGTGCGTGCCCACACGAGTATATACGCGTGCTCTTTTTCTGCTAGCAACCTAGGCCTCAAACAGTAATGTCTCCAACACTGTATCAAATTAATCGATTTGTTAAAGGTGAAAGCAGGTTGCTGAGAAGCCTGAACAGGTGGAAAACAACTTCAGCACAGAAATTATGATATGTATACCATTTCTTCCCCGTGGAAGTTCATGTTCCTTACTAGTAGTAAAGGAGGCATTGTTCAGCAGCGTCACAAATAACACAGGCTGTAGCCCCACGGATCGCTCCAGCAGATGCTCAGCTGTCAGCTCGAATGAGCAGGCAGGAGACTGGGTCTCTTCTAACTCTGTTGGGCCAGGGTCCTCAGATAGTGACCTCACTTCTCTGTGCCTGTTTCTTACCCACCTAATGTTCATTTAGAGTGATTCTAGTAGAAGCGTTCAGGTACTCAGTGCTTCTGGGTAAGTGATTTGGGAACAAAACCGTGTAGCTTCCTGTCTTTAAAAATAAAAAAACCCCCAACTGTGTGTACTTATATTGCAGTTTTGTGAGTAACAAGGAAGTGGAGCGGCTAGATACTAAGAGCTCTTTAAGATTAAAGGAGAATTCCTGAGGGGTTTGGGGGTTGGCATTCTGCAGTAACATACGTTAATTCTCGATGCCTGGCTACCCTAGAAATGCAGGTGGGATGTCTAGATATGCTGTAAATGCAGCCTTCTCAAATCTGCCTTCTCATTCCTCTTCACCTGAGCTCTCAAATTTTTTTCAGAAGTCCTTTAAAGGTCTCCTTATCACCGTGACTGAGAGAAATACAGTCCTTATGAAGTAGTACATCAGCTTTTGAGCACTGAACTGAAAAATCCAGCATTTATCTTCCTGTTAATTTGTAGTGAAATCTTGGTTACTCAAACAGAAGTGGTCTGCGAGTGTTTTTGTGAGTTTGCCCTAGCTAGGAGTAGTTACAGTTTCTTTTATGCTATCTTATACTCTTTCCTGTGTGTTTCTCCAGCTGCACATCCATGCTCCCGTGACAATGGTGGGTGTTCACACATCTGCATCGCCAAAGGGGATGGGACTCCAAGATGTTCGTGCCCCGAGCACCTTGTGCTTCTACAGAATCTCTTAACATGTGGAGGTGAGTTATGTTTAACAGTAACACTCAGCATTTTATATCAAAAAAGATGAGGGTTGAGGTTGCATTCCAGTCCAAAATGTGGATTTACGCACAGTGTTTTCTTACATATGGTGTGTTGCATCATGTGTTAAATTGACCTTTGATTCTCCTACCAACTGTTTTGGGACATGTGTGACTTTTCATTGTGAGCAGAATATTTCTTTTTTGACCTTAAAATACTTGCATCTTCTACTGAGATTTTTGTAATTGTATGATGTGACAGGTTTGTGCTTTAAACAAATGCTTGTAAGATGATGTTGCATCAACCCGTGATGACCTAGCAGCAGATATTGTACATATGATTCCCACAGTGTGATACTCCAGTCTTTCAAATGAATTTGGCCTCGTAACATGAAACACTGTACTGTCTAGTTATGAAATGTAGGCCAAAAGCTCCATTCCAATCCTTTTTAATTAAGGTTGCTCTCCTCTTTCCACATGGCAGACTTCATTTAGACTTCCCTTTCACAATCCCAGGATTTTTGAAAATTGTAACGTTACACTTGCGGCGGGGATTAAAAACAAAACAACAAAAAAACATTGTTTCTTTTTGGGACTCATCATATCTTAAATCATTCGGCTCTGTTGGTCCTCGTGACTTCTTTTTATGTGTTCATTTTGCTGTGGATTTCATTTTCTGGCTGAACTCTGACCTCCCATGGGACAGTCATTTCCATTATAAACGGTTTTCTTTTCCATGACCACAACACGCTATGTGGTTTTAGAGTAGTGGCGATTACATCTGCGGAGGGGGTGGAATCAATCTGCTTACATTTCTTGCTGTACTGTTGTTGCTCAACATAGCCAATGAGAGATTCTTGCATCCCACTCCTTTGTTATCTTCAGCTACAAATCTAAAAACTAAGGGGCCTCCATTTCAGTGTCTTGGGTTTTTATTCTAATCCGTACCTAAGCCTGCAACAACTTTTTAACCTATCTTGTCTGCCATAGTAGCAGCCAATAGCCAGTATTTCGAAATAGATTAATAGCTATTTTGGCTGGAGAACATTTGTCCATGTACCCTTATGAATGCTCTTGACAAGTTTTTAAATGCGAGCTTGTGTCTGCCAAGTGCAACCGTAATGCAACATTAAATATGGCTCTAAATGCAGGAGTAATAGTCTGTCTGTTGAATTATCTAAACAGCGCACTCATATCGAAATTTAATTCAAGAATTATCTTAATGTGTGTATCTGGCGTCTTTATTTTACCTACAGCTGTCAGGTCGCTGGCTACATTTGTAATTCTCATATTGCTACACCAAATAATCATAAATCAGAAACTTAAAAATCATAAAATTTTCAAAAAATCAAATGCATTTGGAATTTTATTTGCAGTTCGTTTTTCAAGCTCTAGACTATACTTGAGTCTTGTTCTTGAACATTCCTCCCTAATGAAGGAAGGACAGCAGCCCGTTAAAAATGGTTTGCATGTAATTGCATAGATCTAGGATCTGTAACGCCACCCTCAGGAGAGAAATACTCATACAGAAGTCTTGTCGTTGGTTACAGCTGAGAAGCTTTCCTTATGCTGGGTTGTTTGTGAAGCCTGAATGTTAATAAAAGCTCATTAAGTGTCCAGAGGAATGTTACCATCCAGTGTCAGAGCACCCCTCCAGCTTGCTCAGTGCTGTTCATAGACAGGGTATGATGTGTTACTCTGTTAATCCAAGTGGTAAAACATCTACTTAGAGCATTAGCTGGCAACAACAGCTGTAGGGACTAGTAACTGCCTCTGTTAGCTGATTTAATTACGTCACAGGGATTTGACCCAGCAGCTTTGGAAATCAGTGGAAATGTATCTGTTTGCTGCAGCAGTGTTTTGAGATGGCCCCCTCATTTTGAACATAACTAACTGCTACTGATAGGGATGATACTAACTGAGGGACTTACACATAGTGACTGTTTCTTTCATTGATGCTAACGGTGGAAAAAGTGTGTGCTAATTTGCTGTATGTAAGAATTAAAGAATCTGTTGCAAAAAATGCCTCTATCTGGATTGTCTTTTGACATTCTGAAGAAAGCAAGTCTGAATGCCTTTTTACAGCATAATTGTTGCATCTCTACCTGAGGTTGTAGCTGCTGCTTAATGCTATCAATATGTGATTGCAACTTGAGCAACAGTATGGAAGTGGAATGGATCGATGCCAGGATCTTGGGGTCCATGAAAAGTAAAATTTGAAGGAAGTCCTAGCTTTCTTAGGTCCAGCAAACATAAAAATGGCTGTGCACAAGGTCCAGGGTTCTGTCTCTGACCATAGTGAAAGAATGTAAGATCAGGGGAGGCCTACAGCGCTCCTCAATCTACTCTCTGAACCTCCACTGACCTGCAGCCCAGAGACTTTCTAGCAAGAGCGCTTAGCTTAACGTTTAACAGGCCTTTACAGATACTTTTTTCCCATTCATGTTTTTCAATCCATATTTGACTCGGAAATTTGTTTGTGGAGAAACCACAGGAAAAATAGAGAAACAGATACTGTAAACGCAGATGTTATATGTTTTAGGTGTATTCATTGCCAATTAACCCAATGTGCCAGTTTTTTTTATGAAGAATTGTTCCAGGCTGATATAATTGCAGGGATTAGAATTGTGTAGAATGTGGTTTGCAGTCAGAAATTGAGTATTCATTTGAATTTATGTGTATGACAATGTCTTCCAAAAGGTGGCTGTTAGAGCCAAAGTAAGTATTTGTAGTTCCTGTCCTTAGTTCAGTGCTCACATGCTAGAGCAAGTTTCTTCAATCAGCATGCATCCAGTTTGTGTTATGAAGTTGGCAAAATTTCATTCCCTATGCAAAATCATGTTTTCGTCTTTGCTGGAATCTTAATATTGTCACAGAAGAACTGCAGTCCATCACATTTTTACTCTGTTGCAAGGGCTAAAATTGAATATACAACTGGGATTTGTTTTCTCTTTCTCCAGAACCTCCAACTTGTTCCCCAGACCAGTTTACCTGTGCAACTGGAGAGATCGACTGTATCCCAATGGCATGGCGTTGTGATGGATTTCCAGAGTGTGATGACCAGAGTGATGAAGATAGTTGTCCCATATGTTCTGCATCCCAGTTCCAGTGTGAGAAAGGACAGTGTATCGATGCACACTTGCGGTGTAATGGAGAAATTGACTGCCAAGATAAATCCGATGAAGCAGATTGTGATAGTAAGATCAATTTTCCCGAACTCGTGGGTCTAACATAAACATCCATTTGGGATTCTAACTGTTCTTCATATATATATATATATATGAATTTTAGTTTCAAATGGTGAAAAACAGCCTTAACCATAAGCTTAACTAAGCTATCCACTGATTCTGTCTTTCTTATTCTGTTGCTCAAATTAAACTTCTCTGTAGCTACATAAATTTTTGACCATGTAACTATAGATATGGGGGAGGTTGGGGAGGAGAGTATCTTTAATCCATATTCAGAATGAAAACAGGAAAGAAACTGGCGGATCATACTTTTTTTTGCTGCATAATTACCATTTTGACTTGCACTGTTTCCACTGTGTCTACTTCACCTTCAGACAGTGGTCACTGCAAGGTGCCACAGGGAGGAAGAGATGGACTTAAACCTGTGGCTGAACTGGCTCTTCTGAGAGTTCAGTCTTAACAAGGTGATGCTTATGATCCTGGATGTATCTTTCTATGAGAAATCTGTGAAACAACATCCAGGGAACTCTTGCTGCTAGAGCTGCTTTGTATGCAGTCAGTTGTAGGATCTGGGTCCAAGAGAGAAACATGGACGGGGGCATTTGCATCATCCCTTGGTTGATGGGAAAACGTGCATATTCTGTCTTTAGGACCAAGGGACAGCTGAAACAGACACTTGACTATGACCTCTGACCACCATGGCTTCTTATTACTGTATGAAATTTCAGGAGCCTATTCAGTAGCGTAGCTCTTGCACTATGAAGCCTCAGGACCCTTGGTTCTACCCACTCAGTGGCTAACCATTGCCACTGGGTGTCCTGAATTGGGCTGGGTTGGCCAATGACAAGACAACAGATGCTCTCCCCCCCACCTCTTGCTCCAAGGAGAGGAAGAAGAGAGATAAGGAGATTTATGAGTTTAGAAAAAACTAAACTACGTTAACGAAATATTAATAATAAAATAAAAAGGAAAATACTGAAATAGATGCTATATATACATACAAAACCGTACCAGGTTCCCAGGAAGATGTCACCGGCAGGCACTGGGGAAGTTCCAGACAGGATGGATGGGAACTGGATTCCGGAACACACTGATCAGGTTCAAAAGCAGACAGGGTCTTCCTCAGACGTCAGTCATCGAAGAAAGAGAGCCACTGAAGAACCAGCCATCGGAAAAGAAACTAACCCTTTGGTCCCTCAGCTTTTGTACTGAGCACAGCAGCTGGGATGGACGCCCTATTGGTCAGTTTGGGTCACCTGACCTGTCCACCCCTCCCCACAGGTGCAACCCCTCCCCACAGGGTAAACACCCGAGTCAGCTGAACCTGGCTGCCACGGCAACGAGTGTGAGCACGGGCCTCTCACTGAGCTGAAAGTTGTCTCTGCTTTGCCCCAAACCAGGACACTGGGCCAGCAGGGTAGATTTTTCTGGATTTGCGATGTCTTCTGTAACTCTGAGACTTGGACACCAGAACATCAGTACCTTCTTTGCAAACAAGTTCCTGTCTTTCTCGTGGGAGGTGGTACTTACTACCTGTACTGCTTCACCAAGAGGCTCTGCTTTGTCCACCATGGAGCCCATATGTAGTGTAACGGTGCCGTTACCCACGCACGGTCAAAGTGGAATGTGCGTTTGGTCCTCTCCCTGTGAAATGGTGGGCACTGCTAAGCAAACTTAATGCCAATGTTCCTGGCACTGTGTGAACTCTAGGCACCTGCCTTGCCCTGGACACAGCCCCTTTGAGGGCACAGATGTGCTTTACCATCTAGTCTAGAATAGTTGAAGACATGTTTCTTCAGCAGTTGAATACTGAGTGGTTGTATTTCCTAGTCCTCTGTGAGCACTTGGGCCAACCATGAATAGACTTTTGTCTAGGATGCTGTCTGACACTTCCCTCAAAGGGCTATGAACATACGCAGTGTCCAGGAGGAGGGAGGGAGATGTGGCAAACGTGGCCTCTTTGGTCCTCAGGAATCTTTACAGGCCAAGGCCTGAGTGCGTTCCTAAGAAAAATAAAACCTCTAGGCCTTTCTCATCCCTTAGTGTGTGTCAGCCTATAACCCACTGTGTTTGGGGAAGGGAAGGTGGTATGTAGTACATTCTTGTTCTTTAGATGAGGTTTATTAAGGTGGTGATGCTAACTGGGTTTAACAGAATTTTTCTACTATACCTTACGCATCAGAGGAATTGCCTTCTGGTCAGAGCAGTGGTAATCGCTGTATTTCCATAGATCTGAGTTCAATGCCTTGATTCTGTCAGAAGCTGCTTCTCCTGTCCCCCGGTTTCCCAAGGCATGCTTTTGGAGAGTTGAATCTGAAGCACTGGCACAGGGGTTGCAGACTATGACTGGAAGTGGCCAAATAAACGTCCCTGGGTACGTTGGTGGTTCTTATTCCACATCTTCAAGACTATGGCTTTCGTCTTCTTGAATTTACTGTGGCACTGCTAGCTGGTCCTCTCATACCCAGTGGAAGTCAGAAAGTTAACAATCTCTTGATACTGCAACTGGCTTACCATGCCACTGAAGAAGCTTCATCTTCTGTATGACACAGGTTCAGTGCTCCAAGTTGTCCATTGCTGGATCAAGAAGAAACAAGGAGTCCAATAAGGCAGGACAGCCTTGTGAGAGAAAACATGGTATCTAAGAAGGGAAAGGATATTAAGACAGAAGTCTTGATGAAAAACAAAGGAGCAGCAGACAGTTGCAAGAATAAGTAGAGGGCTGGCAGTCATTGGCAAATAGGAAGGTGCTCACAGAACTTGGCCCTTCTCGTAATGCGAGAGCCTAAGTGGTGTGGTGGGACCTCTAGATGCTTTTAGAGCCTACTGTAAACATGTGGGTGTTTTGTATGCACTGTAGGACCTTGTGGAGCTGCATCCATCTGACTAGGGGCATAACAATACAAAAGGAGCTGATGCATTTGGAGCTTCTAGCTAATAATAATTTAGTTCTCTTACACGAGAACTGCTCTGCAAACTGGACCATGGCAAAATATGTATGGCTATGTCCACTTGACAACACCACCAGTGCTGTGATACAAAACATGAATGTGTACCTTCTCCTCCAGAAGGAAAGAATCTTTCTTCTTTTTACATTAAGCAACCTATACTGTGAACCTTGCAGGATTGCTAGTTACTAGCTCTCGTAAGACAGTCTCTTTACTGATCATTTAATAAGTCCTTTTTGCTGAAATACAGGCTTCTGAATATAGGTAAGAAATGTAGTAGTTATTTAGCAAGATTATATTATACAGGACTACAGAAGATAGTATAGACTATATGAAGTTTTATAATGTGCCAAGTTACTACATTTTTGTTAACGTGTCAGATGATCGGCTACACTTTGTTAGTGATTGCGGGAGATTCTTGCTGACTTGATCCCAGTTTTGCCCCACCGGGACTGATTTGACAAAGGATGGAGAGTTGCTGGGATCAGAATTTTATTTTAGCCCCACTGAGTAGGATGTGTAACAACAAGAAGGAAGAATCAGAGATGTGCAGACTTGCATTTTACCCACAGTAGCAAAGCAGGTGTTCTGGTGCCTACCTGGTCATAATATAAAATGCAATGCATCTTCATGTCTTACTTCTTTTGGTTTTCTTAAGATGCTCAAACGCTCCCATGCAAGTAATACTTAATCTTTTCTTTCTTTCTGTGCAGCAATTTGTCTACCCAATCAGTTCCGATGTGCAAGCGGCCAGTGCATCCTCCTGAAGCAACAGTGTGACTCCTTTCCAGATTGCCTTGACGGTTCTGATGAGCTGATGTGTGGTGAGATGTCCTTCCTTGAGATTCAAGCGCTGTATTCAGGCGTAATGTCCTACATCCCTATGCAGAGCCCCAGTCTTTGCACAGTAGTAGTCTTTCAGGGAAGCCAGTGAATCTTGGCCGAATAGTCTCACAGTTGTATTTGGCTGCTAAATATAATCCTGCTTTTCCATTGGTCTGTGCAGCAAAAGAGTGTGAGCTTGCAGCATGGTGTAGCAAGTCTGTAATGCTGTTATTCTAGGTAATGCAGGAACAGCGGCAGTGAAGATGAACTGAACTCCCAATGTTACTTCAGGCTAGTTTTAAAATGTTGTATGGGATGCAACACGGCCTTGTTTAGACGGGCCTTCAGATCTGTACCCAGCGGGACCTGATTCTACTACCCTCAGTACTTGCAGAGCTGCTGCTTTTCTTGGGGTGGCTTTTAAAAATGTGCAGCCCTATCCACTGCAATTACAGGGTCAAACTGGTCTTTTACAGTGCAGTTAGGAAAAGAATATAAGGAGAGACCTTTCCCCTTTCTGGGGAAAATGTTACTTTGAATTGTCATGGCAGTAGGTATATGCAAGTTACAGGCATGCTAACGGGAATTGCTGTATTAGTCCTTAGCTGAGTCTGTTATTTTGTAGTCTGAAGTGGACAGTAAAATTTGCTTGCTTATACTTTTCTCTCAACTTCCCTCTTTTTGCACCATTGGGGTGACTAGTGCATGAAGTTTGCAGGAATGGGGCATATAAAAGGAGCATTTCTGCGCCTCTGCTCTGCTCTCATGAGACCCCACCTGAAGTATTGCATCCAGCTCTGGGGCCCCCAACTTAAGAAGCACATGGACCTGTTGGAGCCAGTCCAGAGGAGGGCCACAAAGATGATCAGGGGGCTGGAGCACCTCTCCTGTGAAGACAGGCTGAGAGAGTTGGGGTTGTTCAGCCTGGAGAAGAGCAGGCTCCGGGGAGAACTTATAGCGGCCTTCCGGTACCTAAAGGGGGCCTACAGGAAAGGTGGGGAGGGAGTCTTTATCAGAGACTGTAGTGATAGGATGAGGGGTAATGGTTTTAAACTGAAAGAGGTTAGATTTAGGTTAGATATTAGGAAAAAATTCTTTACTGTGAGAGTGGTGAGACCCTGGACCAGGTTGTCCAGGGAAGCTGTGGATGCCCCATCCCTGGAAGTGTTCAAGGCCAGGCTGGATGGGGCTTTGGATGGGGCCTGGTCCAGTGGGAGGTGTCCCTGCCCATGGCAGGGGCGGTGGAACTAGGTGATCTTTAAGGTCCCTTACAACTCTAACCATTCTATGATTCTATGATTTAGTAGCTCATGAGTGGTTTAACAAAACAGTTGGAACGTAGCCTTTTAGAACAAAAGCAAGATGTGCTGATCTTGTCAGTAATTCATTCTGAACAAACACCTTGTGTTGGGTTTGTGTAGAGAAATGCTGCACTTTGCTTAGTTATGTTGCCTATAGGACCTTGCCAGTTGTAAAGTTTTTAATATCTTAGAGTCTTGTCAGGTTTTGAAGCCCAATTTTTCAGAAGCTGTGCCACTGCGGGGATGAGAGGAGGGATCACCAGGTCTGGCCAGGGTATCCATGTTTCTTCCTTCCATCCTCACAGTGGGTACAGCAAAGAAAAGTGTATTTCATGAGCAAGAGTGGTGAAAGAAGCACAAATGGTGAATAGAAGAAAAGGCTAGAAGAATGGCAAAAAGAAATGTTTGTCTCTCCTGTTGGACACTTGAGACTGAACACACTTCTCATGCTTCTCCCACAACTTCATTTATCTCTCAGCTTTCACCCAGTTCCCTCAATTCCCTGGATAATGTAAAGCCACTTCTTCCTTT
>VYZM01002427.1:7228-40889 GCA_013398915.1 Dromas ardeola | reverse complement strand
GCCTTCTCCATATGCCAGGTAACCAGATGTACTGTTTCCTTTCTGAGTGGGCCCACATTTTCCCTAATCTTCCTTTTATCACTGATGTACTTGTAGAAGCTTTTCTTGTTGCCCTTGATGTCCCTGGCCAGATTTCATTCTATCAGGGCTTTAGCTTTCCTAACTTGATCTCTGGCTGCACGGATAATTTCTCTGTATTCCTGCCAGGCTATCTGTCCTTGATTCCACCCTCTGTATGCGTCCTTTTTGTGTTTGAGTTCGTCCAAGAGCTCCTTGTTCATCCATGCAGGCCTCCTGATGTTTTTGCCTCACTTCCTCTTTGTCGGGATGCATCACTCCTGAGCATCCTTGGAGGATGTGATCCTTGAATATTAACCCCCTTTCTTGGACCCCTCTTCCCTCCAGGGCTTTATCCTATGGTACTCTGCCAAGCAGATCCCCGAAGAGGCCAAAATCTGCTTTCATGAAGTCCGGGGTAGTGAGCTTGCTGTGCTCCCTCCTCACTGCCCTAAGGATTTTGAACTCCACCATTTCATGGTCACTGCAACTAAGGCTGCCCTTGAGCTTCACATTCCCCACCAGCCCCACCTTGTTGGTGAGAATACGGTCCAGCATGGCACCTCTCCCATTGGGTCCTCTATCACTTTCTAATGTCATGTGATTTCTTCAGAATATAGAAGCGCGTTG
The DNA here is from genome assembly GCA_013398915.1 of Dromas ardeola. Lineage (NCBI taxonomy): Eukaryota > Metazoa > Chordata > Aves > Charadriiformes > Dromadidae > Dromas > Dromas ardeola. The sequence continues at coordinate 40,202 of VYZM01002427.1, read as the reverse complement.
CTTCCTGTGAGAAAGTGCGTGCAGTTCTGGTTCATGGAAGTCTCCCTTCACCAACACTTTCTGGTTATTTTCATCCTGCTTATATATACTGCGTTCTGTACTTAAAGCATAGGGATCATGCATGACACTGGCATTCCCAGCAATGAAAAATCAAGAGTCAGCCTTCAGTTAGCCCTGGGCTGACTTCAGAGCCACCAAATCACCAGATAGTAATGTTTCAAAGAGTGATGAACTGCATATTTTATGTCCTCCTCAGAAAATGTATTTTTGGGCTCTGATTGCTAGGGTCTCATTGAAATCAGTGGTAACAGTCTTCTGGACTTTGGTAGTATCTCTGATCAGTAATTTTTCAAGTATAAAACAAATGGGAGGCATAATACAGCATTTTTGCAGCATAGCATTCATCAGTAATGAAACAGCTTGACAGATTTTTTTACCTATTCAGCTCTACTGGTACTTAACATACTGAAATTTATCTAGTGCAGTTTTAGTTTTAATTTCTCTCATGTCTCTCTACGTCTGTGCAACTGAAGGCAGTAATATCACCTGCAAAATATGTCATGCTTAAAACAAGAGGTACAAAGATGCTAATTCCACTAGGGTTAGTAGAAGTCTTGCCATGAACTACGTTGGGATTGGGATTTCATTTTCTGCATTGCTTACCACATACTGCATAAGTAATCATTATGTGCTGGGGAGATGCCAGTTCCAAAGTTCCTTAAGTATATTTTTGATTTTTAAATAACGCTTCTCTTTTGACAATCACTTTTACTTTGATATCTGTTCTTAAAACTACCTCATGTGGGTAGAAAAATAATACTTCTCATTTCAATGACATTTTGGTAATAGTATGATTTTCTGCCAGTAATTCCATATTTTTGCAAATATGAAATTAGGTACTTGAAATTCCTTCTTTCCTTTCTGTGTCTGGAGGCTGTCTATGTGGCTTTCCATTTATGGGCCATGTTGAATATGGAGTACAACCATGTGCACATATAAACCATGCGTATTGAGTTTCTGCCTAATCTTCCAGTTTACTGTAGCTATGGACTCTCTACCACTCTCAAAAAAAAAAATCAAATTACTGAATATGAAACCTTAAGTCAAGGGCCATCGAGTTTGAAAGATTTTGTAGCTGGATGAGCAGCACGCTCTGTATTCAGGCACCAACCTAAAAGTAGAAGCAGAATTGCAGTTGATTAAAGACTAATCACTGGATTGCCCAGAAAATGCAGCCCCTCTTCAGTGCCTCTTAAAGGATTTATTATTCAGTCCCAGATGCAGTATGTTTTGACTTACTAGCAACTGCGAAAGGAAACAGGGAAATGTCATTTTTTTTGGTTTCTATCAGTGTGCTCAACTTTGATTACCTTGGAAGATAGGCTCTTATTCCAAGATGTTTACAATCTAAGATCAGATTTTGGCACCCTTGCTTGTACTGAATAGCATTAGTCAGGGCTGAGCTGCTGCTCATTCAGGTCAGATAGATCAGAATTAGTCATCAGTTGAGACGGTGCTATTCAAACATCTTTCCATGAGGCAGTGATGCCAATGTTTTTCTGCTGCTTTTGTCTGTTTATCTGTACCTCTCTTTTATATAAGTACCATAAAAAAAGCCTTTGGTTAAAAAAAGTGCTTTAAGCAGGAAACTGACTGACTGACTGACTGAATGAAACTGTTCAGCATGCAAAGGAGCAGGAGGGATTTTATACAGAAAGGACAGCACGGAAGAAAGCCCCATATTCCAAACACGGTCCTAAGAAACAAACACTAAAGGTTGGCAGGTTTTTTACTGGACTGCCAGTAGATGAGCAATGATTACTTTGCCTTTTAAAAACGTTGTCTCCTGCCAACGCCAAATCCCCTTGTCCCATTTCCAGTGCAGCATTCAGCCTGCAGGATAAGTGGATGACGAGGTACACACTTGTGGCGTGGAAGGGATTCAAACAATGTGAATGAGATTTTGATCTTCTGGGACTTCTGTGATACAGAGAGTGAAGAGGAGGAAAGACAAACTGGTCTCCGTTTATAGAAGAGGCTTTCATCTTTTCTGTGCTGTGTGGCTACGGCTGAGGAGAGACGAGGGGAGTTGTCCTCCTGCTTATATCGAATTGCCAGGCCTTTAATTTTGACCAGATGCACCATGCAATTATGGCAGCTGATGGATAGTTATAAAAGAATTAGTCTCTGGCAAACTGAACTTTATTTCAAGTAAGATCAGCATCACAGAAGATACAGAGGAAAGCAAATTTTGTGATGGGATCAGTGCATTTTTTAAATGCTCGGATTTCTTGGCAGAATGAAAGGACACATTAGTGCAAAGAGGCAAAGTATCCTAATTTCTAAGCGTACCTCTGGAACAGGCGCCTTGCTGCTCTTCCCACAGAGCAAGCAGGACTAAATACGAGCGGGCAGTCTGAACCTTGCCTCTCTTTCCTGAACTTTCCTTTCTGCTGTGGTTCATATTGGGGTTATAGGTAGCATTCCTGTCACTGCCATTGCGCTCCCCACGCTAATTGTCATGAAGTACAGAAGGTTCAAGCACGCTTGGTTCCCAAGGCTGCTAATGAGCCCTGAGCGCTCCTCACCCTTAATGAACTAAGGTTTGTTTGTAGGGGATTCTTGTCCGTCCCTCCTCCTCCCTGGTCAGGGGAAGGAGGCGAGAGTTCACACAACCGAACAATGACTTTACAGTGTAAAGACGATGCAGCTGTGCCATCTGAAGCCATCCTCAGTTATGAGCAACAAAGCTTAAATAGATTGTACTGTGAAGAGGTACAGCTCTGTGAGTGTGAAGCATAGCTTTTGCTTCTGCTTCACTGACCCGTCTGCTCGCGGCGGCGACGGGCCCTTGACGGGAGCTTAGGCAGGGAGAGCTGCGGAGGGCGACTCTTTCAAAACCGCTCTCTGCAACGCCGAGCGCAGGAAAGGAAAGCAAAATGAAGTTTCAGTTATCTCTGACGGGGGGTGTACTGCTGCGTTCTCCAGAAAATCCCATGCCCTCCATTTAGAAGTCATTGGTTCCTAATCCACTTCGGGTGATTAATAAGGCCACTAAAGCAAGCAGTAGTTCCTAAGATTTAGCGATAGAGAGTACTCACCAAAAGTGCGAGCACACACGCACAAACCCCTAAGCAAATCACACATTTCTCTGTCTTGCTCTCTAGAGGCGCTTCTTGGACTATAGGTTAGGATCATCAGAAATTTGGGCTAAACTACTATTTATAGTTTACTTCATCCACCTTTCTTTAGGCGTTTCAGCTACGACACTGTGTGATCCTCCGTCTATATTAATCTTCCTATGTATGTGATACATGTTTGTGCATATGTGTGCAGGTACATAAGCACAAAAATCCAGGTGCATATAACTACAGCTACATATATTCTTGAAATACATAGGAGGAGTATACGAGTATATGATATATTTATGATACATATAGATTATATGTAAAAAAATCACATGCTTTCCTAGAAACATTGTTCCCTGTATATATTCAGATATATATTTACACAGGTAAACACAGATGTAGTCTAAATGCTGTACTGTTGTTATAATAGGAAATGAAAATGTCGATCTGTAAAAATAATCATTAATTGTATTAGCAGTGAGAAATTTAACGTTATCAGTTCTAATACTCTGGACTAATCCTTGCACAATGCTATACAGAAGTGAAGTTTTTTTTAAAAAAAGTTTTACTAGTAGATTCGTGAAGCCAAAAGCAGCATCTGCAGAATAAATCTAATTTTGCTGTTAATAGGCTGTTTGAAGGTCATCATTTTGGTTTTTAATAATGCACAGAAACATCTGCTGTTTTCCTTGATCACATGAGAGAAAAGGAAAGAAAGAAATTAAGAAGGAGCTTTTGTTTTGCATTCTTAAGTGAACAGAGGCAAGAAAAAAAATAAAGCAGTCCAGGTTTAAATACCTTGATGTGTGCGTGTGCAGGTTCAAAACTTTAGATTGCTCTCCCTCCTGGCGTGGTGGGCTGATAGCCCCAGGAGCAGTGGCGAAAGTTGACAACCCCCCATGGCTGACCCCTCATGTTCTCTCTCGCCTAATCGAATTTTACGTGTGTTTCCAGATAGCTGATCAGCTTCCCTGGATTTCGCTGACGCCACAGGAAAGCTTTGCCTGAAGATGGAAACACTGGAGTCGGAACTGACCTGCCCTATCTGTCTGGAGCTGTTTGAAGACCCGCTGCTGCTGCCTTGCGCTCACAGCCTCTGCTTCAACTGCGCGCACCGCATCCTGGTCTCCCACTGCGCCACCAACGAGCCGGTGGAGTCAATCACCGCCTTCCAGTGCCCGACCTGCCGCTATGTCATCACCCTCAGCCAGCGCGGTCTAGAGGGGCTCAAGCGCAACGTCACCCTGCAGAACATCATCGACAGGTTTCAGAAAGCCTCGGTCAGCGGGCCCAATTCCCCCAGCGAGACCCGCCGGGAGCGGGCGTTTGATAGCAACAGCATGTCGTCCTGCGAGAAGGTCCTCTGCCAGTTCTGCGACCAGGACCCTGCCCAGGAGGCGGTGAAAACCTGCGTTACTTGCGAGGTGTCCTACTGTGAGGAGTGTCTGAAAGCCACTCACCCCAACAAGAAGCCGTTCACCGGCCACCGTCTCATCGAGCCCATCCCGGACTCCCACATCAGGGGATTAATGTGCTTGGAGCACGAGGATGAGAAAGTTAACATGTACTGCGTGACCGACGACCAGTTAATCTGTGCCTTGTGTAAGCTGGTCGGGCGACACCGTGACCATCAGGTGGCAGCTTTAAGTGAGCGCTACGACAAGCTAAAGGTTAGTGCCTCTCAGCCTTTCTAGTCAAGCAGTGTGTAATTGGGAAGGAAAGTGTGCTTGGGTTGCATGCTGAATTCCTCATTTGGGCAGGGGCTGGGAAAGGTAGGTGCATGTTCTTTAATCAGATGAGAGACACATACAGATCTGTACATGCATTTGCTCATCACCATTGCAAATGTGTTGGATTTCACTTAAGGAAAGATTCCTCGGTTGTGCTTTACTTTCTCTATAGCTATTATAAGGAATATGCAGTATATACTACTGATTAGGTGAATTTTCTTATCTACCTACAGCTTTATTTGTGGCAGCTGGCGGGGTTTAGTGCTGACGGCACATACACAGGCGCCGATTGAAATGTCAGGCATTCTTTGCGTATGCTCTGCTGTTGATTATTTTTCATCTGGTTGCTTTCATTGTGAAAAGCCCTTTGCATCACCGCTAACAGGCGATGCATTTATCCCTGCCAGCTTCAGGGATGCCAGCTGCCCGCCCAGCCAGGGAAACCAAATGCCGTCTCTGCTCTTCCCGTGCTGCCTCCCACCCCGGGCTCGCAGGCGGTGCAGTCCTGGAAACAAAACCGAAATGGTTTCTGAGCTTCTTGTGGCATTCCCACGCTTCGGCGAACTCCCCGCACATCCTCTTGCCAGGTAGATGGTGCCTCCAGCAGCCCTCTGGCCCCACTCAGGACACCCTGGGTGAGGTGGCAGTGGGCAGCCAGGTTGCAGGACGCTCTGGTGGAGGCACAGTTCCTGCTGAACGGTGAGGCCACCACGAGTGGCCTCCCACCCACCTGGCCGTACGTTCCTCTCACGCCGATTTGGGTGCTGCTGCAGAGCAAAGGCAGGAATTAAGCACCCCACGCTTTCCTCCACCCACTCCCTCCAGAGGGTCTGCGTGTGCCTGTGTGTGGCTTGGGGGGGATTATTTTAAAGATGGACTGCAATCAAGAAATCACAAGTGTGGAGGGCAAAGATGATCTGCCAGCCTTCCCACGTGGAATTTCAGAGGTGGAAAAAGAAACTGAATTAATAGGCTTAACTAACCGAGGTGGTTTTTCTTAAATGCCTTCAGACAAAGATAAGTGGCTGCGCGTGTCTGGGATAACTTTATGTGAGTGCATGTAAAACCTGCACACACACCCTGTGTGGATTTTGTGCCTCTGTGCACATGCAAACATGCAGATCATATTCTGTGATTGTAGTAACATAATGAAAGATGCTTCTTTACCTGCACCTGGCAGCTTCCTTTCGTCTTTTGAAGACTTCTGTATTTACTAAGAGGAACTGTTATTTTTGCTTTCTGAACTGGTTTGTTATTTTAATAGGTAAGAGTTTGGCCATTGATAAAATGGGACATGGACTATAAATGTGAATAGAAGGTGCGTGGATTTACAGTGCTTTTCAGTAATCCAGCAGCTTTGTATCCTGAACTGGTACTACTATTTAGTAAGCTAACAGTGTATTGTTTACCAACTTTATATGAGTAGGAATGCAGTGCTTAACATGAAATACCTTCACCATTAAATACTGGATAAGTATATTTTTGAGGATGTAAAAGAAATAGCAAACATTTCTTAGTGTTGATATATGCACATACAGCAAGTCTTGAAAGAAGACTTTACAGGGCATGTCTCTTCTCCTGACATCTTTGATTTAAGATTGCAGATAGTTAGGAAAAAAATGAGGTTATTTTTGCACAATCTATGACTTTTCTGTGCAAAGATGCCTAAGAAAACTCTGAATGGGTATCTCAGACAGACAAGTAACATTCACTTTAGGTGTTAACCAGTTCAGCTAACTTGAAAGAAGCCTAATAGACTACTTTCCACCAGCATCCTTGAAGCATAATTCAGGTACTAATTTAGTGGCTAGCATAGGCCTCAGTCAAATGACTTTCCTATCATTGTTTATATTTGTACAATTTTTTTTTTTTTTTTGAGGTGTGGGCTTTCTTTGTATGTAAACTACCTAAAAGTAGTTTATACCGACAATTATTAGTCTACATGAAATCCAGTTACTATCCTCTTTGTCATGAGGCACACTGTTTCACTTTGCTAATGCAAAGTGCATTAGCATGCCAATTATGTCAGCGGTTATGACACATTTATACTCTGAGCCCAGGAACAGTGGACTGGGTGGGTTCCATTTGAATCCAGCGTCCACTCTCTGTTCACAAGAAGGTAATCCGAAAACTGTGTTTTTCCTTTCCTCATTGCCTCTTCCATCTCAGAAATTTGTGCCGTTTCATGTATCAAACTCACAAGAATGAGATTTTCAGTTCAGTAGATTGGCACTTATCCCTCAAGAGTAAAGGAACAATACCTGTTCACACCAGTGTTTGGTAGCTGATGGGCACGAATTTCGGGCCCATTTTCACATTCAGGCCTCCTCCTTGGTGTTATGACCTCTGGAGTCACTGGCTATGCTGTTAACGTAAATCTTAGGTACGAGCTTGCAGATGGTCTTCGTTAACTTACAGATAATGTGCATGCGCCATTGGCAAATTCAACATTCAAGTGGATCAGAAAACCCCCACCTAAAAAACGGGTTGTTGCTTGCTGTATTGCTGCTGCAAGTTTTTAAAATCTGTGGGGTTTGATAGATAGGCTACCCAAATCTTTAAAAAAAATGCTGAAAGAATGAGCAAGCGGTAGCCAATAGTATAGTGGATTCATTCAAAAATGGGTGGTTAATTGTATCTTTAAAAAAGAAAAGCAAAACCGCTTCAAGTGACAATTTCTTTCTTGTGATTTTTCTTTTCAAATCCACACATTGTTGATGCTAACAACATCAACTGGTGTTGCTCTGGGTGTCGAGCTATGCTAATTACTTGCATTCTCTTCCAGCGGTGTTACTAATTATTTAAACAATATCTCACCCTTCATTAAGCATAGGACAAAAGATGCCATTACAATCTAGTTCCTTTTGTGGCAAAAATGAAACCCCTTAATTAGGAGTTCGTTACACTTGTCCAACAGAGGCGTCTATGCTGAAGTGTATTTAACAGTCAATGTAATAGCAATTGTGGACGTCGGAAAATGAGAAAGTGTTTTCCTTTGGCAACTATGGCTCCAGCCCTGAGAGGTGCTTTTCTTTCTCAACATGTACTGGGGTGGAAGGGGTTGAGGGCACTTGTCTTCTTCCAGGAGTGATCCTTTCTTGCTTAGTTATGTGACTGCATGATGTACCTTCACGCTTATATTTGTTTTAGTGTTTATGGATGTGGTGTTGGGGTTTTTTGAGTAGATCATAGACAGATGCATATTAAAAATGGAAAAATCATAAACCACAACCAAAACAGAGACCAGGAAATATCCTGATGATATGCTGAATTTATGAGGTGGTGGTTAAAATTGTAGATTAAATTAGAAATATTTTTTAGCTACATAAACAGCTACATAAAAGCTTATGCTTAGCCCACCATATTACCTCAAAGGAAATATTTATGGCTAATTACTTTTTATGTTGATTCTTTGCTTTTTGTCTTGTTGCAATGGAAAGGAAAAGACGATTGAAAAGTACGTTCATTTTTTTAGAGAAGATTAATAACATTACCATTGTTCTATAGATGTATTTATACTCAAGAAAGTGGTAAGAAAAATGAAAAGAGAAGATTAATTTTGAACAAAGAGAATAATTTCAGGAAAAGTTACAAGGTGCAGATGGAAAGATACAGCTCATTTAATATTAGCGAAGAGCCATGAAAAGTTGTAACAAAAGAGGAAGATAAATGGTAAACCATATTTTTAAATGGTGTAAAGCCAGCACAACTCCAGTGAAACCAGTATTTTTACTCACTGTCATATTTACTGAGAATCTGGCCACTCACACATATATTCTTGCCAAAAAAAAATTTTGGCACAATTTTTGTACCGCTTAGTTAAGAAAGATCTTTTGTTGAATCGAACTGCTGTAGGTTAGCTGTGGTTCTCCATGTTTTTGTTTTGAACCTTATTAGTGCTGACGTGTATTGGGCATGTTTGCGAAGGCAGGGCAGCCCTCTGAATGGCACTCAGCAATTCCAGGAACAAAAGGGAGCTTCTTGTTTGTGTGGTTTTCACCTAGTTTTAGTGGCAGAATCCATACACATCTATCTTGCCTACACTGTTGATTGAGGATGCAAGGATTCGGTTTTCTGTGGTATGTCAATTCCATTACAAATATTTTTCTGGTGGGAAGCAACCATAAACTCTTTCCATGTAGGGAGAATTGCTTTTAACTCTTATATAAAAGCCTACTTTGACAGTCTAAAGGTAGGAGACTTTGTCAACTCCACAGCTTCTACAAATAGAGCACAAAAATATGTCTGTTTCCCTGCTATGAATATTATGAATTAAAAAACTTTTCATATTTAAACGTCTTTGCAGAGATACTGGCAGTATATGTGTTGAGTCGTTCCAACTCTTTTTATTTGGCATTATTTTGCAGTTACAGCTTGATCATTAATTGGTATACTGTGATACCGTAAGAACCCAGCATTTACAAATCTATACTCATACAAACAGTGGGGTCGACAATCCGGGAACATTGCACATTGTATGTGCATATATTATGCACATGCGTGTAAATATGTGTCCATATAGATTTTATTCATTTTATGCCCATCTTTATAGTGCTTGTGTTAGTACATAAAGGCAATACTACATATGTTTGCATGTATGTGTATGTAGACTTGTCAAGCAGAGAAACACATGTAATTGCTAGTAATGTCTAAGTTCATGAATATCTAGAATCTTGAATTTGAATAAATATACATACGACTATATTTTAAGTAAGTATATACAATTTCATATATATGTTTACATCAACAAAAATATATTTGATCACATATGTATATAAACTACACATTGTTTTACTTGCTATCCATGTTTTATATTCCACATACATATATTCTTATAGTAGCTGAATATTTTCACATCTAAATTTATACTTTCCCTGTGTACTCTTAACTTTGCTAACTTCCTATTTAATGGAAGCTATTTACCTAAAAAAAATCCAACTGATATGTAAACACATAGCATGTCAGTATTATTAAACATTTAGATAATTGGCACTTTCACTTACATTGTACCTAATAAATTCAGAGTGTAGAAAGTTACTTTCTATAGTGCCAGTTATGCAGGTTTAACATATAGTTAAAACACTATATCCCTGACAACATGTGGAACTTGTGGACTCTCATTGTTATATGATTATTAGATTAGATGTAGCTTGGTATTATTATTAGGTTATTATTAGATTAGATACTGATTGACAGATATTTCAGTGTATTAATTTTTTATGAAATTAAAATGATGAATGGTCGCATCTGTTAGTATGGATTATTATCTGATATTACTTAACCCAGAAATAGATGCAAAAAAATAACTGACTGTGCTTCCGTAGTTGTAAAGATCCAAAAATATTAAGTTGTTGCCTGGAAGAGGACCGATGTAGGAATGAACTATTTTACTACAAAGGTTTTCCAGCTACACTTATTTTATTACATTAATATATAAATATTAAGGCAGACTTCAGTACATTCTCTCTTTAGTCTAGTGTTATCTCAAGTAGCTTTGTTTCTTCCATCTGGTATTTATTTGGCGGAGTTTAGAAGGATAATAGAAAATGTCAATACAGTAATAACATTAGTCCTTTTTTGGGGAGGTTGTTTGGGGGGAGTGTTGGTGAATTTTAGACTGTTTTAGCATAGTTTGAAGTTCCTTGTGTTTATGACTGTAGATAATGAACTATGACTTTACAATAGTTACAAGTACTATGAGATTGGTGTTATTTTATCAACCTACAATCCTTTAAATTATATAAGCTAGAGTTCTTTAAAACTTACTTTCACAAATTTAACAGTTGGCGAGTCTTTCGAAAATATTCTCATACTAATTATTTGCTTCAATTTTCAGTGGAAATGATGGTGTTGAAGGCATAATCTATTCAGGAAGAACAAGAGAATTAAATAAAATTGTAAATACTTACAGCATTGTTATCTCTGTTCTCATGACTCTGGTTTCCAGGGAAGCCAGACTGGGCATTAAGTTAAATGTATTTTCATACTTTTCCATGGATCCTGTCCAAACTGTTCAGATAACGGACTTTCAGCTCTGAATTTGATTATTCAGGTAATAACCTCCTGGCTGACCCTTCATTGCTTATGTGTTTTTAGACAATATGATGCTTTAAAGTTGATGGTGGAATATAATGCACGACAGATACTTCCTCAGAATGAGAATTTGCATTTAAATAATAAATAATAGAGCAATAAAAAATAAAATAATAAAAATGGAAATGAAGCAAATCAACAAGGTTAAGGGCAAAATGATGAGGTTAAGGGCAAATAACGAACAGTTTTAGAGCATTGGGCACAGGCTGACACTTTGTTTAGGAAATGTAGTGTCTGCCTACTAGAGTAACAAAGACAGGGTTGGTAACAGGAAAAGTTATGAACAAGTGACCTTTCAAAGGTAGAACATTTACGAGTTTTAGCGTAACAGTATGTTTTCTTATAACTGATAAATAGAAACAGTAAGCTAATTCTCGTAGTGTTTGACCGGGGAATGGTAAAGCTCGTTGGGAAAGTTATGGCTAAAAGCACTTACCACGGATGGTAGGCTAAAACTCACACTATTCAGTGGCATTGAGAGAGGTGTGTGTGGAAGGATATGAACATCTCGATACGTTGGGTATGTTATTCTGAATTTATTTTAAGGTATAACCTTATTTTAATGCAAATATTTAAAAAAAATAATGCGACAGCAAATACATTTTCAGACAAAGGTGAAGATGTTTAATAGTATGCTTTAAATAGGAAAGAAACACCTCAAAACCTGGATGTAAGTATCTCCCAAATAAGCATTGCAGAACACTCAATATTCAGATTTCTCTCAAGCTTTAATTTAATATGTTAAATAAATCCATGAAGAGAAATACAAATTCCTTTAACTCTACCCTGTAATGACACACACTCATAGGTGCATGATTAAAACATTTTAGTTCTTCATCTTATGTTGACCAATTTTCATGACCTGTTATTTTTTTTTTTTATATTGTCTGATTTTAAAACAGCAATCCAACAGCGATCCCAGTACGGTACTTTCCATTTCAGACTTTACAAGTGTACAGCTGTTAGGATTTTCTTTGGCCTTCTTTTTTTCAGCAAAATGTACACTTCCTAGCAAAATGATAATACTTGTATGTATCCTTAGTACTGTGAACCTATACATAGGGGTCCATACCAATCAGAAATGGTGCCTAATCTGGAAAGCCTGAATAATCCACGGAGAGGATTATTCCGGAAGGTCACAGGCTGGAAAACCATGTTGGGTTGCTAAAGCACACTTTGAACTCCAAACCTGATATGGGTGATAAGACTGTGTTCCCTCTTTCTCCCACCTGTATTTTTATCTCTCCCCCAAACCAGCCACCCACCAGCCGTCCAGCCCCCTTTCTCCCTTGGCATCGCTTGACCTTCCATGCGGGAAGCCTTTTCTTTTGCTGGGAAGGATGCTGTTGCCCTCGAGAGCAAGCACCCACACCAGTGATATGGGGTGAGGAGATTCCTGCCCTTCGCAGCTTTCACCTCTCATTTATAATGCACTCTCGCAAATCAGACAGAGCCTGCTCTGTTTTCCAGTTATCTAAAGTCAGTCAAAAATGAAAGAGAAGCAAAGAAAATGGAAAATTAGATGATTTTTTCATGGTGTGACTATACTGAGTTATTACTAGACCTTCTCTAAATGCTTACTTAAGCAATTCTTACCCTTTTGAAGTATAAACGCTTCACTGAAAGTGCCTGGTCTTCATCAGTAAAATGCTTAGAACATCAATAAGTAATATATCACAGACTTTCTTGAGGATGTACCTTGATGTACATCAGGATTGCTTTTTAGGATAGCCTTTTCTTTTTTAATTTTTGTAGTCTGGAGTGGAATTATCACTTGTTTTACAAATTTCTCCTTTGCGTGGGGTGTTGGCCCTATGCAATATCCCAGTTTACGACTGTGGAAGGGGAGCACCTCCAGGGTTGTATTAATGCCTTGGACAAATGCGCTCAAGGGACTGGAGCTCTGGGCTGCCTCTGTACCTTACAGATCCCGACTTTCTGACAGATCCTGAACTTACCGACCCGCTTTCAGCTGTCCCTAGTTGCTAAGATGTGAGACTTTGTGAAACTGCAAAATTTAGAAAATTCTGTGCCGCCTGCTAGCATCTGTGTGTTTGCACATACACCTTGTCTTCTCTGAGAGAGCTCCATGAGATTCTGAGCGCTGAAAACTGGAAAGGGAAGAAAAAGGCACAAGCAATGAGTCCGTAGTTAGGAGTATAGTTCTCTAGAAATATTTTCCCATACATCTCAATTACGACTCTATTGCACTTCCAGAATTTTTGGGCTATTTATGTGTTTGTGTTGAATGCATGCTTAAAGTTGCATCAGTTTGACTTTGAAAGCAACAGGGTTTGGGTTTTTTTTCCATGCTCACAACGTTTGCATTTTTTGAGAAATGTAAATTTCCTGCCAAAATGAAGTCTCAGTCTTCTCTTTTGAAACTTTGCAATTTTAGCTTCCTTAAAGTATGTTGGCCATAATAACACAAAGTAGCAGTATGATCCTATAATTATATTTTACAGTATGAGAGGGATCAAATTCAGCACAGATGAGAAATGTAATTAGAGTGCCCATGGCTAGCTTTTTCCTTCACGATTTGTCTGTTCAATTAGTTGTAATATTGAGAATGATCTAAATTATGACAGACCCATCATCCATAGCTTTTTAGTGGCCCACAGAACATTGGCTGCAGAAAGCAGATGCTGAAAATTTGAAAAGGCAAGGAGATTTGGATGGAGTAATATACAGTTTCATATCTGTATGGAAGTTAAGGGTTTTTTAAAGAAAAAAAAAAATAAAAAAGGCAATTTCTGTCGGCATTTTTGATTTTGGAATAGACGGTATTCCACTATACTCTCATCTCTGCCAACCGCATCTGTAAAGTATAGAAATGATTGTACTCTAATTTTACTGTGGTAATTCCCAAAGGCTCAATTCAAAAAAAGTCCTGTAATTTAAGATCTTGTACAAGTAGATGAGATGTAATCCCAGCTTCCAGAACTATTCATGCAACTATGCTTAGAAGGAAATACGAAAGCGAGCATGACAGGTACATAGAAATTTTATATGGTCATAGTAAGATTCATGCGAGCTGTTGGCATCATGTAATGGGTAATATTAAATAAGAAAAAAGTTTTAAATTAATATTGGCTAGTTCTACTAGTCAGTGGAGGCAGTACTGTTTGATTTCTTATAATTGTTCTGGTTTGAAATACAATAGCCTCATTCCCCCTTGTTGCTGCGCAGAAAGGCCTGGATTCTTGTGCCCTTCATCTAGGAGAAGAGGTCCCAGTGCAACTCCTGGCTTTGTATATCCTGTCTCATGTGGCAGTCTAATAACAAATTAATTCTGATGTCCAAACTGATGTTAGTACACTGTTATAACAGTGCCAGTATTCGCTATTGACTGAAAATTCGCACTCCCTGAATTTAAAAAGAGAACTGAAATATGAGAAATTCCAAAATATGAAAGAATCTCTATCTCATCTATTTTGAGCTAGACATTCTTATCTCTCTTCTAACTGTTTCAGCTTTTATTTTTTAATGAAATTATGGTTTTGATATCACATTCCTTTTCCAAAGGATATTCTAAATAAAATGAAAATAAAAAACCTGGTACAGTGAGAAGAGATCTTTCATGTAACATATGCAACAGCTCATATAAATTACAATAAATAGTAATAAAATGTATAGTCTTTTCTTAAAAAGCTAAACAGTACAAAGGGGCCTTTTTGATGTCATTACTTCCTAGTGCCATGCTGTACAAATCATTTCTTACAGCATTGCTTACTGTAGTCTCACCAGTTGTGGGTGATAAATCATTGTTAATACCAGGAGAGATGAAGAATCTGTCCTGTTAGCAATCTGTTGTTAGGCTGAGCGAAGGGATGGGAGCAAGAGAGAGATGTAGCTCTTGGGTCCCAGGACTAATATCAGGGTGGGGGCATTAATATACATCTTGTTCAGCGGTACACCTAAAATCACAAGGCACCCCAGCATTTTTTTTCTGTATTGTTTCCTGTAATTCCACCTGTAATTCACACACATTTTGAAATACATACTTTAAAGGTATTCAGCTTCTATTTTTGTCTCCGAAGATAAACACTAACCTGTTCAGCTACAAATAAGCTGGAACATCTCTGATGGCAGATCGTACTGGAAAATTTCTTAGCACACTCGGAGTATCAGAGCTGGAGGAACCAATGGCTAATTTGAAGCTGATGAACAAAAAAATAATAAAAGTGCTTCCCTGATAAAAATAATCCAGCTTCTCTCTTTTCTCTAAAACTATCCACATACATGCAAACAAAACATAAGACTTGTCAAACCCTCCTGTTCACCCCATGCAGTTTATATTGAGATTTCATGCTATCAATGAATAACAATGTCAATTCAAACTTGTTAATGCGTTTGAATATCAGAGAAATTTTCCATATGTAAGTCTAGCTAATAGGTAAAATTAATTAATGGTCAAAAAGAAAAGGCAGCACCTTTCATTAACTACTAGAGAAACAAAAATATCCTGTGACAAAGTAAAAGAGAAGAACCTATGTTGCTGTATTGGTTATATATATTAATGTTCTCTTGGTAAGCACCCAGTGCTTTACTCTAAGACTGGCTGGCAGTTGCTGTAGGTTCCTGCATTCCCCACTGAAACTTATCTCTGCGCTTCTGGAGGCATGCTGGCTATTTTGAAATATAAGTCTATATGCCTGAGTTTTGTTATTTGCTATGATACAGTCAAACTTTAAAAGAGATTAAAGACGGGCAGCTGTTCACAACATATGTGTCTTGTGGTAGAAGCATTAAGCAGACTCGTTAGGCTATAGCTAATGACAGTGTATACAAACTTTATTTCCAGATTAAGCCAGCAGCATATGGAGAATATAACTCATTCAAACTGAATTTGAGCAATATGTATCTTAATAAGTTACTAAAGAGAAGAAAACATATTGATCAGTGTATGGATGACCGTTCATCTGAGTAGGCATTTAAAATGTTTTATTTGTGGCCCAGATACTCTGAACACATACATGTAAGAAATCCCTTCAAAGGAATAATTGAAGGAACTATTAAAGTATCTGACTGACATCATCAGTTTTTTAAAAGAATTAAAATTTGTCAGTCCAAAAATAGATGTTTTCAGTGCCTTTCCCAAAATACCAAACCTGACTGTATTCTGTAAACTATAAAAGGGGAAAAATATATGAGCAGATATGCAAGAGGTTGGTAGAGGTGAATGCTTGGAAGGGAAAGCTGCTGTGTTTTTCCGGGAGTCAGGGATCTCCTGGTTGCTGTATCCTATGGTTCCTGCTTCTCCTGTGTAGGTGGATGCTGGGGGCTGCTGGGGCAGTGGGTCACTCCCAGATGGCCCTACCAACGCTGGGGCTCTCCCATTGCTGAAGGTGTTCTTCAGCTTGGTGGGAGCGAGCCACATTTACTTTTCTGTGAGTACGTGCTTGCTGTTGGAAGGCTGGCACTGAGGGTTAATATTCATCGGTACATTGAAAACTCTGCCATGGGAGGGAGCTCCTGCATTGAGGCCCTTTTTCATCCCAAAGGGTGATAGGTGCCCACTTACCAAAAGGACCCACTCAAGATGCCTGGTGAGGTTATGCAAACTTTCGCTGAATTTATATGATGATGCAATCTTTTCCTTCGTATACTGAAGTAAGGGCAGGTGCCGTTCTCTCCCCTGCATTTGATTACAACTTAAAAAATATGATGCAGCTTTGCTGGGGAAAGGACATTTTATTAGATGTACAATAATGTTTTCACCCTCTTTTGAGCATTTTGTATGATCATTCTTGAGGAAAAAGTGACCTTTCTGCTCAGATCCACCAATCAGAGCAGCAACCATGAAGCCTTTTTGTGTTTTTTACGTTGTCTTTCCCTCTGCTCAATTAGCTTTCTTTTGAGATTTGGCAGACATGTGCTCCAGCTCTCCTGAAATTCTGATGCACTGAAATTCTTACGCAGGCAGCATGCCATGAGTTACTGTAGTTCCTTTTGGGTAAGAATATTATCAGAGGAACCTTTTTTTAGACCTTTAATTTACTTGATTTCTTCCAGCTTTGCCTGTATTCATACAAATTAAAAACCTTTGTCTGAACATACAATGAATTGCTCTTAAGTAATACCACCTCTTTAGATTAATAATTTTCTTGTAATGTCTTTTGTTAAAAGAGGCTGGGCAAAGAGAGTGATAAGCTAATAAAACATTATTCTGAACACCTGAAAAACATTTAAATGAAGTCTGAATTTTGAGCAGTTTTAAATGGGTTCTTGCTCTGCCTAAATCAGTTTGCACGTTCTCACTTGAAAGCAATGTAATTTTTCTGTCAAATAAATCACTGCTACTCTTTAGGAAAAAAACAATCAAACAAAACAAACAAATAAAACCTATTTGGATTCTGCTCTTAAATCTCAAAATGCTTAATTTCAGCACTGTTAAAATCAGTGAAGGCCTTAGTTTTTAATACATACAGCATCAAAGTAATTTTGAACAAATTAGTAAGCTATTTTAGTCTAATTGTTTCCTCTGTTGTATGCAGAGTTGAGTATTTGCAGTATAGGGGTACAAGCAAATTGTTGGATTACAGGTAAATGATTGTCACACATTAAAAATTCAGACGTGAGAGGGCTTATTTTGTAAAGACTCTGCATACGGTTAGCAATGAAACTGTCACTCCAAGGAAGAAAACAACAGAAAAGTAAAGGAGAGGATGCTTGTTTTTTACATCTTTTTTCTGACATAGTCTAAGCACGGTAGGTACCCCAGTTCACCCTGAAGTTCAAGAACGCAGTGCCTCATTGCATGACTCCTGCCTGCAGAACGGACTCTGAATCTGCTGTCACGTGTTTTCCTTGGAGGAACTCGTTTCCTTCCTGAAAAGATCTGCGAGGTCAGGCAAATATCCGATCTTGGAAGCTGCCTGTCTCCAGGTTGCTCTCTCTGAGTCATTATTTCTCCAGAAAAATTCATAGGGAAAGTCTGTCAGAAACCCTGGAGTGTAGCTGAGCACTTCAGTAATAAGAAGGTATTTCAAACTGGGCATGCCAGGTAGAAGAGATGTGTTTGGGAGCTTTGGGGTTTTGTTCTCTTGTATAGTATATACGTAATTTCAATATTCTTGTTTAAGAGTCAGAAATCGCGTAAGTGGTTTGCAGTGCTGTGAAGCAGTAAGAGCTCAGTAGCGTGGGTAAAGGGCCTCCTGTCCACTCTTAAAAATTTGGCCTTATTACTACTTTTGCTTTATATTATGTTTACAGTATAGACCAAATTCTGGCCTTAGGCACACCAGCAGAATCCCGTATTTCTTCAGCAAATATTATCAGACTTTTGGATTATTCTTACTTACTAATTCTTTATTTATTAGGTATTTATTACTGACAAGTTGGGTTTCTCTTTATTTATACTGTTATCGCTGAGGGTACATTATGGGAACACTGAACTGATTTAACAAACCCACTGATGCCAAAAAAATGGTTTGCCCTGTTACGTTGTTCTCCCTCTCTTTTCTACACGCTACTGTTGTCCCACTGAAGCAGCTCTGGCACTTGTGGACCCTGTGGTGAGCTGATTCCCTGCTTTTTCTGCTGGCAGCGAGCAGCCCCAGCAATACAGGCATGAGTGAGGTGGGACCACTGAATCTGCTCCATTTTCCCCCTCTTAGGCATGCAGCCATCTTCAATGACCACACAGGTGTACTCTAGGAAGATTGCTGTGCTAGATGTTGATAGTAGATGCACAAATCAGGTGCCTAAAATAGAATTTTCCAACCATCAAATCAGTGTAGTGGCTGGTTTCTGTGGGTCCACTGTTTTCCCCCTCTTGTAGTGGTGCATCCCTACCTTCTCCTCAGCATCTGTGCCATGCCTGTCCGGTCCCACCCTGAGCTATGCCAGCTCTCAAGGTCGGTAAAAAACCAACCCCGCATAGTGAATAATTTTCTGGATGTGTAGCAAGTTGAAATGACTCAGACATACTCTGGTTCTGGCGGAAAGGAAAGATGAGGATCTTGCAGAGTAGGACAGGGAGGAAAGTAATTGAATGGACTTCAAATCCTAAGCAAGGAGGAGTAACTCCACCTATAGCCCTTAACTGTGTATAAAAAAAAGGGATATAGCAACTTCTCTACATCCAGCTCTGTTAAGGGTTGTTCTCTTTATCAGCACAAACCGCTGTTAAGATGTACAGATGTGACTCTTGACATTGAGTCAAGCTTTCAGAATTTGAGGAAAGCTGAAAAAAGAAAGCTTTCTTTTTCCTTGTGTTGTTAAGTGGCAAAAAAAGTATTTTTGCCAATAAAAGCAACTGTATTGATAAACAAAACAAAATAAACTACAGAGATACAAAAGTGGTGCTATAACTGTGCCTGTACAAAGACTTTTTTCAGTACAAAAATTCCCTGCAGAAGTTACGCCCTTCACATGATGTTAATGCCCTGGCAAAAGCTTCAAATGTAGCCTCTAATGTGAAGCTGCAGCTTTTGTTGGGAACAGTGGCAGGAGAACAAATTTGGTCTTTGGAGATTTTTTCCCCTTGCTATGAATTTTGCCCAATGATTAGGCTTCATGTCACCCCCTAGTATGTGCTTAGAACTTACTGTAAGTCCTCCAGACAGTTCCAAAAAACTGAACAAATATTTCACAAATCTGGCTTAAAGTTTGAACTCAGAAGCAGTCACAGGAGTCATTTGTTTTAGATTTCCTTGAGAACCCTTTCTAAATTTCTAGTAGGGACATAATCTTTTCTGCTTTGGGAAAAGTTCATCCATGAAAAATATAGACAAAACTGAGGTTTTGTTATTTATGTATTTATTTTGATTTATACACATGACTTTTGAAATAGTCCTGGAATGGTCCTTAAAATATAGTGGAATGGATCTGTATGGTAATTCCCTTTTAACCACAAACCAGCAGGACTTCAATAACTGAGCTGCAACAGGTGTAGATGTATCTGATTTTTAAGAACTCCTGTCAGAGCCTTCCCACTTTCTCACAGACTGCAGGATCAAATGGGCTTAGGAGTCATGCTGACTAAAACAAGGCTATTCTAAACTAAATAAAGAGCAAATTCCAAAACACATCAGAGCTAATTTGCCATTGTTTTCACCATAAACCATAATGAATCCTCATCAAATGAACGCAGCTGCTATGGTGCTGTATCCAAAATAATGTAATTAAATTGCTGCTTGGGGAATTTTAGAATATAAATTTGGCAGAGACTCGTTACTGGCAATTCGACAGCGAAGCATTTATAATCTTATTCAGAGAGGTGATCCTGTGTTCTGTCATTCTAAGAACAGAGAGAGGAGAAACAGAACCAGGATGACAAATGGCCAGACTAAAATCTGAAACAAGAAATCACAAGAATTTAAGGCTAATCCAAGCCATGCTGGGAAGCCTATTGGGAAGGCAAGGGGAGGACAGGAGGGGAAACCTTAGATGAGTTACATTAGAAAAATTCTCCACCGTGCTCCACAGTGACAAGGTCAATGAGAAAAGAGGGTCCACCAAAGGAAGCTTGTAGGAGCCACAGCTTTGCCGCCATCAGGGTAAGAAGAGTCGTAACCCCAAAGCAGGCAAGAATTGACTCATCCTCCCTGTTGCTCCCCTACAAAAACATTCCCCCCCATGGTGTCAGCAAGTGCGTGGATGCTTGATCACAACTTAAACGATCTCCATCTGTGGGAAAGCAGTGATGTTGGGCAGCTTGGCCTTTTGCGTGATGAATTCCCTTGGAGCTGTCAGGACCCAGGCTGGCACATGGAGATACAACACACAGCTCAAACATCTGTAAAAACTTCCGTGATGAATGTGTGCTGAACACACCAACATTGTCTTTGCTTGGGCTGTTCAAGATCAAACAAGCAGTCATTAAAGTGCCAAGAGTTATGATGATGAAGTGACTATTACAATCATTTTCTTGGTTACAAAATTGTAAAACTAAACACAGTGTCACCCTGTCTCATCAGAAAGCAGGTTTTATCTCTAATTTGTGTTAAAAATGACCCCAAATTAAATTTAATTTAAGGAGAAAGTAATTTGCATTGAGGCCAAATCTGAGCCTTTAAATGTTTATGTTTAATAAGCCTTAGCATGCACATTATAATTAACCATATATGAAATATTGTGGCTTATAGCATACTGTAGTTTAACAGCCATGTTTCTGTTCCTTTATATGCTAAGCGAAGCTCCTGGGATTGTGTTTCCAATATAAATATTCAGTATTATGGCTTCAGAATTGGATACCCATGAATATTTAACATTACGTGTTCCCAAAGGAGTTACCTAACACTTCAGCTCTGGGACAGCTGATCAGATGAAGCTAACAAAGTCCTTCACATTATCTTCAAACAAAGTCCTTCACGTTATCCTCTTCACTTTTTTTTTTTCTTTTTTTTTATTCCTTCGTGCATGGCAGTTACTGGCAAAGTTGCAGAAGCAGCAACTGGCAGCAGTGCCAGCAGAACTAATTGAAAGGGGCAGGCGGGGAGGGGGGTGTAGAGGAAAATTTCAGACATTTGATGAAAAGCAAAAAAAATCACTTGCTAAAGAAAGGGAAGTGTAGAGATCAAACATTGAGATTAGAGGCTACCACGTTCAACAGTAAAGTTCACAGAACATCTTTGATGTGGAAAGAACATTAAAAAATACTATGAGCAGAGTTCAGAGGTAGATGGGAATTCCTATTATGTATGTGTATGTATACACGTCTACTTAGAGCTAAACTTTATTTTGAGATTTGATATTCTTTCTACCCTAAGGTTTAAAAGAAGAAAACAAAATGAGCCTGCTGTATCCTTCTGTTGCTCAGCATTGGTCAGTAAACATTCTTTTGGATGGAAATAAAAAATAGTTATTAGAGCTAACATTTGGCCTCAAGGTAAATGTTCCAGCAACATAAATCTACTCTAGCAACAGACTAATGTCTCCTGAATTTGAACTGCCAGAAGGGGAAGTGAAAAGAGAAATAGGCAGGGTGGGATTTGTAGATCAGTCACGGATTTCATGTAATTCATTTGTTTATGTAGCTTTGCAAACCCAAAGCTGTCTGAGATTTAGAAAAACAAATATTCGTGTCTTCTCAGAGGTTTGCCAAATGACAGTGTGCTGGCAATCTTAGCAAGAGGCTGAAATCATTTGTTGCCATGTTGTTTCAGCTCACAATAAGCTTTACGGTTATCCTGGATTTCATACATAATACCTTCAGCATTGCTGAAGGCAATCAGGTGCCTCTATCCCATGCCATAACCCAAAAAAATGTAGCAGTTGCTCAACAACTCCACTGTGATTTTTTAAGCATTACTGGATGATGACTTTGGTTTTGGCCTGTCTGGTCAGGTTAATTGGCTGCTGTAAAGTTCTGCAAAGTCACTGAGAAAATGCTGGCATAATCTTGAGTTTATTGGAAGGATCAGACTGGCCTTATCCTGCAATTTAATCAATAGAGTTGGGTAACATTTTTAGTGACCGCAAATTCGTCACAAGTGGGGTTTTGATCCTGAAGCTGTTTCCACTTTTGAGTAGAACTGCAGAATCGGTTTGAGGTGAGGAAAAAAATAGCCTTGAGATAAATTCTAGTCATGCTGCCCCTCTTTTACCCGCTGACAGGGATTATGGAATTAGATTTTTATCTCAGCATGAAAGTCTTGGAAGCTGCACCTCCCTCTGCAAAAGCACAGTGTCTCCAAGGAGAAAATTTGAGGGAATTTGGAGTTGGCTTTTTTTCTCTCTTCACTGCACTTTGTGTCTTTCATTTCTGAGGGTAGAAAGCAATTCTTCATCTGACCCTTTCCTCGGTAAACCGCAGTAGCATAGTTTGTCCCTGGTGACATGCACGGTGTCTCTTGTGCCCACCCAGCCAGAGGTGCTGGGCTCTGCCGTCCCCGGGGTCGGGGGGTCTCCCACCTGCTTTGGCCCACGGGGTCCCTTGCAGTGCATGGCCTCGACACTCACGCCGCTGCTGAAGCAGCTTTAACAGCAGATGTTGTTGGCCACCTTTGCCTTCCTGCTTGGTTGTCCTGGAGCCTGGAGGTTCATTCTCTGTTTAAAAAAGTGGGAGCTCCAGGTCAAGTTCGTTCTTTTCCCAGTCCAGGCTGGGGACAGGGCCAAAGAGACACAGCCACTTTTTTGCTTCCAGTATTTCAGTTTGGCTGCTGCCCCAGATAATCAAGTACAGTCACAGCCCTAGGTAGCGCAGAATAAGGTAATATTCAGTATGACAGTGGTTATGGCTGGCTTACGTGGAGCTAAGACACCTGCAGAGGATGCTTTCCGTGTGCTGCCTTATTTACCCCGTTATACTCCTCTACGTTCTCCAAAGGAATCCTGTTTTCTGAGCTGGTTTATTTAAAATAGAGATGCAGTAAATTAAGAGAATACCAACTTCTTTTTTTTTTCCTTTGGCACAATAGTTCTACAGACTGATCTTAGATGAAGTTCAACTAATTTATATACTAACAATAGTGAGCTGATATTTCCTCTGATACGGAGACTTGGCAGAGAGGACCAGAAGGAAGTGTTTCAATCCAATATATAAGAGAACAGCAAAAGGAAAAAAAGACACTTCCTCTTTATTATGTGAGGAGAATAATATATTAGAAATAATTTCCACCCATTAAAATGCCCTTTTGTTTTTACAGCCTGGTTTGGGATATGTGGTCAGTCCAGTTTTGATCATTGTAATATCTTTACAACATCCCATCTTTGCTTCCTCATATCTATAGCTTGCCTTTGCATGTCTTGCATCTGATGCCAGCTGCTTACATTCAATGATCATTAACGAGGACACTTATTACTAAAGAGTAGTGGTGAAAGTCTGGGCTATTCTGGCCCAGCTGTTGAGGCTGGATTTTTGTGGTCCTCAAATCCAGTCATTTCTGGATGCCTTCATCTTTAATCAACTGACCAGCTGTAATTTAGTGAGAGCACTGGTGGGCCAGGTTCTCTGAACAGGGATATTTAAATCGGCTTTCTGTAGTTTTGCAAATCCCAAGGTTAAATCCCAGGCTGAGAAGCTTCCCACAGAGTTCGAAGGAAAAACTTTGTGCCATGCTATCAGCTTTTTCAGCGTTTGCATGAGTTATCACTCTGATTAACAAATGGTGTGGTTTTGCAGTACAAATGAATAATAACTGGAGGAGAAACAAGGAAAGATTTTACACTGTTCTTTGTTGTACACCACCAGCAACACAGCAGTGTTTCATTCGTTTGTGTAAGGGAGGTTTTCTTTACTGAAGCACGTGGCTTCTGTGGCCCATTTTATCCTACCAGGGGTAGGAAACTGTCCATTAGCGACTCGTCCCTGCAAGGGCTATTTCAGCCTCAGAGCACGGAGGGGCTTGTGTTGTTTGTGAACCACACAGTGCAGAAGAGCTGAATTGCTCCAAGGCTTCTCCGTTGGAGGCATGCCACGAGGCCTGGTGTGTGTCTGATTCGGAAACCCCGGGGCAGCACGCAGTTTAACAGCAGAAGGGACGAGGAGAGAAGCTGCCAAGTCCTGTGGAACCCAACACCAGGTTTCCCAATGTGGCAGAGGAGGAGAGCGAGATTTCTGATGCCAAAGTTTTCAAAACAATCAAGGAACGGCAGTAAGTTCTGTGATGCCTTGGGAAAGGGCTGATTTCCAGCCACTGATTTTTGATAGCTTTAGGACATAGTCGAGCGATAAGTGCCAAAAGAGTGCTGCTTTCTCCTGCACTTCCACATTGGTTGCAGCTAAAATCCAGAAGCCTGGAGGGTTGTTTAACAGCCTATGGAGTGTGGTCCTGGGAATTAAAATTATCCAAATAATAAGCAATATGGAAAAAGTTGTGTTTCTGATTTGTTCAAATATTTGGTTGATTTCGCGTTGTTAAAACTAACTGTCTATCATAATGAACCTCTCCTTCTGAGAAGCACTGGAGTTTAATTTCTACAAAGACTCTCATCCAAAATGTTACTTTCTATTGCTTAGTTCTTTAAGTAGAAAATTGCAAAGTTTCAATCACAAAATAAAGTTAGAGTGGGCAAATATTTTTTTTTTTGCAGTGGTTATTGTGTGTGAGCCAGAGTTCCATTCCCAATGAGGGAATATCTGTTTTAAGAAGTTAACGTGTTTTGCAAAATACAGATACTGATACTCTAGCAGACAGCTGATGGCAGCAAAAAGCATTTATTAATTTCTGGAAAATAATGCCTTACTGGTTTAAGTGGAATTTCTTAATAATGAACAAGTTATAGTACTAGTTTTTACCCAGCTTTTCAGCTGAGTTTAGCTTGTATACTAACAACACAGCTTTTCGGTGTCAACTCTGCATCAGATCAGAAGGATGTTTTCTATTAGCCTGGTCTATTCTGCTCAAGTGGACTTCATGGGAGAGATGGGCTCAGGAAACCTACTGTGGTTCCCCGATTCTGGCTAACTGAATTTCAGCAGCATTCATTATTATGATATATTTTTCACATTCTTATCCCTGTCAGGTTTGTAGTAAAAAGCTTCCATACACTCAGGTTTTCTCAGGTGAGTGGATTTGCGCAATCTTCAGGATTGTGCAAATTTTAAAGGCTGTGAAAGAGTGCCCAGAATTTCCAGATGGTAACTAATGGATCACATACTTCTAATTTGGATGCTCTTCATCTGTAATCCTAAATGTCTTTAGGATTTCCAGTGATCACCACCCAGGTATGTAGACGCTGCTTTTTACCCATGCACAGGAATTCTGATTCTGTCAGGACATCCCAGCCTTCCTGAAC
Source organism: Dromas ardeola (assembly GCA_013398915.1). NCBI lineage: Eukaryota > Metazoa > Chordata > Aves > Charadriiformes > Dromadidae > Dromas > Dromas ardeola. Next base: position 14,566 of record VYZM01002427.1, on the reverse strand, counting down.
ATGCACTATATTATATATTCACTTTCAACTGCATAGTAAGCCTTCAGTAGGTCCCTGGAAAGGGTCACACACTGCCCAGATGTCCTTTGCAGCCCCAGCAATTCTATACGCCCTTAATACCTCAGATTTATTGAATATACAGCAAATGTTTGCAGCCTTTCGATCAGGAAATCTTGCCTAGCAATAACAGAGTCCTCTTCTATGTAACCCAAGCACCTGTCTCCCTGGATGATCCGCATGATGGTAGACATAGGTGGAAACAAAACCACCACCAGCTTTCTCACTACAAAGAGGTTCTTGCATAGTGAAAATGGTCCAGTTTACTTTTGCTGACCCACTTAACACTGTGTTGATACTCCACTAGAAAAACTGGCCCTGTTGGGGAAATACCTCTAGTGAGTATTTAAAGTTTACATAAATGCTCTGCAAGCATATGGACTATATTGGTCTTCAAGGTAAAAGAATGGCTCTGCAGTGCAAGGATCTGTCACCAGGATATTGTGCATTTGATCTTTATTTCGTTCTTTATTTCTCTGTTTCATTGTTCTTTATTTTCTTTATCTCATTCAGTTAATTTCATTCATGAACTAGTAGCCTACGAAGTTATGGTAAAAATAGTTAGAAAATATGTCCTGGCTTTCTGCTATTAATTCCAATTCACACAACACTATTTCAATAGAAATTTGAATTTATGGAATGACTTGTTACTATATTTACTTCTTTTATTTCTGGTTACAGTCATAAGAGACAAAAAATAAGTTTGTGTATACTCTAAAGAGCAAAAATTCATGTCTCTTGAAGACACTTTTTTTCCTTCTAAGACAGTACTCTTTCCTCCTGTATTAAGATAATGCTACTCAACTACTTTGAATTTTAAAGTATATAATTGCTTATCTTTTGAGTATCCTAATGGATTTTTTTTGCTTTCAAACTGCATGTGAAAAGAGGATAATTGCTATGTCTCTGAAATTTGTGGTTCTAATATGTTTTAAGATATTTCTGAGGCAGATATGTGGTGGGCCTGTTATTATTGACTCCTTCTTCTGGAGAACATCAGGGTTCATGGTTTCATTATAGTTGCTGATCTCTCTGAACATTATAACTTGCTATTTGACTGAAGTGAAGGGCTACTTATTTTGATGACATATATATTAATTGGTGAAAATTCTGGTTTTAATGTAGTTTAATAATTACAAATATTACAAGACAGATATATTTTACTCACTTAATTTGTAAAAAATTATAAAATAGAGCAGGAGAGGAAAGAATGAAAATTAGCATAGAAAATATGTAAGAAAAGAAAAAGTAAATACAAACTGTGTAAAACCCCCAGTCCTGTATGTGGAAATCTTGCTGTTGATTTAAATCAGAGCAGGGACTTGCTCTGGAGCAGAATGGCTGCTTACAAGATATGGAACTGTCATTATGTAAAGTGATTTTGTGTATTTGCTATATTTTTTTAACATCACGGAAAACACCCAAGAGCTAGAGACCCCCAGGCTAGCATTTAATGTCTAAAACAAGTTTAGTAAACCTCTTATTTTTATTGGTAACCTGCAGTCTGTTGAAGCTCTCATTCTGCTGTCAAAAAAAGGGTCTTTAGTGAGGTAAAACATGAGCTTTTTATGTCTGGGGACTTGGCAGAGGATGAACACTGGAGTCTCAGTTCAGCATCTGATGTACAATAGGTGATTTCACAAAGCACCTTTGCAATTTGGCAGCCTTGTTTGCAAGAGACCTCAGGATTAAATGAGCCTATAGTGAATTACTTCACATTACCCCATAGAAACCTGCCTCTGTAGGTCAAATCTGAAGTTAATTCGCTAAAAGGAATACAGTTTCAACTTTCTGGGCTTTTCTGGGCCTCAGATTACAGCAGGGGACGTCTAGCTCAACTCAGTACCTACTTCAGCCTTTAGGTATTGGTGTGAAATGTATTTACAGCTCTGAAATACACTGAACCCCTTGGTGTGAATATAGATGTGACACTCAATGAGAGACTTTTAAATATTTTTTCACCTAAACATTTTTTTCCAGGATCAACAAATTAAATCTTACTGTAAATACTGTGGATTATGTTTAGGGAATTAGAACTAATATTACCCTAGTTCTTTCTACTCTGTGACTCCTTGCAAAGTACCATCCAGTTTTTAGGGGTGCGCTTCAGTTTCTGTACCCTACTCTTTTGAAGTTGGTATTAACATCGTTCTGTGATGGCAGGTGTGATTCAGGGCCCGTTGCTGTCAGCGAAAAGGCCCTGGATGACTTTGGAGGCTGCTGCACAAGTACTACAGGGAATCGATGGCTATACCCATAAAAAATTTACTGGGATTAATTTGAGTGTTTTGTCTGCATCTTGAGTAGTAAAGTCTCAAGTGAGGTCCATGGAGTCAAACTGTGTATAAACCATGTAAAAGCACTGCAGCAAAATCCATGTGCTTTGACTGAGCACTTAATCGAGCAATTAAATGCCCAAGTACCATGAACTTTGCATTGTGAATTACGTCTCTGACTGCTATTTATTGATTAACTCCTCTATAAGCCCTAATAATGTCATTGTGTAGTATTTTTCTCACATAACTTTTGTCTCATTTCATGCAAAATACGTCTGGAAGCTTTTAAAATACTAGGTTTTTCTAAATACATTTTTTTATGTTTGGTTTGGAGGAAAAAAATATTTATACACACTCTTTCAGATTATTCTTTGTTCTATTTGCTCTTGGCTGTTTGATTTAAATTTTACAAGGCAGAGATCATGTCTTCTCTGGTTTTGTAAAGATCCATGGGTAATTTTACCATATATAGGTGACAGAGGGTCTAATTCTAAGATTAGCTCTTAATAGGTAAGGTTCTACAGGAGGCCATGAAACATTATGTATTATTAAATCCAGGTGTATAATTGCCTGCAGGATCAGGGTCTCCTATGAGAATTTTTTAGTTCAGGTATGTTTGATGCAAATGTTGCATCTAACTTTTAGTGCAGCTTTACTTTATTAAATTATCCTTGTAGTCTGACTGAGGTAAAAGGAGGTCAGTTGACTTTCACAAGTTTCGGTGAGGTTCCTTGACTCAATTTATCAGCAGCCAGAGTGAGTGACCTACTTATTTAACGCTCATATCTTTCTCAAATTATAGAAGACCTCTGCTTTGAGAGTCTTAGAAATGGATGTTTACTAGCAGCATTTGTTTGATAGGTTCATAATTATTGCATATATCATTTTGTGCTGCACTTGTACAATGTAGAAACCTTCAGGATTATAGTTAACTCAAGATAAGGCTATGAGTTAACTCAGAAAAAGGCTATGTTTTCAAATGACGTCAAAAATTTTTCTAAATACATTAATTTGATAAATTGTGTCATTTATCTGTTGGCCTAGGCTAGGGACAATGGGAAGGTGTTTATTCTGCCCTTATGGGTAACCTGCCCCTTCAGTGTGCTTAGGTCCCATGAGGTGGGATAACCGCAGTGGGACTTTTACCTGGAAGAGGTCACAGCAGCCCAGTGCATCTTACTTGCAAATAAAAATTATCCTGCATTTTGTGGTACCATTTGGAATGGAACTTTTAAAGACTTCACGTTATCTCAATGCATAAGCTTTTAAGAAGGGAGAGGCATGAACAGTAAAAAACAACATAGTGTATCAGCCCCATGTAACAGAACTGTACAGTGCACAGCAATCTGTTGCTCTTTCCAGTTGTACTACTTGCAAGAGTAAGGGTCACTCATATGAGGGGTTGTGGGATAAAGTCCAGGCCTGCCGTTTCAAAACACTAAGCAGAATTGTTAAATAACAGTGTTTGCCAGGAGTGCCTCCAACCAGCATTTTTTTACCACAGTACGAGAAAGAACAAATTGAAAGCATCCCTTTCTCTTTGGCATATTTTCCACCACATGACAAAGCTGCGTAGACATGTTAGAAAAAAAGAACATACTCTTTTAAATGTAGGGCTGCATAAAGCAGGACAGATTCACTTGAAAACGGTAAGTAAATAACAAATAGAAGAGTCTGTTTGTTTTATCCTCTAAATTTCTTGGTATGCTAAGTTTAAATAAAAAAATGATTGAGTCTTAAACATTGTCTGGGTGGCCGGGATCCATTTAAAGCATTGCAGCTAGCATTATTTTGTCTTCTAAGTTGTCGTTGCAAAGTAGGAGTGTAGCATGTCCCAAAGGTATAACCAACCTCAAAATCAGAGACGCAGCCTGTTACTACTAGCTGTGACTTTATTTGTTCCTGTGAGTCACCATCAAAGGTTGTAGTAGAGATCACAGAGATCGTGCAGTTTTTTTTTTATTGTATAGTGGATTGCACCTGAATTACTCTTGAAGAATTTTGGAGACTGGAAATCATTTTGGACACTGTGACAGGTATAGCTATGTTCTCTTGACTTTTGTCTGGACATTTTTAATCTGGATTCTTTATCTAAACTTTTGAGTTAATGTACTAGTGGAACTTAGTCAGGATGGGTGAAATGCTTTGTTGGAACTTCAAAGGAAACCACAAGATGAAGTGGAAGCAATGTGATGCTGCAGAACACAAACGTTCTTTCATCGCTTCTATTGTGCTCTCTCCTCTTGAAGCTCTTCAAAACCTTGTCTACTCCCACACTTTCTGTGAGTGTACCCTTGGTTTACAGTGACAACAGAGCGCATTGCGTTCATCTCACTCACAGTCGTTGCCAAGCCTTGAGGTGGAATCTACGTTTTTTTCTTGTGTCAATAGTCAGGTACGAGTATTGTGCTTATATTATAACTGGTAAACAGTGCTGCCTCAAGTGACTAAAAAAAATAATCTCAGTTCCTTCAGATATGGATTACTTATTTTGTTCCAAATGTTTCAATGTTTATTTCAAACAAGGAAGCTAACAAATGTTTTAGTTTTAATTATGTTAGATAGAAGTATCTTAAAAGTCTGACAAAGCATTATGTCCTAGTGGAACAAATGGAGCAACCTGAAACTTCACAAATAATGAATGCTGCAGTGTAATTTCAATGGAAAATCTCAGTACAGGGGACAGGCAGGTCAGACCAGGTTTATCTTTGATCAAGAGCCAAAAGCATCAGGAAAATAATGATAGTGGTTTTGTGTTCTTTTATTTATGTAGACAACATGAGATAAGCATTGGAAAGAGTTATTGTTTATATTAACAGGGGAATTCAATATTAAATTACTTTTCTCTATTTAAAACAAAGTTAAGACTGAATGAAATAAAATTGTATACTCTCCTCCCATCCTTACTCTTAATATTTCATAAATTATCTTATCTTCTATCATCTGCTGTCTAATATTCTATTTCATTCCTCAGTCTGCGAGAAAAAAACTTTAAATGAAATATAGTCTAATGTCTGGGCACAAAGCCACTTTCAATGCTGTAATTCACTTCAATAGTTTTTGATCATTTCAGAACCAGCAACTGAATCTCCTGTCACATATACACATTATTAGGTCACAAAGATTCAATTTCCATTCCAGTGTAAACTTTCAAATAGAGACACTTGTGCTTTGGGTTTTTTTCTTAATTAGGGCATTCCAATCTGTGTTGCAAAGTGTCCAAAGGTGAACACTACCTATCTTTACACAACTATTGCAGAGATTTATAGATATTAGGGTGATAGGATTGTGTATGGGATTGCGAGCAGGGACAATTAGGAATTTGGGAATGAACTTTCTATTGCTGTTTTTTGTAAATGCTGGAATATATAATTATTATTTTTTCTCCGGGAAAGATCCATTTTTAATAAAGTTTCTGTGGAGAGAGCCAGAAATTGCTTGAGGGAAAAAGAAAGGAGAACCATCTCAGAATAACCTTTATATTCTTTAGTGATGATTAGGGAGAACTCCCTGGTGGAAGTTCATACCTGTTCCTACAAGTGAACATATATGTAAGGGCGGACTTTGTTATAGAGGGTGATAGGAACTGCATGCTCCAGTCACAGGTAGGCTGCTAATCGACATTTAAGGCAACTTGTTCAAATCAATAATATGGGATACCAAAGTTCAAGTATATAATATATATATTTTTTTATCTATATATAAAAAATATATTTTATATATATACTGTATAATATATTATATATATATTAATATTTAACTAATTATAAACATTGAAATCACAGCAGTGATACGAACCTCACACACAAGTATATTCATACACAATGAGAAGATTGCTCTGCAATTCAGGAAAGAGAATACAGCTCCTTATATACCTAACTGTGTTGAAAGAATCGTCTTGGGGCCAAAGGAAATGGAGGAGCTAAAGTCTCCTGAAGTCCCCGACCGGTGCCTTCAGTTAATACAATTCTCTTTCTATCACCATTCTTGCAAAGCTCTCCAGTCTTCATTAATTTTTTGCTAGATACATTCAGCCAGCTGTGGTTTTCCTCATACACATTCCCCTCCCTGTGCTCCCACACTTCCTTTTGTTCCTTAATGTGGACTTCCTTTCTTAATAGCTGCAACTGCTTCCTTGTCCCCATCTGTCTACTGCTCTCTTTAAAACTCTCCCTCAGAGAATATGCATCTAAGAAATGTCACTTTTAAGATTTTTGACACTCTGACCTTTAACGACATTTGTGGGGCTTGACGTCTTTCTCTGAGAGTCAATCTCAGCATCCCGTATACTCAGGCAGTACTTCTCATCAGCTTGCTTGGTTTTAGCTTATTGCAGTTGAGATCAGTCAGGAGCAAGCTCTGAAAGGGAAGGAGCTGGGGAGAAACAAACACAGCATGAACCAATCTGGAGAAAATCAGCCAATTGCATGGGCTGAATAATGCACATCCACAGAAGTTATTTAATTTTTTCAAGAGATTTTTGACCACTGACAAATACATGCATATATGTGTGTCTGTATTGATGAATATGTTAAACAATACTGGTCCAAGTATTGACACACCCCCGCCCCCCCCAGGGGTCAATACTTGGACCAGTATTGTTTAACATACTCATCAATGACCTGGACGAGGGGACAGAGTGCATCCTCAGCAAGTTCGCTGATGATACCAAACTGGGTGGGGTGGCTGACACCCCAGAGGGCCGTGCTGCCGTCTAGCGTGACCTGGACAGGCTGGAGGGCTGGGCAGAGAAGAACCGAATGAGGTTCAACAAGGACAAGTGTAGGGTCCTGCACCTGGGGAGGAAGAATGTCAGGCACCACTATAGGTTAGGGGTGGACCTGCTGGGAAGCAGTTCTGAAGAAAAGGATCTGGGGGTCTTGGTAGACAGTAAATTATCCATGAGCAAGCAATGTGCCTTTGTCGCCAAGGAGGCCAATGAAATTCTGGGCTGCATAGAGAAGAGTGTGGCCAGCAGGCCAAGGGAGGTCATTCTCCCCCTCTA
>VYZM01002426.1:16759-28105 GCA_013398915.1 Dromas ardeola | reverse complement strand
AACTAGAGATGGGTCGTTTCAGAATGGACGTTAGGAAGAAGTTCTTCAGCATGAGGGTGGTGAGACACTGGAGCAGGTTGCCCAGAGAGGTGGTGGGAGCCCCATCCCTGGAAGTTTTTAAGGCCAGGCTGGATGGGGCTCTGAGCAACCTGATCGCGGGGGAGGTGTCCCTGCCCATGGCAGGGGGGTTGGAACTAGATGATCTTTAAGGTCCCTTCCAACCCTGACAATTCTATGATTCTATAGCTATTTCTTTCTGACCTAATAATATTTAACTTTGCACATACAGATGTTCTGAGCTTCCATCATTTCACCAGTTAGTTCTCCAACTTAGTTCTCTATTTTTTCATTTATTAATCTAATGGATTAATTTTTAAAAATTATGTATGTATTTTTTTGTGTTCTTTATGTGTGTATATATGTACATACATCACCAGAAAGGTTCACAGAATGGTTGAGTTTGGAAGGGATGTTTAGAGGTCACCTGGTCCAATACCCCTGCTCTAGCAGTGTCACCCATAGCAGGCTGCCCAAGGACAATGTCCAGACAGCTTTTGAATAGCTGTTGTAGTGTTGGTAGGGTTGTTTGGTTTGTTTTTTTGTTTCCATCCCATAACTAAATTTCATGAAGAAGAAAAATCTTACTCAAAAGCCTATATAGATCAAAATTTTTCAGTGTCAAAACAGTGAAAATCCCCTTAATTTTAGACTCCTGTGATTTAATAAATGAACAGTTCCGTTCAAGTTAATGAATTAATAACAATTTAAGTTTTTTGAATATTCTTTCTTATACTTCGTTGTGCTTTTGTAAGTGAAAAACTTCCTTTATTGTTGACTTAGTCCTACTGAGTAATTCATACATCCTGGGCTGTCATAAGTAATTTACAAATTTGCCAGCCAAAGAAAATTAGTATGATGAACCATCCTGTCTTTGTTCAACATCTTAAGTAATTAGAAATGGCTAATTAAAAATTGGCATATCAAGGTAATTAATAAACAAGCCTTAAATGACAATCAAATTGTGGTTTGGAAAAAAAAAAGTTTGCAAAATGGTCTTTAAAAAATTTACTCTCATGATTCATGAAAAACAAAAAAATTCATTAATTTAAACTCTGAGGTCTGTGGAAAGTTGTGCTGAATTTCTTATGATACAGCAGTGTAGAATTTGGTTAAATGTCACTTTCTTTTTTGAACATTATATACTCAGTTTGTGTAGGATAAAATAATGCCCATTTCACAAGTTTACAGATCAAAAGCGTCAGCTGGGACATCTATGTTGACTAGAGAAATAAATATTATTCAAACTTTGAAATGGAGAGCTCAATTTTTATATTTATTTTATTATAATAAACTTTTTTTTTGTATTGTTTTTCATTTTCTGAGAGCAGAAATGGGAAGGATTACAGGAGGCACAGTCTGGACCTGTTTAGCCAGTTAAAGACAAATTTGCTTTATATTGTATAAAGCTTTATATTGTATGAGCTCTTCAGGCTGATCTAAATTAAAATGGTTGGTTAGAATAGATTAGAGTAGACTAGAGTAGATTAGAGTAGACCAGACCAGACCAGACTAGACTAGACTAGACTAGAATTCTAATTATCTTCAGAGTGAATGAACAGAAAGAGCCCTTCCCTATCCCCTACAATAGTGTATTAGACCCTAAAATGAGAACTAAGAGCTAGGAGAGGCAGAATGAAACATTATCTGGATGTGTGTGTCAGTTGTCATTGCAAACACCACAGGAATTCTCAATAGGTAAAATTAGGTAATGAAACAAAAAAAGCAACCTAAGACAAAGCAATAACAGTAAACCTTATATAATATTCATCTTATCAAAGTATATTTATAATATTATTTCTGTAGTATTAAAAAAATCTAAATTACCAATTCTTTATGTCTTCTGCAATCAGATGGCTTCATCAGGGATTCATTCAAAAAGATACTTAAACGTAAGCTTCACTTTAATCCCACAGAAGCTGTAATGAACCAAAAATGTTTGCACAAGTCATTAAAGAGTCCAAGCAATGGGCCCCTTTGATCATCATGCACTCAGCAAGCTTATGCTGCTTAATATGGTATTACTTTGTTTCTTTCCTCATTTATTTTTTGTACTGAGGAACTACAACTATTTATGAATGGGTGTCTTACAGTGTCTTGAGAAATCAAGAACAGAGTTTTTAATTCCATATCATGATTATATATATGTATATATGTTTATACAGTACAGAACATTAAGGTTTATATCCATTCGCCAAATTTAGAGAATACTCAACTGCATAACCTATTCTTCTACATGGGTGACATGAATATTAAAATGTTACAACGGAAATATTGCAACAATAATTTGGACGCTTTTTGGATGAATATATTTCCAGTTCCTCCTTTGAACCCAGAGTAAGTATTTCAATTAGCCTGACCAACTGTGGAGAATTATTTTTGAGGATAAAAATGTCACAACTTTTAAATGGAAATATTTCACTCCACATGGATGCATCCTAAGAAAGGCCAAGCATCTGCTCAGAGGAATCCCAAGACAGTAAGTCACAAATTTGTCTTTTAGAATCAGATCCTTAATGAATGAAGAAAAAAAAAAAAGACAAAGGAAAAGAAAGAAAAGCAAAAGACAAAAAGAAAAAGAAGCAGTAGTATATGCACAAGTTTTGATGTATTTGACGATACTTGCACAAGCTCTCTAGGACAGAGTATCCAGTCTTCAATTTCATCTGCTATAATGTGCTGACAGTGCTATTGAGGAATAAACCATAAATTCTCCAACACTAATAAAAAGCAGGATGATTTACTAGAGAATTAAGGAACTTGTGGTTTTGCTCTATATAGTGGAAGCATGTGAAAGTGATTAACTTTGCCCACAGATAAATACAAGCACACTGCAGAAGTGAAGCCAAAAAAAAATAATAAAAAAAATCTGAATTTTCATGCATAGTATCCTAAACCTATTGCTTTTGCTGGGAATCATATCTACTGTTCCTACTAATAGGAGATGGAATCTGAGGTGTTTGAGAGCAGCAAGGCAGAGGGACAGTAGCAGGGAAGATAGAAATTGTAAACGACCTAGTTAGACTATAGATAAACAGGATAAACCTCCCTATTCTGTTGGGTCAATCAACAGTTCTCATTACAGCTGGCTGCAAAGTAATGCAACTACACTAAAAATCTAATTATAGTAGATAGCACTATGGTCATTACAATAGGCCTTCACAGAAATCCTAGAAAATGAATGGATCTCTGCTATATTGGTGTTGTGTGAAAGGGGCAGAGCAGTTTTGGCAGAAAATAAACCCCCTTGCGTTCTAACACGCCTCACCGGAGTGGGAGGCTAGGTGTGGCTAGGCTTAAATTCTGAGTGATACCCAATTCGGCACTATCAGTCCAATCGCGTTTAACAGGTATTAAACTAGTACGATTTGGATAACCTAAATAGTGGAATACACCTTTAGTCCAGTCGTGCTCATGAACTGGCACAGCCACCCTCGAGTCTGTGGTCGTGTTCAGTAAGAAAGCGGAGCGACTAGCTGCTTAAAAAGTGCAGTTTATTAGAGCAACATATTTACAGGTTCTTAGGATTGTCGGTAATAAGTACACTGTCTGCAAAGCACGTGCAAGTAAAGGTAATACTAGTTACAGAACGCGCGACAAAGTTATAAATGATACAGCCTGGCTATGAATGTGGAAAAGAGATTCGCTAGAGAAAATTCTAAGCTTCCTGAAGAAGCACTTGGTATAGTTTAAGTCTCACCCAAAGGCGTCCTGATGTGGGGGAAGAAAGGCTCAGCCCATCGACTGGTCCCAGGAGTCAAAGGCAGTCTGTGATGGAGTTCTCCCTGACTTGTTCGCGATGGTGTCTTCCGCTATATCTCCCCTTTCTCGTGCCATTTTTATACTATTTTTTACCTTCAAGGTGGAGTTTGGGTGACTTTAGTCATACATACCTTTAGTGTGATTGGTGTAAAATTCTCTCATCTCGGTTTAAAGGTATAGCTTACGAAAAATTCAGGGCACAGACTCAAAGAGGAGTGGTTGCACCTTGGAGGCGGGTAGCCGTCGGGATGGAGGTGTGTTTTGGTATTGAAATGCATTAAAATGACATTATAATGAGCAAAGTTCACACAAAGGACAGCAATTCATCAAAATTTGGCAGAGCGTTGGCTTTGGGTCCAGAGTGAGCCACGTTATCTAGCCCTGGTGCCTTCTTATTCCCGCTGTCTGCACAAGGCAAGCCCACGGAACCAAGCATTCCGTTCCATCCACCATGTAGTTTGGTCTTGGGAATTGCAGATGTTGCATTCCGTGCATGCCATCTGCGGCTGTGTCCCACTTTAGAAGCTTCTCGCAGAATCTTCTCGATTTTATGCTTTTTCTTAATATATGAACAATGCTATACTTTTATACTTTCTGGCCAATTTAGGAATTATTACTACAATTGGGTATCTGTGCAAGGCTCTGTATGAGTCAACCTCACTGACCCTTTGCAATATTTTGTGACTTGTAAGTGTACTTCTATGAAGTTATATAGATTTCAAAGCTACAGGCATTCTGGCAGATTATTTTTTCCCCTTTTGTTTGTTTTTGTCACTTAAGTCTCTTCAATGCCATAGTATTTTCTGGAGTTGATACGATGATTGCCCAAAGAATAACTCCTATTCTGAGACATATTCCTCTTCCAAGAACACCAGGTTGCTCTATTTTTTCAGTATATTTGTATTTACTGTGGCTAAAAATGGTAGGCAGAACTAATTATTTGCAAATACTTCTGCTTGTTTTCCTATGACTATGCTCCTTTTTTTTTCTTTATAGGGTAGAGTACTTCTCACCTGGTGCTAGGCTTTCCTACTCATTTACCTACATGATGAACTGAAAGAGAGGTCTTCATATCAGTGAATGCTGTCTGAAAGTTAGTCTTAAATATAAGCTACTTGTACTTACCTCAGTAAGCTAGTAAGCCTGCTGTCAGTTCATAATCAATGAAGAGTTGTATGTCCAGCAGGTGACTTACCTTGCCTGTCTGGAGAACTTTCTGAGGTTGCAATTATCTTTTTTAAAGAGATTACTTTTTTTTGTTTTTACTTTTGTTTTTTTAATTAGTCTAAACCGAACATGTGGTGACTGATTTTTTTTTTTATGCATAATTTAGGGAAAGTAAATGTTACGTACAGTTATGCAAATCTAAAGACATCTAAGGGCTTACATAGTAGGCAAGCACAAGAAATTAGAAGTACTGGAAGAAGATGACCACAGAATTCATAAGCTATCATAATAATGATACATTTTCCTGGGTATGGTTATTTTGTCTTCTTATGGATCTTTATTTAAGTTAAAAATCAAAAACTTTGGTGGAAAAAAAAAAGAAACAAGAAACTGTGTTTCAGTAAGAAAAGCTTTCAGCAAAAATGTTCAAATTTGAACTTGTAAGCAAGGTGAGATGCTCATTTTCAGAGAGTTCTCTTTGTTTCTTTGCTAAAAAACTGTCCTCATACTCAGATATTAGTTTCTTATTTGCAGTAGGCTCATTATCAGGAAAGAAAGCACATCTATCATTTTTTTAGTGGTTACTGCACCACGAGGAATTCTTTGCAGTGATATCTGTTCTGTCTATTATTGCTACCCTTGTGTTTTCTTCGGTTTGTGCACAATACATAAAAACGGAATTTCAGTTCAACTTGAGATACAAAATATACTGTTATATAAGAATATATATGACTGTCTCTTTAGTGTCTTTTCAGAGCGGCTTCTGGGGATCCAGTTATTAAAAAATTTATGGGTTTGGTTTCAGTTATTGAACTACTACTAAATCAAAGGCATTCTGTATATTCTATGATGACACTGGCATCCTCTGTACCATGTTCCTCTTATTGCATCTTGATGACTACACTAAAGTAAATTCCAAAATGGGAGTTTGTAACTATCAAAACAGGAAGCTAATGACAATGCAGACAAAGGAATTCTATTTTTATCTGGCTTGTTTTCCTTGCATGATGCTAAAGTTGACCTTGCCTCATTTCTTATTTCTGTTGTTGTTTAGTAGGACTATTTATTTTCTTCATATGTGACATGCTAGTAACAATGACAGCAATAGAAACAACTTTTAAAAGATAATGCTTACTGGGAAACTAGGTAAGTGATATATATAATCTTATTAATTAAAAATAATAGTAAAGAAGAGGACAACCTCCTGTGACAGCTAACAAACTGTGAAGGTTTTGTGGAACTCACCATTAATGAAGAAGAAGCAAGTACTCACTCCTTGAGGACAAATAAATTGAATATTTATCTGCCGTTTAATGACTTGCCTAGTGGCATTTAATAATTTACAGAATACGTTTAGAATATTTTGTAAAACCAGAATATGAAGGAAGCTTTCTATTGGTAGCATGGCTGATAGGCAGGTTACTGAGGATCCTTTATAGTTAATGGAAAGATTGAGTTAGGCTACTCATACTCTCTTTATTGTTAGCAGGGGAAAAAAGATACCTAGAAATAGGCAGGTCCATGAAACAATTTACACCTCAGGCACCTAGTTTAGAATGAGATTATCAACCTCTGTGTTCTTCAATGGCTTATTCCTTTCCATTATAAAGGGTGCTGACTAGCCTATTTGATAAATGTGTTTGGTTTATTTGCTCAAGGTGCTGTAGCAGTTAAGAGTGCCTGCACTGTTAAGAGTTCTCCTTCCTGTACTTGCTCACAGTATGGTTCATATCACATACTCAGACAGATCCTCCATAGAAAGAACTGGTGACATCAACCTGGAGTAGTGTTTGGTCCAGGTTTCCTCTGAGCCCAACAAGGAATTTCTGTAGGTGTATTTCTTTGTTTTCTGGTTTTGTTTTAAGTTTTAAGTGTTTGAAATATTATGCCATGTGATGTTAAATTTATGTTTTTCAGCATGCAGGTTATATTGCAATGTCCTGGGACACTGCATGATTTATGAGAGTCATGGCTGAAGTGTTTGCAGGTGGTATTTGGTACAAACACTATGAAAATGCTGAAGGACAACGGGGCAGAATAAAGGGACCCAACTCTGATGAGACATTTTCCAATTGACTATAAAGACTGGTCCCTGAAATAAACATTTCCCACGGAAGTTCCCATGTTTTTCGTTGGAAGGAGAATAAATTGGTTCCTTTAATAAAAACAGAACAAACCCCCCAAACAAACAAACAAACTCCCTAGGAGATAATAATATTCATTGTCAAAATCAGAAGACTAGGAAATAAAAGCAAACCAGGGAAATATGTTTTCTGCCATCGCAATCTATGATCACAGAAGTTAGGCACCTGCTTCCACTAGCTGTGTAGAAAAATACTAGGCAATGAAAATCTTCCTTCACTTGGCATCCAGACTGACAGTTCTTCTCCTGAGGACAAGGCTATTAGCCCTGCATATGCATATACATACACATATACACACAAACACACACACACATACATACATTTGTGTACATACATCTTTTTATTTATCTAAATAATTGCAACATATCCACAGAAAGTGGGATACCAGGATTTCTCATTTGACTTTTACTGATTTTTACTTGATCTATGGTAAAGGGAGGTGGTTTCACCAAAGCCAGAAATACGTTGGATCTTAGGACAGTTGCCTATCTCCCCACCACTGGGTATATTTACATGTTTTTGGAACCATGCTTTTTTCTTATAATCAGAAAGTTTGCAAGCTAAACAGGAAAATGCAAAGGGATTTTAGCACCTTCAGGATTATGCAATGTGAGCACATATCATAGAATCGTAGAATCATAGAATCATAGGGTTGGAAGGGACCTCTGGAGATCATCTAGTCCAACCCTCCTGCCCGAGCAGGGTCACCTTAGAGCAGGTTGCACAGCAACGTGTCCAGGCGGGTTTTGAATGTCTCCAGAGATGGAGACTCCACCACCTCTCTGGGCAGCCTGTTCCAGTTCTCTGCCACCCTCAAAGTACAGAAGTTCCTCCTCATGTTTAGGTGGAACTTCCTATGCTCAAGTTTGTGCCCATTACCTCTTGTCCTGTCACTGGGCACCACTGAAAAGAGCCTGGCCCCATCCTCCTGACACCCACCCTTTAAGTATTTGTAAGCATTAATAAAGTCACCCCTCAGCCGTCTTTTTTCCAGACTAAATAGACCCAATTCCCTCAGTCTTTCTTCATAAAAGAGGTGTTCCAGTCCCCTAATCATCCTGGTAGCCCTGTGGGGGCTATATGGGGGCTGGACAGTTGTCAGAGCAGCAGCTCGAATGCAGGCAGTTGAATTTCAGCTTAAGTGGAATTTATTTGGACTAATAAAACAGGATACTTCAAAGACAGTAAGAGCGGTAAGATTCCTGATAGAAAGCTAATGAAGAGAAAATTTTTGTTCTTTGGAAGCATGCTTGTCTGGCAAAACAGTAGTATTTCACAGGAATGTCCATTTGCCAGAATATTTCAAGAGAATCCAGACATTTTATTTAGGAAACCTGATCTCATGTTGCTAATTTACCTACCTAGAAAACTGTAGAAGAGCTTTTTGTACCAATGAATTCTGGCTGAAACCAACATTTCTGCATTTTCAAGTCCGTGCAGAGAGTCTGAAAGCCTGACTTGTGACTAAGCTTCACAATGAATTCATCCCCCCTTTTTTAAAAAATGGGCTAAAAATCCCGTTCTAGTTCTTTTGTATGAAATAGGGAATATTCCTGTTGCTGATAGACTTTTTCCCACTTTAAGGCTTTTCTGACTCTCCGCTGTGAGACAGGAGGAATGATACCAGTTCCCAAAGCTTTCTGAAAGGCACGCATCTGAAAGTAGTACAAATACATTTTCTTTTTCCAAACAAAATTACTGAACTTTTATATCAATAGGAGATCTTATAATTTGTGGTACTTTTTGGTAGTGTAGAAGCAAGAGCCTGGACATTTCTTAATTCATCAGGAAACTGGATTTTTGGAGATTGACCAGGATTATGCTGTTTGCCTTTCTCCTCAGCTGTTGCTATTCAGATACCTAAGAAAAGAATCACTAGCCATGCGGTTCTTGATGACCAAATGTGAAAATTAAAAGTAACGGCATAGTAGTATAGGTGTTTGCTATAGAATTGCTAATGTTAAACCATGTCATCCTCTCAGACCCTAGAGATATATGACTGTTACATTCTATGAACATTAAGATATCTATAATCTGAGAAAAGTTCAGAATCTCTCTCTCTTCTTGCTTCTCTTCAGAGTAATTCTTTAAAGTTACAAGTCTTCACTGAGCTTTGATGCCTTTCATCAGGCCATGTGCTACTACTTGGAAATATCTCCTGACTTCTAATATGTAAATATTTATTTTCTCAAGCAGTATTCTTTTTTATGGCTCCTTTATAGACTTAAGAAAATGTTTTCAAATCAATTGAATTGTAATTTAACTTAATTATAAGGATGAAACCATTGCCTGGCATTATAGCAATATTTATGAAGAAACTAATTGTGCGCGTCCCACTACCAGTTGTGTTGACTTACATAAACAAACTGGAATGTATTTTGGGTTGCCTATATAAGTATGGAAAAAAAAAAACAAAGTGTAAGAATAACTCTGAGGTCAGAAAAACCTTGACTTTTACTCCTTTTTGAGATTCCTTGGTAGCTTTGAATCAGACTTCTCCTATTCTGTCCCAGATGTGTCCTATTTTCTTCTCCTTTTTAATACAGAAAAAAATAGTAATTACATTACAGGATATTTTGAGAATTCATTGGCTATGCTCAGTTCCTCAGTGCTCACTGAATGCAATGGTGGAATGCTTTTCTGGAGTGCATCTTCTGCTTCAGTTTGTGTGGTCTGAGGCTGTGATGTAAAAGGAAGTATGGTAAATTTGATGACTAGAGAATTCGCCTGAAAAGCAAACCCCTGATCAGAACTAGTATAAAACTAATGTAGACAGATCCTTAAGATCAGTTTTCATTTTGAGTAAATTATTATAGACGCTTTCTGGATTTGAGAGTCTGCTAATAACATGGAGTACTGAGTAATTTTAAAGCCAAACAGCAGCAAGACATAGGTGCAAAAGGTACGTGATTACTTCATTGATACCACTTTCCAAATATAAAAGCTAATTTCTTGAAATTCACATTATAGTAAAATAAACACTTTCACTCATAGCAGTATTTTGGCTTTCACTCTACAAGCATATGACATCATATGAGATATCAAGTGTAATAATAAGGTAGATTTGAAAACAGAAACATTCTAGAAAGGACGTAAATATTAACTAGAAGCAATGGCCTGAGACATCAGGGTGTCTTTGTATCTATGATAACAGAATTTGTGAAATTGTGCTAAAAGATTATTTAGATAACCATCTTCTGCTCTTTCTGTAAAACTCAACCAAAACTTAGCCAAGATTTCAGCCTATGAAAAATTCAAATGACTTATGTTGAGATTTGGAGTTTGGAATATTAATTATTCAGAATCCATCTGTACTTGGGATGCTCCAGACCCAACAGCTTTGTTATAGCCAGTGTGCACACATCCTCCAAGGCACTGAGGACACATAGATCATTAACCTGCAGAGACTAGACTGGTCTATCTTTGCAATTTCTTTTTACAGCAGGTAGGGTAGATTGAGAAGCAGGAATGAGGACTGAGAATAGGAAGATCATCTCTTCTACAATGATGGTTGGCACACAGGTGGTAAGGAGAACAAGAAAAAAAAATGCCTGTCCTCTTCTGCATGCTAAAGAGCAAAGCTGGAGAGACTGACAGAGGGGATGCAGGTTTGCAGGAGAAACAGCCAATATTATGAGGATCCAGTGCAAGGTAATTAGTATGGTCCTAATATATAGAAAGTCTTTTCCTTTCACAGCAATTCTCTTCCTCATTCTGTATACATGGTATAGAGGACCTACAAATTTTGTCTTTTTAAATCTCGACCACCACCACAAGTGCTACAAGGAGGAAAAAAACCCACAAAACCTCAAGCATGTAAGCAAAAATTGTATCTAAATGCTGAGAGATGAAAGTATGGATTGCATTTATATTGGTATGAACAGATCCAATTCGGATTCCATGAAAATCTCAAACTTTGCATTGTTCTTCTCTTTCAGTGAGGGGCAATTCTTGGCCATAGGAAGATGTCAGCTTATCTAATAGGTGGGCTGTACTAGGAATCATAGAATCATAGAATGATAGAATGGTTAGATTTGGAAAGGACCTTAAAGATCATCTAGTTCCAGCCCCCCAGCCCTGGGCAGGGACACCTCCCACTAGACCAGGCTGCTCAAAACCCCATCCAACTTAGCCTTGAACACTTACCAACCTAAATCTCCCCTCTTTCAGTTTAAAACCATTACCCCTCCTCCTTTCACTACACTCCCTGACAAAG
>VYZM01002426.1:4009-16624 GCA_013398915.1 Dromas ardeola | reverse complement strand
CTGGGCAACCTCTTCCAGTGTCTCACCATCCTCATAGTAAAGAATTTCTTCCTGATATCCAACCTAAATCTACCTTCCTTCAGTTTGAAAACGTTACCCCGTGTCTTATCATAACACTTCCTGATAAAGAGTCCCTCTCCAGCTTTCTTGTAGGCCCCCTTTAGGTACTGGAAGGCTGCTATAAGGTCTCCTCAGAGCCTTCTCTTGTCCAGGCTGAACAGCCCCAACTCTCTCAGCCTGTCCTCATAGCTTAGGTGCTCCAGCCCTCTGATCATCTTCGTGGCCCTCCACTGGACCCGTTCCAACAGGTTCATGTTTTTCTTGTGCTGAGGACTCCAGAGCTGAACACAATACTCCAGGTGGGGTCTCACAAGAGCAGAGTAGCGGGGCAGAATCACCTCCTGCGACCTGCTGGCCATGTTCTTTTGATGCAGCCCAGGATGTGGTTGGCTTTCTGGGCTGCAAGTGCGCATTGCCTGCTCATGTTGAGTTTCTCATCCACCAGCACCCCCAAGTCCTTCTCCTCAGGGCTGCTCTCAAGTCATTCTCATCCCACTGCATATTAGAGTTTTTATCCCACTTTAACAGTTCCTTTCCAGGTGTCAAACTCATTCTCTTTGACTAGATCTTGCTGTGCTTGACATATAAGACTGCATGAGATGATTTGTGCCATACTGCAGCAAGTCCAGGTCCTGAATAAGCCATAAGATTTGATAAAAAATAAAATGCAGTTCTCAGGTAGCTATATAGTAAACTCTTACTTCATACTCAAATGAAGTAATCATTGAAGTGATCAGAAATTTGCCTTTGTTTTCTCTACCCCTTTTCCCTACCCATTAATTGCAAAAGAGAGTGAGTATTATTTGCTAGTTCTGAGCAGCAGAGAATAATCAAGTAAAAATGATTAAAGCAGAATCATTGACTCATTAAGGACAAAAATGTACATTGACCTTTGAATTTTAATTAATTTAGTACTTTTTTCCATTGCTATCAATTCGTATGTGCTGCTCACCCTTAAAATGAAGTCTCTGGGGTTTGCTCAAGGAAAAGCAATAGTAGAATAAGCCCGAAAAAAATTAAACAGAGCACAGTGAACTATGGCAGAGGTGACAAATCTTCATGGATTTCTGTGCAATATACACTCTTGCAGCAAAGAACCTATACAAACATACAAATCACCTCTGGGCTGCACATCCATGGGAAACAGGCTCACTGAGTATGAGAGATACAGCTAAAGGTTGATGATATGCATTTTTCCTTGGGGAAAATACTATTTTTTCCAAAACATTTTCGCACTGGGAATAGCCAAGACAATAAAATGTTTGAGTGAAAAAAGTAGCCTCAGAACAGATGAAAAAGCACAAAATATTATGGAGTTCTAGCAAAACCCTGAGTTCTGGATGTATTTGGGAAGAATCCAAGGTTTTTAAAGACTTGATGCCTTTAGCACAAGGAACATAGAATTTCTCATCAATATATTTCTTTACTGACATTGTATAAGGAATCTCTTGTTAAAACACCCCTTTGGTTCTCAAAGGTAGAATTACATAACATGGAGATAAACATGTTACTCAGCCTTCCAGGCATGGTTCCTAAAGTTTGTTTTCATTTTGGCACTAAGAGGTCTTTTCAGAGAACTATCTATCGTGGATTCAACATTTCTTTCTGTTGTAAAAGTTAATGTAGAGACCATTAATCCATATGTAAACTTTGTGTTATCTCTTTTCCCATTTGCATAAGCTTGCGTTTGTAGATGTTGGATGCCATTTGCCCATTATGCCTAATCGCTTGGTATATTCTGCCTCTTCAGAGACAGATTTAGTTTTTACTTGCATGAATAAATTTGTCAGCATAAACTTTTATCACGTCACTGTTTAATCTCTTTTTAAGATTATTTCTGAGTATGATAAAGGTTTTCAAATGGATTGTTGCACAGACCTCTGGATCTGCAGTGGAAAACAGTGTGAAAACAAATTGTTTCTTTCTCGCTTAATATTTTAGCCAGCCATTTTCAAGTTGTAGAAAATATAACTATCAGGATTATGCTCTAAAAAATTTTCATAGAAAAATTCTTCTGACCACTAACTACCTCTTAGCTGTTGGAATTAGTAACGGAAATGTGCTGGGTTAGAGTGGTGCTTTGTCATAGTAACTGCTGTGACAGAACATATAAAGTTTAGGATTATATATCATCACCTGTGAGTGTCCAAGCATGTAGCACAAAAACAAAAATGCAATTGTTGAAACTTACACAGAAAATTTGAACTAATTGAAAAAGAGTTTCTGATGATGTGCAAGTCCTGTTTTCCAGGGCATATGTCCACAGCCAACAACTGGGGAACAGGTAAGATGTCACATATGTGGTCATTCTTGGGATTCTTGCAACACCTTTTGCAGATGCCCAATAAAAGAGAAGAACCTGATACAAGATGGAGAAATTAATTCTGTCATCCAATTTGCTCTGGCAAACTATTTTATGTTTTTCACATTATGAATTCTCACATTTCACTTTTATGGTAACTTCAACTGGGTAACCTTTGAATCACTTTTTTTTCATAAATCGTTGGTATCTAATCTCTACAGTGACTAAATAACATAGTAATTTACCAGGAATTAATCTAAACCAGTATATAACTTTTAGTGTAACCTCATTTCAGGGGAGGTATATAGGTATGTGTGAGGATTTATAGAATGGTCTGTTCTTCACATAGAACTACGAAAAGCAGTTAGAGATTGTTTTAACAACTAAAAGTCAGTTTAGCCTTTTCAATTTTTTCCTGTAGTGTAGCTAAATTTTATGCTAGCTATTCTGATATCTATCAAAGCATCCATATAGTTATAATAGAACTGTGGATTCAGAAATGTTCTCTGTCAAAATTTTTCTCTCTTACTATATTTTATAACAAACCTATAAGATTTTCTTCTATCAGTTTTGATTTTTTATGTTTTTAATTTTATGGAAAGTTTCTTCATTCTTGTATAATTGTAAGATTATAAAATAATTCAGGACCTCAAAATGTCTCTAGTCCAACTTTCTGCTCAAAGGAGGATGAGCTCTGAGGTCAGACCAAGTGGTTTAGGGCTTTATTCAGTTGGGTCTTGAATATCTCCAATGATGGAGAGAGACCATACAACCTCTCTAGGCAGCCTGTTCCTCACTGCCCTTGTGGTGAAGAAATTTGATGACAACTTCATGATACAGATGATTGAGGAATGAATGAAAGCACTTGTGCTGTTAGACCTCAAACTTGAATACAAGGAAGAACTGGTCAGGGAAGTGACGACTGGGATCATCCTTGGCTGTAGTGATCGGCTGTAGTGATCATGATATGGTGGAATTCAGTGTCCTGAGTGTGTGGAACAAAGAAAAGAGAAGGACCACAATCCTGGACTTGAAAAGAGCAGAATCTGGCTCGATTAGGAGTCTGCTTGCAGGAATCATATGGGAGACAGTCCAGGGGAGAAGAGGTGTCTGGGAGAGCTTGTTGATTTTCAAGGATCATCTCCTGCAAGCTCCATCCCATGGTCCATCCCAATGACCAGGAAATCAAGCAGATGTGGCAGGAGACCAGCACGGATGAATAAAAAGTTCCTGATTAAACTCAGATACAAAAATGAACATTCAAGAGGTGGAAGCAAGAACAGGTGGACCAGGAGGAATTTATAGACAATGTGCAAGTGATCAGAAAGTGGTTAGGAAATCTGAAGCCCATTTGTTTGAATGTGGTGAGGATTGTGAAGTGCAGGAAGGAAGGCTTCTATACCTATACCAGAAGCATAAATAAGAGTAAGGAAAATGTGGGCCTACTGCTGAATGAGGCAGGGGACCTGATGACAACAGACATGGAAAAGGCAGGGTACTCAATGCCGTCTTCATCTCTGCCTTTGCTGGTAGGATTTGCTTTCAGGATTCACAGACTCCTGAGACTTGTGTGAAAGTCTGGAGTAAGGAAGACTTACTCTAAGTGGAGGGAATACTTAAATTAATTTGACATACATAAAACCATGGCAACTGGATGAGATGCAACCATGAGTGCTGAGGGAGCTGGCCAATATTGTTTCAAGACCACCCTCAATTGCCTTTGAAAGGTCGTGATGACTATGCAGAGATTCGTGAAGACAGGAAGAAAGCAAATGACACTGCTATCTTCAAGAAGGCAAAAAGAAGAATCCAGGAAACTACAAACTGGTCAGCTTCACCTCAATCCCTGGAAAGGGGACATTGCAGATCTGAGCCCCTAGCAAATAGCAAACTGCCCAGAACAGTAAGTCAGGTTGGTGAAGGATACCCTCTGTCTCCACAGGACTCTCCTTCTACTAGCTCTCACCACTTTCTGATGGTGCAGATGGGTGTTTCAGGTTCTGCTTGCTCTGACACTTTCTCAGACATGGTTTTCTCCTGGCCTGCTACAAGGGCACTGAAGATATTCTGCAGTTGCATATTTGCAGATGGTGAAAATGAGAAAAAGAAGATAGGTAGATACTTGTCTTCTACTTTCCCAAGGTCGTTTAATACTCTATTGCACTCTGCCATATACTTTTACTTATTACAATAATTATTGGCTAAAAAATATTAACTTTCAAAATTTCATAAAATTATTTTTATTTTTTTATGCTATATGGATTGTTGTTTTGTTTTCTTTCTAGCTCATTTGAATTTTTGGCATAAGTTTTTTTGGTACTGTCAGGATTCTAGCTAAAACTTTCTGATTGATTTCTGTAAAAAATGGAATATTATGGGGGTTATCCTTTCTCCCACTATTAGTGTTTGCTCATATTTTGTTAATATTTTAGACAGTATGTCTTCATTGAACAAAATCTTTGTTGGTGAAGAAACTCCTAAAGAAGGCTGGAATCATGGTACAGTAGGATAAGTGTATAAAACTTCCATGGAGTCCAAGACACTCTCTTGCTCCTCTTATTTCCTCCCTGTGTCTGTCTGTTGGCTGTGCTTATTTGTTTGTTTGCTTGCTTTAGAGGTAGGAGTTGTTAATTTGCAATTTGAAAGTCTGCCTTATCCCCTGAACCTATGGCTTCATCATTCTCTATGATTCTTTCTCTTAGAATGAAGCAGTTTATTTGATATATCATTTGGCAAATAATTACCATTTCAGAGTTTTCAACCTACAGGTTAAAACCAAACTGTGAATAGCATAGTGTGTCATATGTCATATACTTTGCAGGATCTCTATTACCATCAGTGGCTTTATGCATTAGGCAGTGGATGACTTTGAGTTATTTTTTGACGGCTTTTTTTCCTGGTGGTGAAAAAAAGCATGTGTAGCCGAAAACAGCTTTTTGTTGTTTTTTTCCCCCCAACATAAAACAAATTCTTTATACTTCAACAAAGACAAATAAAAACAAAAGCGAAAAACTTGAGGTCATGAACAGAGACTGTAAAGATTAAAAACTCCAGCGTTCAGAAGTTCTTTTTCTCTGTCACATGTTATTCAGCGTCCCCAAGGTTTTAAGTGATTGTTTCATTAACTCCATCATGATCTAGAGGGTTCCTGGCTATCCCCATTGCCTTTTATCCACTTGAATCCATTTCTCTTTACAAGTACCCTGTTGGTCCCATAGATATATCTGTGCATCTTTGGAACATCTACATTATTAAATTATCTTCAATCCATGATCTATTATTAAATAAGAACTGCTTTACTGAAGCCAGAGCAGCCTCATAGGCACAGAAACGTATTAGTATAGCAGTGTGCTTGTAAAAGGTGACAGATGGGAAAGACAGCTACAAGGACAAAGCTGGACCCCACTAACCCACCAGAGATTGAATCCATCAATCAGAAAAGACACAGTAAGAGTGCAAAGAGGGAAGAAGAGAAGAGATCTCTCCTCACTTTTTAGGCCTGCTTTTTTTCCCTCCCTCATGCTTTTAGTTTCATGCAAAGGGAGGAGGGGGACACTTTGTCCCTGTGCTTCTCATGGCAACGCCATGTTTGTTTGTGATTTGAACTTTTTTCTGAATTCATTGGTAATTCTAAAAGCAATCTTTCCCAGCAATTTAAGTCTCAGATAATGTCCCAATCCTAATCACTCAATACATCTGTGCAGATAACTCCTACACCTTGGGAGGGTCCTTTGAGTTTCAGTAGGATTTGGCAGCCCTGGAAGCACTATTGCAAACTTGAAACCTTAGAGTGAGATTTTATTAATTCTAATAAATTAAAATAGGATTGCAGAAGTACTAAATGAAATAAACATTAAAGACATCTAAATTACATAAACCTTCATCAGAAAACATAATAAATAACACAAAGTCATAACAAGAAATTATTATTCAGTCCCCTTCTTTCTCTTGCTTTCTCTGAGCAGGTACACTGGAAAAGTGCAGAAGTCACTTTGTTTAAGGATGACATTCATTAAACATTTAATTATTCAACTAGATTGAGCTTTTTATTTTCCTTCAGGGATTAAATAGAGAATTTACAGTTATTAGTTTCACAAAATTTGAATAAAGAATACAACTTTATCCTAAGAAGTAAATAACGTCCTCAATTTCCATTAATTTTGATAAATATTTAAAATGCTTAGAGGAAGGTTTACTATGTCAGCACTAGAATGGAAAAACTTCAAATTAGCTTCTTGCTATATATTTTCACTTCCTTGTCTTTGGATTTATCTTTTAATAAGTGAGGATTCACAGATACCTTCTTTGCATGTGTTGTATACAAAATTGATCACATTGCATTATTTTTTGTTACTGTTTTTGGAGTGGAAAATTGAAATTACACTGCTTTGAAGTTGTGCAATTACCTAGTCTTCCTTTTGGGGTTAAACATAATATTTGGGATTAAGGAATCAATTGAAGGGTTCAATCTTAAAATTTCTGTAGTGAAGGATAGAATACAGGAGATTTATAGAAAGCACTAGAAAGTGGAAAAAAACACTACTATGTCATGACATTTCCCCATATTGCTATTATGTCTATCATAAAAAAGTATGGACTGCAAAAAAATGGTTGCCTAAGGACCACAACAAATCAATGATGCAGCTAGGTGTTTAATCCCAAATCATCCAGTACTCTTGCTCTCGCCCTCAAATCATACCATATTCAGTATGATTTATTATTTCTACTTTGTGGAGTCTGACACCACTCAGAAGTTTTTGGGTCAGTTTGGGTCATATGCATACACAGAGAAATGAATATTTAAACAAGTCAGCTATATTGGAATTTAAGGTACATAGGAGAGAGCTGAACAAGTTATCAGAAAAGAAGACAGAAAGCTTCAAGAACAAGTTACATACTTAGATTCTGAGCATTTGGAGACAGGAATTAGAAGACTGACTCTGTTGTTCATTAACCTCAGTGTGTTAAGACTCTCTCTGTAAGATATGCAATGTGTTGACCAGACCTTGGGTATGGATGCTTTTTCAAATCAGCTTGTCATATTTCCTAATTTCTAGGAGAAGTTTGAGACTTTGATGCCTACATTTGCTTTAATATAATATAAGAATTAGTACTTGGATCCTTATTAAAATCTTTGGATAGCTACAACTTTATTTTCCGCAGATAAAAGGACCCATATAAAGATCCTGTGCAGATTGCATTTATTAGACATCATAGAGTGTAGCTTCTTAGTGAGATACATGTATCCTAATTCTGTCCTTATACACAGAGGTTGTCCTAACCTGCCTGGTTTCCTGGAGTCTCCACCGTCCATCCCAGTTCTAATAACAATAAAGTTAGGAAGTATTATTCCTTTCCTCTGCTTTTAGCTTACTTCCTGTGGAAAAGAAGCTTATGCAAAAATATATATTGGTGTTGACACTAGTAACTTTTTAATCTTCCAAGCAAATTAAAACCAAATTTGAATGCAGGACAAAGATCTCAAAAATACTAAGTTTCTTCAGGTTTGGTGAGAGTCGACAATATGCTTGTCAACTCTACTGCTAGTACTCCTCTTGATAGAAAATCAAAGAGCTTGGGTCTTGTTTTGTTTAATTTGTGTCAATCAATCATCACAAGTAAATCCAGACCAGCATCAGCAGGCAGGACAGGTCAGCCCAAGCCTCATGTGCGAACCACAGAACGTGGAACAGGGACTAGAAACACATTATGAGAGCGCACAGGAGCAGCTGGAGTTCAAGGAAAGGAAAAGAAACACCTGTTAGGTAAAGGGCATCTCCCTGTTAGGGAGATGCTGAGGACATGGGAATGACATGGCAAACTGTGAAAGGCATAGGAGATAAAAGGAATCTGAGATTATTGCAATGACTGCTGTAAGAGATACCTAACATGATCCCTAGGCATCTGTAGGAATGGAGTCACAGAGGCTGTAGGAGACACAGAATACAATTCTATATAGGCCGAACAGGGCTTCATTAATGCAACTTCTGACAGTATAACTGAGTTCATTTCTTATTTAAAAAAAAAAAAAAAGTGGAGGGTGGATGGGGTAGGGAGAGCCTCTGTCCTTTTTCTGGAAGGGGAATTTTATTTTCCTAATTCATTTTCAGGATGTTCAAACCATATCGAGGTATTTTCTTTATTCATTGTTAAGCACATCTTTCTGTTTCTTAACAGGTAAAGAAATAGAATAGCCTCTAGTAAAGACAATTTATATTTCACACGGTGTATATTTTTTTGTTACTTCTAGTTATTCCTTGCACTTCTTCTTAACTCTTTTTCTTATGGGTTGTCCAGAAAGCAGCAATTCATGATCTTGGGACCTTTGCTCTCTTACCCTCTGTTAATTGTAATAACAACAGATTCTCCCTGAAACCTTAAATATATTTCATAATATTTATCTTCAGGGATAGAGTATGGTATGCATGAATCAGCAATTAATGTTTTGTGCTTTGATCAATGTTATGCTATTACGCAATTAGATTGAAATGAAAAGAAATGCTCAGTTTTATGTGAAATTTGGACATATTGGAGTCTTTTACAGCTTTCCGGTTTCACAACATTTCTGGGTGTACCTGTCTATTATGTCTCGAGCCGTACGAAGTGTTTATTCTATGAATTACATTGAAATGTTTAGGGGATCTACAAGGAATTTGCATTTGCTATTTTAATCCGTGCCCAACAGGCAAACTGCAGAAAGCTTGTAAGTTAGAAGTGGGCGTGTTTGTAGGAGCTTGAGTCTCTGGCAAACAGCTCACTGCAGCTCTAGTTTAATCAGCTCATTCTTTGGCATTTACTTGCTGCTTTCTTGCCTGAAGGGCAAACACTATCCTAATGAAGCACACAAGGACAAATGACTTTTCCAGGCTGTGATTAATTTTCACAAGCTGACTTTAATCACTGGTTAATTAATAGAAGATTTGTTGATTTACAAAAAAAGCACAGTCATTATAAGCAGTATTATATCGATTTGTTTTTCGTGAATTTAATGCAGTAACAAGCTTTTATTTAGAAACTAACTTAATGTGCTGAGATTCCACAGTAGGAAGAATGATAGTGCACTAGAAAAGAGCACAGATCCTATATAGCATGTTGTGTTTACTTGCTTCACTGGATCTTTTTAAATGCAGAAACGGATATCATTACAAATCTAGCTCAACTTTACCTGTCGGTCTCCCCCCACTTGACAACCAGGATTAAGACTTTTTGCACTATTCCCATCAATATTTTAAAAATAAATGGTTATTAGCAGTATATGACTTATATAACACATACAGAAAGATGAAACAGAGTTCAACACATTAATCAAACAATTCTCCCTACCATGCCATATTTTCTACATAATATTTTTATATCATTGTGCCAGCAGCTGGAAATTGTTCAAGACCAAATTTCACAGAAGTATTGAACAACATAAGTTAAACTATTTCTTTCTGTGTGATATTCTGACAAATACAATAACGTAGATCTTACAAGAATACATGCTAACAGGTTTAGATCTACTTGATAAGGCACCCCATTTTGATGTAGCAGAGGAAGCCATAGCAAGAATCTGTGACTAGAGTCTAAGGCAAACAAATTTAGATTAAAAACAAAATATAAACTTTTAAAAGCCATGGTACAATCAGTCTAGGAGATCGGATGACCTGTCTTTCAGTTTCTTTAGTGGAAAAATAGTTGCCGGTCTGGAAGATTCACAAACACAACTTTGGGAACTCAGTATAAGAACAATGTGGGGAATATGATCTACAACAGTGCAGATCTGAGGAATTTATGGTGTTTTCTGGACATAAAATATATATATCCTGAGGTCCATTGAAGTTACCTGACAGATGATACCAGACTTTTTTGGCAGACTCCAGTACTTACTATAATCAAATGAACATTGTTTATGATACAGATATATTTTGTGATAGTTTAGAATATATTAAACTACTCTAATAGACCTTCTCTCTCTTTGTTCATCATATTATGTTCATCCCTCTTATTATGGTACAAAATCCAACTGACACTGACAAAAGTCATATAGTACATATAGCACTGCGTGGGATTTTTTCTCAAAATAGCATTTCTCGTTTGCCTCTTACAAACAAATATTCCCCTTCCACTTTCACAGAGTGAGGGAATTGTACAATTACAAGATTTTTACCTACACAACTGCTCATAGTTTTTTTCTGATTTTTAATATGTTGCAGAGAAAAATGTATCATTCACTAATATTTGGTGTACAAAAAGTCCCATTCATTTTATGACACCTTTGAAAGATTCACATTGTATAAGTTGACTACCGTGTATTCATGAGAAACAATTATCTAGATTCAAAGTTTGCATGCTGAAATCTGGGATTATTTGGAACAAGTTTCACTTTAGTTTTTGACTCTTCAGTCAAAGAGGTCAATGCTCACTTATTGCCATAATACCTGTGATTCTTCTCTACAATAACACTTTTCTACCAGTGGCAGCAGCAGGAGGCTGAAAATGCAGTTTAACACACACTCTGTGATAGCAAATTTGAATAACCTTTGTTGAGAGGAAGCATTACACTTCCACTGGGCACTATCCACAACTCCGTTACATAATTAAGCATCAATTAAAATGCTATTAAAAGAAAATGTTATCCTGTTGTCTTTTCAATGGTGTTATCTTGGCACTTCGTCTGCCTAATGTCATCTGTTAGCATACTAGACCCAGTGCTATTAAGGTTAACGTGCAACGTGTTTATACTGTACATTAGCATGTCATAACATATGTCGAACAGAAAACCTGATCATAATGATGATGATAGACTCACAAAGGAATATACAAAGAAAAACAAAAACATGTTAACTGACTCCTATCTGAAAGATTGTTTTGGCTTTCAGTTAGGTGATCGATGATTTCAAGAACAAGGTAAATAAAAATGAAAAAAGAATGCAGCTTGCAGAAATCTGTCTAGAGATATGACAACAGACAAACATAATCAGGACCTAACTTTGTCCTACACTTTTCAAGCATACCTCTAAAAGCCAACATTTTGTTACATTCCTCCAAGAAAATTTACTGGAAAGACTTTTTTCATCACAATGGATAACAAAAGTGCCATCCATGTGTATTTCAGAATGTGCAATACATAGTCTAGCTAATGGTAAATGCTGGGCAGCCTACATTTCTTGCATGATCTCAAAAGTATTCTGTGCTTACTGAGTTAACATCTTGATTCAAATACTGTTGAAATAATGATTTAAGAGCATCACAGACAAAACTCACTTTTTTCTTTTTCCAAGACCACTTACAAGTGAGATAAAGAACTGTACTAAAAAGGCCCATGCAACTTTAAAGTCACTGTCATTTCTTCCATTTATGTACATGACATATTGAAAAATAACTTGCTGTCTTACAGCAAGTCAAAAATAAATTTTACATTTTTTCCAACAGCTATCATCAATCAAAACATAGATTTGTAGTCAAAGGATTAACCTCTTGATACATTTGAATTTTCTCTCTTGTATTAAAATCTTTCAGTATGAAATTGATACCTCAGCATACTCTTTAGTGAAAAACAATGCGAAAAAACTCATAAAGACTGCTAGCTAAAGTAATGCTTATATACCTTAGATACAGTAACAATGTTCATAGAATCATAGAATCATAGACTTGTAGAATTGTAGAATCCTAGAATCGTAGAATCATAGAATCGTCTAGGTTGGAAGGGACCTTTAAAATCATCGAGTTCAACCGTCAGCCTAACACTGCCAAAACCACCACTAAAGCACGTCCATAAACACCACGTCTACTCGTCTCTTAAATACCTCCAGGGATGGCAATTCCATGACTTCCGTGGGCAGCCTGTTCCAATGCTTGATAACCTTTTCAGTGAAGAATTTTTTTCTAATATGCAATCTAAGCCTCCCCTGGCACAACTTGAGGCCATTTCCTCTGATCCTATCACTTGTTACTTGGGAGAAGAGACCAACACCCACCTCTCTACAACCTCCTTTCAGGTAGTTGTAGAGAGTGATAATGTCTCCCCTCAGCCTCCTTTTCCCCAGAAAAAACAACCCCAGTTCCCTCAGCCGCTCTTTGTGTTACAAATAGAGGTTCTTTGCTGAGTTCATGGAGGAAAATAATATCCAGTTACCTGAAAACAGAAGTGTCGGATTTATTTGCCACATAGCACCATCTAAGAAAATCTGCCAAGTTTTTTTCTTCTCTTCTCTTCTCTTCTCTTCTCTTCTCTTCTCTTCTCTTCTCTTCTCTTCTCTTCTCTTCTCTTC
>VYZM01002424.1:1024992-1037500 GCA_013398915.1 Dromas ardeola | reverse complement strand
TGGCAAAACTGACTTGAGTAGGGGCATTCTGCACGTAGCTGTGGGGCTGTCTTTATCCCATTCATAGAAGACAAGAGGGTCAACATGTTTTGACAGTGAACGATTTTAGCGAATAGCTGACAGTTTAACCACGTAACTCTGTATGTTCTTCTCTGTTGCTAGCTAGAAAAGTTTTCATGGAAGGACTAACACAACAGGTTTATTACTCGGTTTTTGGAAGTGGGAAGATAAAGACGAAGCCCCTTTGGGGATCTTTTCAGTTCTGNGGGAACCTTTATTTATTATTGGGGGTTGGACGAGATGACCTTTAAGGGTCCTTCCAACTCAAACTGTTCGATGATTCTATGATTTACTTTTAGCTGTGAGAGTACAAAAGGGATGAAGCACCGATTGGAGAGGAGAGTTGAAGGCACTGGCTATTTTGGTTTTGCTGATGAATGTCTTGCTAGAATCTCTTTGATAGGAAGTGAAGGTCATGGCTCGGTAGTGTAGGAAAGCAAAAAGTATGCTCTGGAAAAAAAATGCATCAAATCAGATTGCAGAAATTTAACTATCCTGTGGCTCTCAAAAAGTTGACCACTGAGTTTGCAGTGAGTAGTGGGGTGTCAGTCCTGTGCCCACACTGATTTATCTAACCCCTGTGAGTTTCATTGGTGTTTCGTTGGGTTTCAGTAATAGCCCTTATCTTCTTAATGTTATAAAAGCTAAATTTGCAGTTGATGATACTTGCTTATGTCTCCGCTAGGTACCCTGTTATCTTGTCAATTGGGAACCATTGCAGTGTCGTTCAGCAGAAAAAGATGGCTCAGTATCTTACAGAAATTCTGGGAGACAAACTGGATCTGTCTTCTGTGCACAATGATGATTCTACCAAGCTCCCTTCACCAGCAAGTCTTAAAGGAAAGATACTAGTTAAGGTGAAAAACTCCTTTGTTTGTTCCATCCCTCTTTTTGTTTGTGATTTCTATCTGGTTATCACTTACACCCTACCTTAAAACATTTTACAAAAAGCAGTCTTTTAGAACCTGGTACTTAAGGTTCTGAACAAATGTCTTCTCAATCAATAAGAACCTGGTTGCATGCTTTGAATAATTTTTCTTTTCTTTTCTTTTCTTTTTTTTTTTTTTTTATAAAGTGTGATAGCAAGAGCTGCATGCTAACCTGCCTGTGTAATCATTTTATCTTCTAGGGGAAGAAACTTCCAGCCAACATCAGTGATGATGCAGAGGAAGGTGAAGTTTCTGATGAGGACAGTGCTGATGAGATTGATGATGACTGTAAACTAATGAATGGAGATGTAAGTTAAGTGACCATTTGAATGTAAATACATGTTTAGTTTTCCCACCCCTGTGAGAAGAAACCTTGTATGAGTTCTCTGGAATATGCATGTGGTCTAATCTTTGGGGTTCATCACGAGTCTTGTAGGTTCTAAGGCTTCATGGGGACAGATTTGACAAAAGTGCATACTAGGCAGCACCAGTTCTAGTGGTTATGTTTCAAGTTTGGAATTTTTGTCTTTAACATTTTAAATGGTAGTATCTCATGATTCTTTATTGCACCATAGTATTCTTCCCCTCCAATGCTGAAGAAGAAAAGAAAAAAAAATCCTACTTATGACAAATTGTTGTCATTGTTGCAGAGCACCCTTTTGGTTTGCAGAATACTAGGTTTAGTTGATTTTTACTGTAAGGATGTGTTAAAACGGAGAATATTTTAATCTCTGCTTGCTTCAACCTGAAAATTCCTTATTTCTTCATCCTTCTTAAAAGCTAATTTTTTTTGTCACTTTAATCTTCTGGCAAGTGACATTGCACCTTTCAGAAACAATATAAAATACACAGCAAAATAATTTCATAACATAAACAAGGTTGCCTTGGAGAGAGATTGCATTTTCAGTCCTCTCTCCCTCAGGCTATTTCCTCATTTTGTATTATAGATTTGATCTTCTACATCTAAAACTAAAAGAGAAACTTCTTTATGAATAAGTCTACCAAAAGGGAAAAATAATTTATTTAGCTTTTTGAATTATTATGTTTTAGCATATCACTTTTCAATGTTTTAAAGCTGAGATCTGTGGTGTTTTAATACTTCATATTTTTTTACTCTTTCTTCTTACATGATGCATCTTTTCAAAGTGGAAGATATTGTACAGCCAGTGGTGATACAGTTCAGTCCAGCAGGCTTTCCACCTAAATAAGATCAGGCCTGTATCAAGGCATGAATGACCATTTTGAACAGGGAGAAAATGAGTTGAAAGCCATAAACCTGCTTAGGGGCTACCCATGCAGTTGACTGTACAGGGAAACTAGAACTATGCAAACCGAACAAAATGAGAATTGGACTTTTCTTGACTTTGAAACTTCACTGTGATCAACAAAGTTTGCTCACCTTGTTTTCCTCTGTTTTCTAGTTCTTTTTTCTGTATCCCAGGCATGGCAGACTGTTTCCAATATGCAAAGGAAACACGGCGGGTGGTTTGACAACCCTGCTGAAATCAGGGGCACTGTGGTACTTAAGATCCTGATTTTGCAAGTTTTCCAAATTATTTCTAGACTTAAAGATAGTTTGTTTCAAGAGGATCCCAATGCAGATGCTTGAGCAGGCAGAAATGTTAGCAGGTCTCTCATTGCTAGAAATTACTTTTGCCATGGTTCTTTTTGACTTCGCCCACACATATGCTATTTATAAAGAGATGTCAAATAATGTTTATTTTTCTTCCATTAAATGGGTGGAGAAATTAATGCCAGTAAGAAAAGTGTCATTATTCATAATAAAATTAGGTAATAACATGTTACGGCTGAGCATATTATCTTCACTAAAGGCTCGGTAGGCATCGCTTTGCTGACCTCATTGTCTCTGTTACTAACAGTTCACTTTGCTATATGGTTTACTGACGCTTTAAATCTGAGATTTGCTACATCTGGTTTGCTTTTCAAGCCAAATTTTGAAGAGCTCAGAAAATCATAGCTTGTTTCATGACAAATTTAACTGGGAATTCTTAAGGCCTACTGAGAAAACACAATCTGTCACCTCTTAAAAGACCTGGGATTGTGAGTTTATGCCTAATGGATGAAAAAGAAAACTCTGTATTTCCATTTTTGTTTCCCCTGCTTCCTCACATGGGCTATGATGTGCACAGAAGGAGAGAACAGGAGTTCTCTTACATTTTGCCCTTGAACTGCTGAAATCAAGATTCGAAAGCTTCTCCCATTCCATCCAGCAGAATCTTGCAACTATTGTAGCTGCAGAGTTAACCTTGACATAGCATGTGAATGCTGTCCATCAACCCCAACGTGTGAGAGAAATACCGTATACTCAGAGTTTCCACACATATCCATTACTGTTGAATTTCTGTGAAGAATGGCTTATTGGTCAGCACAATGGAATAGATCAGATTTTTTACTAAATACGTACTGCAAAACATAGCATATGTTAATCCAGTTCAGTGTGGGGAGTCATCTCAGTAATAACTATTTCTATGTTAGCATGTCCTTGGCTTGTAACAGGCGTTACGTCTGGATAGCTCTACTAACAGTCAGTCTTGGTTTAATTAGAACTGTTTTAATTAGTTTTACTCTCACATCACTTCAGACAATCTGTTTATACTTTAGATCTAACATCTACTTCAGGGCCTCATGTGCTTCCATACCTTACATTAAGTTTGATACCGAGCTGCAGGTAATAGCTTCACATTATGCAAATGAAGAACCTCTTCTTTTTTTTCCTCTCCCCCCCATCACTGCCTAGTTTACTGATTCTGTTTTGTTTGTAGGCATCTACTAATAGGAAAAGAGTGGAGAATATAGCAAAGAAAAAACTTGACTCGCTGATAAAAGAATCGAAAATCCGTGACTGTGAAGATCCAAACAATTTTACAGTTACCACTCTACCATCATCAGGAAAGGCTGGTCTAAAATCAGATAGTAAGAAGGTGAACATGTTTTACTGTACTTATCTCTAGATCCGATTGTTGTTTTGTTTGTCTCTATAGCTACATACTACTGTTATTTTATAACAATAATGCTTGTCCTTTCAAAGGTGTATGTCTAACGTTGGGCTTTTAAATCTGTTTTGAGACTCCCCAGTAGAGATAGCTCAGTTTACCTGAGGTGTCTGCAACTATCATAGTACTAATGAAACTAAAGAATGCTCAGCACTTCCCTTAAAACAAGATAGCGTGAGTCACACGATGAATTTTGCAGACTCTATTTGCCATTAGGTCCCTGTCCCCTGTCTAGGTTAATTAGGATCATAAAACTCAAGAATAACCAGATCGCCAAAATGTTCACCTGGGATGTGGGAGATCCAGTTCGTGTCCCCAGTCAGACTAAGGTGGAACTGGGATTTTGAAGCTGTGTTTTTCATTTTTGGATGACTACCTTGGCCACTACGTATTTGGCTATTTCATTATCTAAGAAAACACATTCCCTTCTGTAATACTTTCTGTAATATTTTGTCATGACATCTTATTAATACCTCATGTTGCTTATATAAAAGCTATATTATAAGTAAGAATAAATTTTGCATTTATGTCCATTTGGTAGAAGCTTCTATTTAATTTGCTGATAATGAGATTTTAATTTTAGCTGCTTTTATGATTCATGCTTGATGCAGAGGGACAGTCTGTTACTGCAGATGAATAATGAGATATGGCAGTCCTTCAAAATATAAACTGAAAAGCTAACCACCTCTTTCTCCAAAGTCCAATGACTTTCTCCTGTGACTTCGGAGAAAGAGGTGTTTTAGCAATTCCATTGTTGTCTTTAATAGCTTACTGAATAAATCATATGTTATTGACTTCAGATTCATAGCTGAATTCATTCAGTTAATGACGATGCCAGGTGAACATCACTGTCAGATACACAAAGCTTTTTTTCTTGCTCACACAGCAATTGGAGCATGAAATATACACCTGAAATGACTTTTCAACAGAAATAATTTTATTTTCCATTATAAAAAGTGCATATGAAAGTTGGGCTTTTTTTCCTCGGTTCTCTATGTTCTATGCATTTACATTTGTACTTTAATTTTATATATAACAATGCACTCAGCCCACAGACTTCATGAACTTGAGGCATTGTCATTTTAGAATTTGTAATAAGCCACAAAAAGCTTAGGAAGATTGTTGCATGCAAATGAAAAACATTGGAGATCTGCCAACAATGAGCAGCTGTACTAACGAGGGATTAAAACTAGATGAGAACTGAAAATCAGCTTCCTAAAACTTTCTATGGTATGAGTTTTGCATGCACTTTTAAGCCTAATGATTTACAAAATGTATCAGACAGTTTTTCTTCTAAGATCCACTATAAAGACAAGACTTCAAGAATCCTTTTGCGTAGGTGTTAACCAGAATAGTCTGTGTTTTATTAATCTAGGAAACAATGAAACTGTAAGGTTGTGTTAAAAACCAGTGGCACCAATGAGTATGTACATTTTTAGGGATTAACGAGAATTGCATGTGTTTCTTACCATGAAGTATCCTAGTAAAACTGTGCAATTGGCAGAAATAAGTCCTGTTAAACTATGCTTTTCAAATATTAAGCTACAAACCAGTCTGTACCACATACAATGAATGTATGTGGTATGGGGGCACTCAAACTTTGCCTGGATGAAAATAAAGTTGGGGTTAGGTTTTTGTGTGATTTCTGCCTGCTCTGAAAGTTCCCATGGACAACAATGATAGCAATTATTGCTGGGATACAAGGCCTGGTACTCAGCTTGTGTTTTGGGTTGCCTTTTTTTTTTTTTTTTTTTCAAAAAGTCTGCATTGGTCTGGTGCAGTTATGTGGACACTTTAGGGAGGATTGCTTCCCAAGCTAGTTCTGATTACGTTCAAATATGCTGTCTGTAGCTCTTTATTTGGTCTGCTACATTATTCTTTCTGTTTGGTTGCTTTAGAATAAACT
Source organism: Dromas ardeola (assembly GCA_013398915.1). Taxonomy (NCBI): domain Eukaryota; kingdom Metazoa; phylum Chordata; class Aves; order Charadriiformes; family Dromadidae; genus Dromas; species Dromas ardeola. The sequence goes on along the minus strand of VYZM01002424.1, from coordinate 1,031,591 downwards.
TGAGGATGATGTGGAATCTGGGGAAGACTTCAGTACCAATAAAAGGCACAGTCGGTCATTGATGGGCAGTTTTTCTAAACGCAAGGTGAGCCACTCGGCACATTAGGTCTACACTAAGTATTCTTGGATAGGTTTTTCCTTTGCACACAGGGGTGGAGAGGTGTATCATAATTGCATTGTCTGGCAGAGGCTTGCTATCAGACTCTTCACTGAATAGGTAGGCCGGAAAACTGGTTATAATTGTGCATAACAGATATTTTCAGTTTACATCAAGGTCTAAAAGTATCCAAGATCTAATCTGAAAAACATAAAAATTGAGTTGCACCTTTTATCTGAGGATTTGTGATTCCTTTATAAAAAGGCTCTGACCTTGGGCTGAGTGTTCCCCATGTGCATGCATATCCTCCTGCAATACTGAGTGTTACAAAAGCTGTCATTTCCCATTTTCTGTAAGTAACGTACTCATTGGCATAACAAAGCACAATTATATCCAGCTGCTGAAACATTGATCAGATGGCTATGATATTATGGTTTTATTTCCTTGTGGCACAGAAAAAAGGAAGCAAAGTGAAAAAGGCAACAAGTCTGGAAGAGGGTGAAGATGATTCGGATTCTCAAGGAAATTTAGCCAGGAGCTCTGTACATTACAGCAGGTTTGTTAACAAATAGTTTGGCAATTTTGTTTCTAAAAAAGACACCTACATAAACGTACCCAATAAATAGATCTGCTTCAGGTCTAGAAGCCAATTTGTGGAAGGCTGCAGGCACGTGACAGGAATCTGGTGTAAGGGTAGATCTGATGTCTGCCACAAGATCATCAGAATGACCTCTTGGTGCCGTTCAGACTAATTAGCAAAGTACAGTGGACCTTATGTGTGTTTTGAGCTCTAACCATCTCATCCAGCTGACATACAGGCCATATGACTGGTGGCCCAGTGAATCCATTAAGTCGGATTTGTAGTGTATCAGGTCCCCAGCTGATATTTTATTTTAATCGTTTCATAATTTGCCAACCGATGTTGCATCCACATCCAGGTGATGATTTTGATCTTTCTTTTGAAATTGCCTCTTCAAAAATCCTGACATCAAAGATCCTTTGCAGAATGGTTGTGTAAGCTTCAAAAGTAAGAAATCAGATCCAAGCAGTTCTCTAGGATACTTCGGAGCTTTCTTTGGGAAGTTAGTAGATATGCTGTTAGTTATCATTTAACCTGAAGCAAATGAGGAGGATCAGAGCATTACTTTCTAACTGTTTCTTTGGGATTTAAAAAGTTTTTTTTGTTAGCACTTGACTTGAGAAGTAAATATATATGTGAATAGATACTGCACCTTTTGGTCAGGGCAATTTAGAGTCCTCCCCACCACATCTTAGAAGGTGAATACTTCTGTCTGCCATTAACATGTAAGAACAGGACTTATTCTGTATACTTTCATGCCGTTGGTTCTATGACTTCTGTGCTTTGACAATGAAGCTCTATGTAGCATAAAACTATTAAGTATCTCCTTGGTGGAAGAAAACCTTAGATTTCTTTACCCTGATTTATTTTTAAATATGAAAGATAAAATTTACCCCTTAATTCATGGGAAATTAAATTTTTTTTACCTTCTTAGGATAAACCGACAGAAGAAAACAATGAAGCTGTCCAGGGCACTCTCTGACCTGGTGAAATACACCAAGTCTGTTGGCATCCATGATGTTGAAACAGAAAGTAGGTTGAACTAAAAGTCCGCTGAAAATAATTGCTGTACAAAGAAATTGAAAGGTTTATGTTCTTACATATCTTCTTATTAAAAGCTGGATTTGTTTGTTTCTCCCCCACTCTGAAAAGAGTTTAACAGAAGAGCTGCACACAATAAAGCTATACTATTTTGAAGCAGCTGACCACTTGCCATTCAGAATCCACCAAGTGAGTCTAGAGTTGTGTGACATTTTCCATAAAGGAGAAAAAGTTACTACAGGTAGTAAGTAGTACACATGTAGTCTTTGCTAGCTTGTATAAAAGCTGCAAACAATGAGCTACACAACAGTTATATCCTGGGAAATAACAGAGGACTTAGTTATGCTCTTGGGCAGAATGGTCTGAAGAGCATTTCAAGCTTAAAGTTTAGATTTTTAAGTCAAATCTGGTGAAATAGCAGTATTAATTTCTAGAATATTTCAGTCCTCTTTCTAAGTTTTCTGCATCTTATTTTGACAGGAATCAAGTTTTAGTTAAAAGTGTCAGAAAGAAAGAATTGCTTGCCAAAAAAAATACTTTCCTTGAGCAAATTAAAAAAGTCGTATTTTTTAAAAATTTCTTAATGAAGATTCAGGTCATTCATTATATTCAGCTTCATTTTCCCAACCACAACTCCTCCGATATGCACAATGATTTTGCTGTAATATAAGGAAAGCATAGCTCCCTCTGAGTGGGATGTATTCAAATGATGCTTGATAGTTATAAGGAACTAGTGCTACGTAGTTTTGAATGCTTTACCTAGATAATAAATAAATAAATAAGGAGACTTACCTCAAATCTCTTCCTTTCTTCTTTGTAGTCTCTTCCAGCTGGCAGGTTTCATCTTTCAGTGAAACAAAAGCCCACCAGATACTGCAACAAAAGCCAGCACAGTATCTACGTTTCAACCAGCATCAGTTGTCCCGCATCTACCCATCTTCTTATCGTGTGGACTCTAGCAACTACAATCCCCAGCCATTCTGGAATGCTGGCTGCCAACTTGGTGAGCAGAAAGAAAACTTGCTTATTTTTGTTTAATTTTGGGAGGGATGTTTTAATAGGGGCTCCTGAATCACCCCTTAAAATACTATGAGCTCTCTGCTCATCCAACTTTTCTGAAAGTTGAGTCCTCCTAGGTACTGTCTATGTTGCTACCTAGATAAATTACCTCAAATATGTGTCTTACATGCAAACAGTAGTCTGATAAATGGAAATAAATTAATGTCGTGGTTTGGGCTGAACTTCTCAAATGCAAGAGGACTTCAGAGTTCAGACTCTTTTATCGAGCTTCTCTCCCTGAAGCTGTGATTTATATGATATAAGAGAATTCTTTTTCATAAAACACTTGAGTTTTTGGATCCAAGAAGTCAAATGTGAAAAAGTATTTAGTGTCCTTCCTTTAACTTGGTTCTACAAAGAAGAATGTTGTTAATGTACTTGGTAATGTACTCAGTAAGTAATATCACCTTTTTTTTTTTTTTAAAATAGTTGCACTAAACTACCAGTCAGAGGGAAGAATGCTGCAACTGAACCGGGCCAAATTTAGTGCCAATGGGAATTGTGGCTATGTCCTCAAACCAAACTGCATGTGTCAAGGTAAGATAATTGAGGAAAATAAGTGGATCACTTATTGCATGAGAAGAGTTGGTGTGGATCCTTATTATTGTTTGTTTAAAAATGCATTTCTGATGCTAGAAGCAAATAAGCCAGAAGGTATCTATAACTAAAGTCATCCCCAAAATTGCACTTACTTCACATTATGTACCTTCTCATTCTTACAGGTGTGTTTAATCCAAATTCTGAAGACCCACTGCCTGGTCAATTGAAGAAACAGCTGGTTCTAAGAATTATCAGTGGTCAACAACTCCCAAAACCACCTGATTCCATGTTGGGAGACAGAGGAGAGGTATGGGGCAGTTGGTGATTTTTCTTGTGTGTTGGAGAAAGTTTATTTCCATACTGGCTGGGCTAAGGATGAGGATTTAACTTCCTGCAATTATATGTCAGGAGACATAGAACATGAATAAATTAGGTCATATAAATTAGGTAGAACTCATATCTCCCATTGGTTTTGACCATCACCTTGTCCGTTGTGCCATGATGATTTTATAGATGCTGAGACTTTTAACAGATGATTCTTGTTGGGATTGTTTTAATGTTGCTGCTTTAGAATATATTCATCGTACATGTCCGTTTTGAATATATTTTAAAGCTTTTACTCAAATATCCACTAAATTAAAAAGCGTCCATATGAAGACCAGTGTTTAAAGTTCATTTTAGAACAGAGAAATAGAATAGAACAGGGAAGTGATCACAAATGCATACAACATGATTATTCTAAATTATGCGTTTAGATAATTTAGACAGAGATCTCTCATCAGCATAATAATCCCTTATAGAAAGGCTCAGGACCAGCAATTATTAAGACTATAACATACAATGCCCACATTGTCAAAGCTATGTGCTTGAATTTCGTCTTTGTTGCTCTTTCTTTTCAATGATTGTTACTTTCTGTTTTCCAGATTATAGATCCATTTGTTGAAGTAGAAGTTATAGGTTTACCTGTTGATTGCTTCAAAGAACAAACTAGAGTAGTTGATGATAATGGTAAGATTATGTGGGTTTTGGGTTTTTTTCACGACTGAAACATCCTCTGCAGGCAAGTTTTGTTCATAAAGATACAAGTAGATGAAATTTGGTGCCTATTAGGGCAAAGCACTGAAAAATTGATTTAAGCGTTCTTGATGTTAATCGGACTTGGGTCTTGAATTCTTCGATGGTATAATGTTGTGAAGGTCTTGGTGTAAAACAGGTCATTTGTCTGACTTCTCACTGTGTGTGAGAGAAGGATATTTGGAGCTTGCTGTGTTCAAAAGAAGGTCATGTTGTCCAAACACCTGCTGATAGCAGGGCCAACTTTAAGTAGGATCCAACTATGTTTCTTGCAAATTCTTGTGCTGTTGTGTCTCTTACTGAAGTGAGTGGGAGTGTTGGATTTTCGAAGAACAACGATCAAACTATTAGGAAAACAAGAATAACATTGCAGTTTAAGCATTCCTTATGTAGGCAGTCTTCTTTCTTCTTGCATCTTATGAATGAAATATCTAAAAGCTGATTCCTTCATTCCGAGGTTTTAACCCCATGTGGGAGGAAACGTTAGTGTTCACAGTACACATGCCAGAGATTGCACTGATTCGGTTCCTTGTGTGGGATCATGATCCAATTGGGCGTGATTTTATTGGACAGAGAACAATAGCTTTCAGCAGTATGATGCCAGGTAAGACAGAAATGGTGAAATCCCAAATCTTCTGGTTGGGACTTTTTTCTGTATAACTGAAGCTGCAAATGCTGGATTAATGTGTGTGCATGGGTCTGCTGCGGAAATTTCTAGTTAGAACAAGACACTGGGAGTTCGGACCTTGAGTTCTCCACCTTGGCCCACTACTGATTTATATGATGATGAAGACTAAATCAATTAACTCTATGGGACTAGATTTTCAAAAAATGGGTTAAGCAGGATGGCTAAATATTGTGGACTTGGAAGGCTACCATACAGAATCTTTACTCGTGTTATCTCGTACAGCTTTTGCCTCCATTTTCTTCACACCAGTTTTTGAAAGACACTAGAGTTTTGATTGGTCTTATTACTATCAGCAATAGTTTAATATAGAATAGGTAGTTTCCTATTCTAGTGATGGGTTCCAGGTTATTAAATGCCATTTTCTGTCAGTTTCCTATTTCTGTTTTCAATTCAGTCATCTTTCACTTCAAAGCTTCTTCTGTGTATATTTTTCTTTTCTGTCAAAGTAAAGAAGAAAGCTTGTGTTTAAGATGGAAAACAAACACTCGGTCTCAATAAAATGAACTTGGTTGAAATGTGTGCAGTATTAATAATGGACTGTAAGTCCCCAAGAGAGAATGTAGTCAAGCTTAAGTCACGGATTGACAGTAGTAATAATGGACATGGGGAAAAAACAGGATGTGGCTTTTTTATAAAATAAAGGGGATTAGAAGAAATAGCAGTGAAGTTTGTAAGTGGTGTGACTCTTAGATCACTGTCTGTGGCTAGGTGATGTGTAAGCCTGGATGCTTGTTGTGGGGAGAAGCTGGGAAAAAAGTGGTTAATTTATTTTGCTGTTTACGAAAGGAAAGTCTCTAGATGCTCTTCCTGTCATCCGTTTCAGCTCCTTGTCAGCTTTGTTCTCTCGGTTTCAGGTTACCGACATGTGTACCTGGAAGGTATAGAAGAGGCATCCATCTTTGTTCATGTGGCTATTAATGACATCTGTGGTAAGGTGAGTGCCTTCAGTGTAAGATAATACAGCTTGCGTACGTAAATGAACTGACGGGATTTCGTATCACACGAGGGAAGCTAAGTATCTTACAGTGCATTGAGAATCTCAAAAACAGTTTATATTCACTCGCAATGGTGGGCTGAGCTTTCGGTAGGAGCAAGCTGTAGTATTGGCATCGTGACAGCAGGAGGCGGCGTTGAATAGGCTGGGAATTCTGAGCTTTTCTTGTGGCGCTGTTCATGTAAGAGGAATTAAAACAATTCTTAAAAAGGAAAACAGCTTCTGTAATTGCTAGATTTTAATAAAAAACTTTTATGGGATGAAACAGAGATAAACCCCAGGAAAGTTTCGTTTTGTATTTATAGGAAGAAGGGCTCTTTCTGGAAAGACATTTTAGCTCAGTTCCTGCTTTTTTTTATTTGATGTCTAATGCAAAACCTTTAGGCAGGTATAGCTTCATCCTGACAGGGAGAGGTGTCTTGCCTGAAACTCCTCGTGATGGCATTAGAAGCTTTAGGTGAAAGAGAGGTGGTTGGTGTTGGTCCAAGCAGAACACAACAGATGAGAAGTGTTTAATTCCGGCATG
>VYZM01002424.1:969185-1019722 GCA_013398915.1 Dromas ardeola | reverse complement strand
TAATTTAAATTTTCCAGGCCAAACAAGCTCTAGGTCTAAAAGGCCTGTTTCTCAGAAATCCCAAGCAGGCCTCTCTGGACAGTCATGCTGCTGGTCAGCTCCATCGCAAACATTCCTTTAGCAGCCACATCTTGAGACGAACAGCCAGTGCACCCACCAAAAGCCAGAAGAAGAACAAGAAGGGCTTTCCTGAAATTGCTTTTGACTCAAAAGACAACAGCTCTGAAGGGGCCGGTGAAGACCGTGAAGTGGAAGCTGCCTCACAGCCTCGCTTCGAGCAAGAGCCAGAAAGTGCTTCTCTGTCACCAGCTCCCAGAGATGGTGCCAGTGGGGAGGTACATGGCAAGGGGTTGAAAGGTAAGGCCCATAGTTCTCGTAAAGCCAAAAGCCAAAGTTGTGCTCAAGGGGGTGCTGCTTTCAGTGAACCCATACAGAGGTCTAACAGGGTCCGGCTTCAGGAGCACCAGAGCGAGAAGCAAAGCGTCTTTGCACGCTGTGCCATCAACAGCTCTGGTAGGATTGGAGTGGCCACCAATTGCATGAAATGTATGATTGGTTCCAAAGAAAGCCCAGATCTAGAATGCGAGTGGAGTGACCATCCTACCAGGCCTATTGCTAAAGATATACTTCACCATGACCAGTATAGCAGTATAACTGGAGAAGAGAGGTTAGAGCTAAAAACCTGGGGTGTTAAAGGCCAGCCCATGCGGCAATCAGATTTGCAGTCTTGCAGCAGCCCTGGAACTGCCGATGATCTAACAAGGAGCACCCAGTCTTTTGTGACCCCAGGGAAGAAAAATGTTGAATCTAAATGTCATGGAATAAAGGCTCATTCCCGGCAGCGGTGGCAGTGCCAATCAGGTGGCAAGTATGGAAGCACTGTCAACTTGGTTGCAGCCAGCAATGGCTCTATATCCTCCAACTCCAGCAGTCTAGAAAGCCTTGGAAGCCCAGAATTCCCCAAGCGCTGGTCTGAAACTTCTCGAAGGCAAGTGGGCACCCTACAGAGGGAAATGAACGCCTTGTTCGTTCAAAAATTGGAGGAAATTCGAAGTAAATCCCCTATATTCTTTACTGGTAAGACCAGATTTTCTTCACCCTTCTCCACCTTAGATCACATCATTGTCTCAGCTTCTGCATAGCATCTTTACTAGAAGTTCCTGTATGTTGTTTTGCTATCAAGAGCTCTTTATTTTTGGCAATGACAGAAAAAAAGTCTGCGTAAATATTTTTATTTTATTTTTTCCTAGAGGTGTCTGCTTTAGATTAGTCTTTTCCATGCCTAGCTAACCATTTGCAGTAGTAAAACTGTCAATAGTCCATGAATGCTTGGGTTATTTGTTCAGGGTTTTTTGTTTCCTTGTTTGTTTGGTTTTGTTTGTTTTTTTTTTTAGTGAATGTGGTATGATACTAAGTAAATTTTAAGATCCAAACCAGAGCATTAAGTAGAGATTGAATATGGCAAACTGATATTAACAAACAATATTTCCATTATTGGTATTTGTGTTTCACTGAGGGATGACCACATCAGCAAAGGTATCTGATGTGCACTCTGCTGACAAGAAAGCCAGCTCCTTCCTCAAAAAACCTGCAAAACTACTGCCATCAGCTCAGGGATTACTGGATGGAATTCTCTGGCCTGGGTTATTCAGGAAATCACACTTTATGAACATAGCAGACCATTCTGGTCCTAAATGTATAAATCCCCAGTATGCAAACATTTATAGATGGGCTTAATTTTACATATATGATTTGACTGTGACCTGAGGGCACAGTTACACAACGTAAAGAAGCACGGTATGTGACCCGATGTTACTTGACATGGGCCAAGCTAGGTGGACTGTTAGCATTTCCCAATTGCAAAATAAAATGTGTCCATTTAAAGGAAGGCGGCTTAAGATACAGCATTTTATAGCTGTTTCAAGCCAGGAGTATGCATGTGGTCGCTGGGTCTTGTGACTGTATCTTTATTCATGAACTGTATGTAAAGATGGAAATTAGGAACAGAGGCGATCAAGGTATATATTTTAATAAGGAAACTGCCTTTTTTTTTCCTCCTGATTTGGCAGGGAGCGGAGGGAAAGGAAGAGATTTTGACAAGATTTTCTCTCTTTCATTGAATTGTGAAGAGAAAGTAAAGAAATACAGCTTTTGTCTATGACTACAAGAGCTTCTCTTCAAATCCCTCCCCTTTCCCCTTCATTTTCCAAGGAAATTGGACATTGATGGTTACATTTTCAGGATCAGTTAAGTGATTCGGTGCTTCTTAAGATGTAATCCCTTTTTTTAGTAATAGATTCTGACTGCCCACCTATAGTGGGCTTCTTTACACGCCTCATACAGAAATTTAAAATATTCTATTTGTTTGATTAATTTAATCTGGTTGGGTGCTTACAGCTTCTCTTTATTTCTCTTTTTTAATTCTTTTTTTTTTACATCTTTTTTTTACAGTATCTGCTTTGAGCTTTTAGGAAAATACCAGGACCATGGGAGGGTGAGGGAAGAAGTTTGCCGGCTCCCGTGACTTGAAATTAATCCAAAGCAGCAGAACTCTTTCTATGCCTAAATTATTGGCATTAGGCTTTTCATAAACTCTGAGTAGTGTGACATATGAAACCGTTTCCCATTATCAGTGCCAGCTCCCCCGCCAGCCCCCCAAGTCACTAAACAAATATTGTGATATGCTTGAAATTTGATTAAATCCATCTGACTTCTCAAGCATGGAATCAGCAAACCTTTAAAATGGTGAAACAGTCACTTGGAGTGGATGCTGGTGATCCAGGGACAAACACTATGTTTGCACAAACAGCATGCTTTCCCCATCCGCCTGCTATTTTACTGCCTTGGGCCAAGAAACCAAGGAAACCAATAACGTTAGCCTAATATGGCTGCATTGCATAATTAACATTCTGTTGATGGGAAGTGCCACAAGGATGAGGCAGGAAACTATGGTCTCTAGTTGTTCCCTTTATGGCAACAGCACTACCGTTTCCAGTCCTTTGCCTTCTAAGCTTGCCTTAATCTGTGCTGATGGCCTCGCCTGGATGGGGAGAAGGAGAGCTCATTAGTCTGATCAGCTCTGGACTCCTCCCGATACTGAAAAGTCTGCTGTGTTGTGAATGGTGGATTTTGCTTATGGGCACATGTGCCTTCTTCCCTTTTAACACTCCCAGCTAATGGAATATAGGCCATTGAACAGCTGTCTCCATTGTTAAGCTTCTTGTCACTAAGCTAGATTGGAAATACTGGTGCTGGAAGGAAAAGCCCAATATTTCCTTGGCATTTTTTGATAATGTAGATGATTTTTTTTCCGTAGCATTAGGAAAGGGCGTTGGAGAACAGGAGGCTAGCTTCCATTCCCCAGTCCAGTGGAGTGCGTTTCTTGAACAATGGCAAAAATTGCCTTTTATTCTTCTGTGACAAAACAATGGATTTAATATCCATCCATTTATGGATTCCATTGAATGCTCTGGTTGGTCAGAAATTCTTAGGATCCTACAAAAATGTGTGAATATTTCTGTCTGTTTCCCTTCCCTCCCTCAGCACTAATTTATCCTGTTATCTGCACCTGCCTTCCCTACATTAACTGGATTTTTCCTCTGTTCTGTCCTATTATTCTACATGCACACTCTCTCTCTCTAGTTAAGAACTGAAAGGACAAGCAAGTCAAAGGTAACTGTCTACTGAGTGTCACTGATTCAAGCACCTTGTTTGCCTGTAGTCCTGGTTTTTGTTTGTTTCCTGACTTATAATTATCTGCTCTGATATTCTTGAGGTTGTTGTCTGGCTTAGCGGTGCTTTGCTAGTTCTCGAATGCATGTTTGCATTGTAGCATTGTGGTTTGGAGATATGGGAAATAGTCTTTTTGGCATGATTGCTTTGGCTCTTAGGGTAGAGGTAATAAACATTGCAGACAGGTGGAGCATTTTCTTCAGGTAATTTGTGGCTGTAGTGATTCTTCAGGATTGTGCTGCCAATCTGGTGTTCATGAGCCATGCATCCCTATAGTTTCTTGAAAAAGAAATTACAAACTTTTTAAGGAAAATAAAGTTAGTCTGCTTAAAGTTTTTGGCTTGTTTTTAAAAGGCACTTTGACTACATTCCACTGTATGTATGCCAATCATTTTATTTCTAATCTACTCCAGAAGTCCCGTGCTGCTTCTCTTCTGAGTAATTATACTTGGGATAATACCTGTTGGTTGGGCAGTGGCGTTCTGATTATTATACATGGTCTGATTATGAACTCATATACTGATGTGTTTGAGTGCTGGAAGGAAGGAAAAGAGCAATTCAAGCAGTGCTGGATGGTGGAGGAAGAAAAATTAGTTGATGAGAAGGGATACAAGGACACAAAGAAATTGATGGGTACAGTTGTTTGAATAATATAATCAGAAAAGTAATATGGTGCTTGTATGCATGGACTGAGATTTTTTGGAAAGCAACAGGGCTTTTGGGCAGCTAAAACTGAATGAGCCAAAATTTTTGCTGCCTTTAGCCAAGTGTTTGAAATCATAAAAATCATGATTAATATGTGCAACTACTACCTTAAAAACAAAATGATAACACATAAAGAATAAATGTTCAGCTAAACTGCAATTTGTAATAGCTAATTAACCCTCTATCTCTGTTTTTCTTGTTTCTTTCTTTTTCCTATCTTTTCATGTCTCCCAAGTAGATGTCCGCCATTTCTCAATACAGAGGTCAGTCACTTCTTTATGCAGCCTAGAAACTATCACTGAAGAGCCTGCTATTGCCAATGAAAACCATCATGCCAGCCCTTTCTTCCCTCTACCCGTTACTTCATACAGCGATTCTGAAGAAGGGTCTGTGTCTGATCATTCCACTGAATCCCGATCAGAAGTAAGCAGCACATCCAACCAGCCTCAAGAATCTCTACTCACTAGAGAACAAAGAACAACTCTGGCTGCAGAAGATCAAGTGCAGGTAGTCAAAAGAGCAGCTGACACAAGTTTAGCAGTGCAAGAAGATGAGAGGACAAGCATGGCAGGATGTCTCAAAGAAGCAAATGGTTGGACACGGGCATGCAGTAAAGCTGAAGATCAGCATGGGTTGGCAGTGCATCCTCACAAAGGCTGGCTGGTAGTGGCAGCAGGTAAGACCACTGCCCAACCTGTTGAAAACTGCCAGAAGCAAAATGACCAACCAGGTCAGGTATTAACAGACATGAAAAGCACCACTGACTCCAAAGGCCAAAAACTTGGTGCAGCAGCTGTTCTACTGCAGCAAAACAATGTGATTAACAGCACACAGACAACTTTGCCTCCAGATACTTCCCAGAAAGCCCAGGCTGCACAGGCTCTACAGGTTTCTCAGACGAACTCTTACATGTTGGTAAGACGGCCAAAGAGTGAAGGACTGAAGATGTCAGACTCCTCAGCCTTAATAAAAATTCCAAGTAGCCTGTCTCCAGCAGCAGAAGTATACTTTGATGCCACTGTTAACGACCGGATCTGGAGCAAGCTAGATTGCAGCAATCATCGTGACAGCATGTCTTCCTCTTCCAGCATGTCCTCCAATGACACTGTGATAGACCTCTCTCTACCCAATCTAGCTCGCAAAAGCCTTCCAGATCTTGGCATCCGTCATGAAAATTTTGAGCCCCTTGCCATAAGAAAGGGCATGCGCCCACGATCTGCGACAACATCAAGTAATGAGATGCCAATGGTGAGCAAGAGCAAATCCAATCCTAACCTGAGGTCTGGCCAGCTTCCCGCAGATGAATTGTGCCCCCGTCCTCTTGCCAGGAGCCCTCAAGATGCATTCTCATCCATTCCTAGAAGGCATACCTGGAACAGACTGTACATGGAAAGTCTCAGACAGTCTTCTAACAAATCCAAAGCACAGGATATGGTTGGGAATAACCAGGCAAAATCCAAGAGTCTTGGAGACCTTACCTCTGATGATATTGTGTGCACTTTTGAAAGCAAATACCGTAGCATCAGCAGGAGTTTTGTCACTCGGTCAATGCGGGAGCAGCGCCGCTCTTCAGGCCTGAGATCCTCAGTCAAATCCCAGGATGAACTGACTGAGCAGCTAAAGAAGCTGACAGCCTTTCAGCAGGAAAATGATATCACTTCCCCTATCAGTCTTGATCCAACTGAATCTGAAGAGGAAGGGGAGAGCTTGGGACTCCTCCGCAGGTCTTCATCTCGCAGTCAGAGCAGGGTGCGGTACATTGCCAACAGGGCCAAGCAAGCTCAGGAGAGACAGCGGCTGCAAAGCCTTGGCCAGCTTAGCGGGAGCCCCATTGAGGAGAGGGGAAATCCAGAGGGAGCCTGCAGCATTGCAAAAGCAGGTTGTATGGATGTAGCTTCTCCTGCCGTGTTTACATCCCAGCCTAAGAACCAAACTGATTATAATGCTGACACAGAAGTCTTCTTTATGCTGAAACTGTAATTCTGGGGAGCACTGAATAAGGCAATGTTTACATTCCTGTCAAAACAAAACATAGTGACCTGAGAGGCACAAAATATCCTCATATGGCTTGGTGCTTCCTGGCCTTCCCTTGATTGTAAGGGAACTTAATATCATGACTCCAAAAGAATAAAAGACTGTTAAATTTGTCAGCAGTTTGTGGAAACAGAACAATCAAATAAAATCAGCGACTTATATTTTTACAGTCCTAATGATCTGACCTTCTTTTTTTTTTTTTTAATTATGCTTTTCCCAGCCTCAAATTTGGCCTCCTTTTTGTGTGACCACTTCTTTGCATTTGCAGTTTGCTCTGTGCAAATCTCATGTTCTTTACTAATTTCATTAATTGCTTCTTAAACACATCTATGTGATGTTAATGACAGCTAAGGTAAATTTTGCCCTTACAAGTTGTAGATCCAGGAAAAGAAGCTGGATTTAAAATCATGCTCCCTGTTCTGTTTTATTTTTTGGGAGATTTTTAGGCCTCTGAAGGTGTCTTCTCTGGGAAATATTCAAAATAGCAGTGTAATTGTTTCATGAATTAATAATGTAGTAGATAAAGTCCATCTTCCATTGTGGACCTGTTTATTTCAGTGAAAATCCGTATTGTCTCACTCTTTGAAGAAGAGCTCTCACTATGTTCCAAAGCAATGCTTTTTTAAACCAAGCTTGTTTATATATATATAAATATATATATATGTGTGTGTGTGTCTGCAAATATATGTCTGCACATATATGTACACATGCACACACTTAAACTGAACTGTGACTGTTCCTTGTCTCAAAACATAACCTGTGGGAATGAGACAGGAGAGAGAAGGGAATTACTAAAAATAGACAGGAAATATCTTCTGAATTTAATTCAGAAGTGGCTAAAAAGCATGCTAGTCTTTCCTTGAAAACAGCACTGTCCCTTCTTTATGGTATTTTAACAATGCTGCTGTACATAGCACTTTTTGGATGAATTTTACTATTTCTGTATTGCACTGCCATGCAAAGTTTTCAATGATATGTTTTAAAAAAAGAGATATTTAATTTTTTTAGATGGACATATTTAGAATTAAATACTAACATAAACAGAATAATAATTTTTCCTCACCATTTTTTTACTTTTTAGGGATATTGTGTGTCCTCCCCCCCAGTTACTGTGTCATTTATTATAGATGTACATTTTATCAGTGATGGAGAAGAATGTTTACTGAGATGCATTTTAAAGAGAAACAGAGGTTTAATTTTATTGCAGGCCGCACAGAGTCCCTATTATTGAGAGGATATTTTGCTTTTGTTTGTAATGATTCTTTTGTGTATATTGCAAATTCTAAAAATTTGTTTGTAAAACCAACTTACACTACTAAAATAAACATATTTAACCTTCCAGCTGTTGACTCTTTAGCTGTAACATAACACTTCTTCTATGCTGTCTAGAAGTTTGTCGTATACAAACACGGTTAATTCTATCTGCCGTGTTTTAAACATTCCTTAGTGGATAACATTTAATTTTACTCTTTTTCAGAGTGGTAGCCATTTCAGATCCAGCTCAAATTTCCTCAGGCCCACCAAAACACATGCAAGTACTGCTAGGGACTGGCATCCTGTTGTTGTGTCATATACAGCACTTGTTACAAAGTGATGTCTTTTTTTGGCAGCCAGCGATGGCTGCGTAGATGAAAATTCTAGGGCAACTCATGTAATCAGCAGCCAAACAGACAGAATCCAAGGACCTAATCTATTCTTTTACAGCTCCTCAAGTAAGATAGAGAGCCCTGTTTCATCACTGAGGTTGTTTTAAAGTCTGGCTGAAAATACAGTAGCTAAAATTTGGTCTTCACCTGTCTCATTCAAAAATATCTTCTCTTCCTGTCCCAGTAAAGAGTGCCATTAAAGTGCGTGTTATTTAATTCATACTCTCTCCTGGAGGGTCCGTCAGCTTACTTGTGGATTGCAGGGCTAGAAAGGAGTTCTGAGTTTCTAATTTTAGTATCATTTGGCCACAAACATTTAAACTCTGAGATATCAAAATGTAAGGCTAGCTGTAGCTTATGATATCATCATGACATAGAGATAGGGGCTGGGAGGGGTTAAATTCTCTGAACAAATCTTTCCAAAGGGTCTTCAGTATGCTTTGTCTAAAAATATTCTCTCAGTTTTCCATCCTGGCTCAGATCTTCATTGCTTGTCTTCATAATTTGGATGAGAGGCCCTTGAGGTTTGTGCAACAAAGGTTTGGAACATGCACTGAAGTAACCCTGCAATTTCATTGCAGTCTCTGAAGGAAAAAAAGGTAAACCAGCAGCAGAATGTGTGATCTGCCAAGATTGGTCTCACATTGTGTTTTAACACAAAGCAAATTTCATTAACATTCTCTAGACGAAAAGTCACTCTGTAATACTTCAGTCTTGGGCTGAAAAGCTGCAGGGAGTTGCTGCTTTTTTATCTTTGAAGCAAGAAAGAACATGTAACTTGACAGCTTTAGAAAGTTAATGTTTAAAAGGTCTATTTGTGTCTTTTCAAAGACCAAGTTTCACAATCAGATTATTTTTATCTTTAATTGATTAAGCAATACTTGTTAAATTAATGCACCTCACAGAAGGCAGTATCATGTAGCACTTCAAAACATTTTTGTTCAAATTTTTAAAAAACAGTCTCTGGATTTAACTTACTAGGGTACGTGTGAATTTTGCCCTTCTGCTTCCAAATTAATAGTAACTACCTTTACAGCTTGTTCTGTTACACTACATAAGACTATTAATGATGTGTCCGTTTATTCCTAAATGGAATTTATTTCATGGTACCTACACTGTTGAGTAGCAGAAGCTCATTAAGCAGTTTTGCTCTTCACTCATCTGATCTTCATCGAGGAAGAGGAAAATTGCTTATTCAGATCTTCTCAGCAGGCAGGGTGCTGTCTAAAATGGTAAGGAAAGAAATAAAGATTCGGTAACAGTGGAGAGCCAGGAGTTGAGGTTCTCAGCAGCACTGATTTTTATGTTATAAATGCCTCATTGCTCTTATTCTCTTTATGATCTTCTCTACCGTTCATATCATAATCAAGACGAAAAAGAAGATTCTCCCTCTTCCACGTGAAATTGCGGGCAGATGCAATGCAGACACAGCTTGAGCATGAAACCACAGTGGTCAGTGCATGCCATCTCCTAAGGTAGTGACATTCACTTTGCAATAATCACTGCCTGCCATATAGTAGCTGCAAATTTTTACTAGACTGGCACACCCGTAGTATAACAGACTTAGGAAGCCATAGGAGGCATCCAAATCCAGGCACTTGCTAATACAGCACAATGTTTGTTTGCTCCACCAGGATGTCATGCAATGGAACAAAAGCCTGGCAGGTGTGAAGGCATTCGGAAAGGCAGTTGAAATCCTTGTTCTTCAAGAAGGTCAGTGACTGAAAAGCTACTGCGATAGGTCTGATCGTCTGTCGGTCTAACAAACAGCTGAATGAGGATAGAGAGAGAAAGGCAGCGAGGGTAGGGGGGGTTCTGCTAACATGTGAGAACCTTTACTTGGCAATACCTCATCCATCGATCAAATCGATAACACTGCTTAGAGAAAGCCCGTTTTGTATCTACTCCTGCTGGTTTGCACAGAGACAGCATGTATATTCCCTTGTTCAGAGCTCTTCCTGTGAGGCCTCAGACTCTTCTCGTACATGTTTTTATGTTCATTAAACTGTAAGATCAGAAGTCCAAAGTTTCCAAATTACAGGCAGTGTATTGTACGTGGCTGGACTTGGGATTTATGGTCTGTATTCCTCCAACATAGTGTTTAAGAACACTAATGATGAACATTTGATTGTATCTTTAAAAACTGATTTTGTCTGTGCTGAGATGCTTTCAGCTGCTTGTAGTTGAGCTTATCAGCCCTTGTTAGCTGCCAGCTGTGAAAAATCACATACCATAATGTGCATCTTATTAAAGCCTAGAAAATATTCATGAAAAGCAGCTGGAAACCTCAGCTTATCAGACTTTTGCAAACATCCCCCAACATCCACCCCTTTGCCAGAATCGCTAGGGCATAGCTATTAGGTGAGAATGTGAAGAATAAATCACATTCAAACTACCAAAGATTGCACCTGGAAATGAACCTGTAACCAGGTCAAAGCCTCTAAGAGAAATCCAAGGTGAATAGATCTTGCTGGATTCTTCTTCTGTTTTGTCCTATAGAGAGGATGTAATTATCCTTTATAACATATCTTAGCATCTTGCCATAATTTATATTGCAAGAATGATTTACATCATCTGGTGTCTGAAGTGCATTAGAAATGATCTAAGGACTAATTGGAGTGAGCTATGAGTCAAGCCCTTGAACTCTGTTAGGGCAAGCTTCACCAAATGCAGTCTTCTAAGCATTTTTTATTGAAATTTAAGCAATTTTTGACTCTGCAGAAGGCAAGCTGTGTTGATGTTTAATAACTGATTTACTCAATGGCATGTATAGAAAAAGCTTAGGGAAGAAGGCCAAGATGTGCAAGCTGCTGGAGAGTTTTCCACCTTGAACAGTGCTTAAAGTCGAGTGTGGAGTAAATTTTTGTTTCTTTCTTAAGCATGGACGTGTTCCAGCTTCCCTGCAGGTTGAGCCGTAATCGTTTGCTCTGCTGAATCCCTGTGAAGGCGCTTCTTTGTTATTACAGTGCCTTGATGTGTGTATTTATAAATGACCTGGCCCAACAGAATCAGCTGCTTGGCAGCATGGTACTTCAGCTCACTTTTGAAGTGAAACTAGTAAGTGGAAGGATGAAGGGGCCAGGAATTTCACTTCTCTGCCTGTGTATTAAACAGAAAAGTGTAATCCAGAGAGAAATTTAATGGTTTACCTTGAAACTCAGGCTTTCCTTCAGGTGTTTAGGCATTGTGAGGAAATACTAGATGCATGTAATGATTTAGGGGGTTTTTTGGTGTTATACATGAGTCCCCCAGCTGATCTCCTGAGACAGTCACTGAGTAGAGAAAGTCTTGAGCAGCTTACATTATGGACAGACAGGAGAGTTGGGCACTTGTTGACAGGACATTACTGTAAAGAGAGAGGAGTTTAACAGGACCACACAGCAAGCCAGTAATAGTATTTTGTGAGTCTCAATGTAGTATTCAGCCGCTGGACTAAACTGCTTCCAAACATTGTCTTTTTTTGCTGGGTGAAGTCTCCTTTTCTCTTTCCCAAAACCCAAGGTGCCCCCAGAGTCCGCAGTACAAGCTGGCATGTTCTGCAGAAGCCCCTTAGCCTGGCTCCTCCCTCTCTTTTATCTTTATAACAGGGTTGGATGCCTGTGCACATTCAGTGTTCCAGCAGTTTCATTGTGCCTGTTCATCGAGTTGCTTCTGCTGGTGCCCAGTCAGACAAACGGAACTAGGAGAGGCTAAAGGAATTGCTGTAAGTGAGCTACTGCCTTCAGTCACTGCTCTTCTTCTTCTAGATGCCAAGGATCAAAGCCTGGGTGCAACAGGCTGTCTCCTTCCTAGCTGATGGTTGTTCACCTTTTCCACTGCTGTTTTGATACCGATGCCTTCCTTCAGCGTACAGAAGACTGGTTGAGGAGTAATGTTGTCTTTTTCGTTTACATTTTGAAAGACTGAAAAGCTTCTGAGGAGTGAGAGCTGATTCCAGCAAAGTAACTTTTTAAATCCTTAGTTTGTTTTGCTGTAAAGCCAGCATGAGAAAACTTTGTAGTACCTCCTCAGGTAGATGGTGAATGGCTGTTGCAACGGTTAATTCAAGCAGTATCTAAGGAACTTTTTACGCACTGGGAGGCACTAACCCCCTCTGCCCTCCCGTTATTCTCTCTCTACCTTATTCTGTTTGCCCTTAAATGACTCTAGTACTAAATTAGAACTAAGGAAGTGTATTAGTTTTTGCAAAAACTCTTTTTTGCACATATTTACACTCTGTTTGTTTAGACAGTCAGCAGACAGTGTGTTAATAACTCTTTCTATTCAAGGTGATGCAAGCAATATATTACCAGCTCCGATTAGCTTTTTTTGAAGGAGGCCACTTGAAACAAAGATCATTTTGTAGTATGTACTGAATTGTAAGGAAAAAGTAGCAGTAATTTACAGGTTAAATCTACCCAGGAAAAACACCATTCTTTGCTGGCTCAACCTGAAGACTGCTGCTGCTTCTCCTTTACATGCTCCGGCGGGTGATTTAGCTGTTCAGTTCATGTGCTGCTCTGGCACAGAGGATCAAAATATTCCCATTCCTGAACCTTGTTTGACACTATGACAAAAAATACAATCAAAAATATTGCGGCAGCTTGAGACTTAATATAACCTGGCATTGCTTGTTTTTCATAGTTCTGTTGCTGTTTCACAATGGCAAATGTACAATATTTTCCGTCAGAAATTCTGTTGCAGAGTTTGAAATGAAAAAGGTTAATAAAATATGCTGGTTCTCACCCTCATCCCTACTACACCTTTTTCCTTGTTCAGTTGAGAATAGGAGGTTGAGACAAAAGAGGGCTTCAGAAACAATTTCTCATGTCTTTTGATGCAGGGTGAAACAGCTTTGTTGCAGATCATTTTGGTGCAAAATGATCTGATATTCATTTGGCTCAAATGAAATAAACACCTTTGTTTATTTATTTGTTCTTTTATTTCCAAACCAAGTGGAAACTGAAATTAGGGTTTTGCTTTTAAGGCCCACAAATGAGAACCTCCTGGAGGAGGTTGTTTTATTAGTATCTCAACGGGCTACTGAAATTTCTTTAATTTCACATTTCTCAGACCATAATATCCTAGTACTCGGGAGCAGTTCACTTCAGCTGTGTCCTTTCCTTCCCCTGGCCCCATGGGGGTGTGTGTGTGTGTGTGTCCCTCGTTACTGCACCTACCTACACCTGCCTCTTCCAGAGCCTGCAGGCTCATTCTGGCACCTTTCTCCTTTGGGGAGAGAAATGGGGCAACCACCAGTGGATAAATCCACTTTACAGGTTGGTCACATCCTTTTTGCTGCAGTGAAGTGTTCACCAGACTCTTTTCTCTAGTATTTGCTATGGCAGTGACTGTGTTTTCACCAGGAGACCTTTGTTTGAATTGGGACTCTTCAGAATGAGGTGCAGAAAATTGAGGACATGCTGATTTTAACCTAGCAATGAGGAACAATAAAACCAGTTTAACTACTTGCCTTTCATCTCTAGCAGGAAGTTTCCTTTAGAAAGTAGATATTTCTGCTCCAATGGACAAAGGTCTTCGCTTCACGTTCGGTGTGATTACAACCATGCTGCTCCTGAGAGGATCAAGCCAGGCAGGTGAGAAAAATGATTCAAAAATGTGGGCTGCATCCAAATCTGGTTTTGTTCTTTACTGAGTGTTAATTCTTTCAGTCTTTAACTGCTAGTGCTTATAAGATTTTGTCTTAATCTAAGACTTTGCTTTTAAATTGGGGCATCACCAGGGCCTACTTCATTGTTACAACTTGTGATTGTGACTTTATCGTGTTATGAGTGTTGTTACTAAGTGTCTTTGCTGCTCTAGATGTAAATCGGATGGCAGAGATCAGGGAAGATGAAAAAGCCTAAAAAAGGGGTGGTTAGGTGTTCATGAACACCATTGTTGTGGTTAAAGCTGCACCCGAGTCTATGGCCTCTCGAATTGCAGCAAGATATGCCGATTAACTTGTTCTTCTGAGAGTGATGTTTTCCATGTTACTTGTTTAGCCCCTCTGCTCGTGGCATGTTTTGGGAAGAAGGGGGGATTTAGCACATTGAAGTTGTCGGCTCTGTGAGTCCCAGACATTTTGTAGACAAAGGGTAAGGCCACATTCCCCCTGAAGTTCCGAAGGGACAGTAATAGGAGCCTGCGAGGGACTTCTCACAGGGGTCAGCCAGCTGGATCGCACTTTGCTCCCACTGTGAGGAGCTGGGGGACTTGCTTTTGCAACGGAACAACAAATGCTGTTGTTTTGATCTTATTGTGGCTTTTTGGTGTTCTATGCCTGGAGTCCGGACTCAGGCTAAGGAGTGGCTTGACCTTGCGGAATCACTGGAAGATAAAAATTGGTTCTCTGTTTAGAGGGTTGGGAGAGCAGCTTCCCCTCTTCTGCTGCCTCTCCTGCCCATCTCGCATGCCCATCTCCTGCCTGCCTGGAGCCGGTAATTGCATGGCTGTGGTAGCCACAGCTCACCTTGGGTTACAGGTACTTCACCCATTTGTGTCTCTGATGATGGTAAAATTCTCCTCGTACTGAGAATTCTCTCATCCTGAATGTCCCAGTGTACTCCAGAACCGTAATCCACCTGACCCGTCACCACCTCTTTTTGTTCAGCTGTCTCTGCTGGTCGCAAGCTGCTAAAGGGGAAATGCTGGCAAAGGATGCAAAGAGAAGGGAGCCTGGAGAGGGAGGATGGGGTGGAAAATTGGGGTGAGGTGGCCAGTTCTTAACAGTGCTACAAGATTTTCACCAGAAGTTAGGCAGGGAGCCATCTCCAGTTAGAAGGCTGGGCTTGCTCAGAGAAGGGGTGAGGACAAGGCTGGTTGTTGCAACCACATTTCCTGCAGCCACCGGCCTGTGGGGAGCAAGAGTGGAGGGATGAGCTGCTTTTTTTTGTCTTATGTTTTTTAGACTCTCACAAAGGATCCTCACAATGAGGACTTGGCTTCTGAGAAGTGTCACTGCAATGAACTTTGAGTTAGTGCTGCAACTCGATTACTTATGGTCCTTTCAGGGGTTCTTACAATGGGGCTTTGAACAGCTGCATCCAGTGCCGCTGTGGGGGAGCTGAAGCCCTCAGTACAGACTGTTTGCTTCCAAGAAACCCTAGCAGGTCTTCAAAATGAGCCTCAAAAAGCTTTTACTGGCTTTAATAAGTTTCCAAAGGGAGACAAGAGAACTCCTTTGTGAAGATTTCCAGCTCCCATGGAGAACTGTAGTGGAGAGGGAAAAAACAGGTTTTGTTCTACGATAATGTAGAGTTCAGCACAAGGCCAGAAAACGCAAAACCAAAGAATGAGTAATACATAATGAATGAATATGTTGTTATATTTAATGAAAAACTCACAGCTTTTGCTTGAAAGAGTGAGAACACCCTAAATTTTTTGTTTTATCTTTGAGGGATTTTTGGCTTTTACACTGTGAATTTTTTGATTCCAAGGAGCAGTACTGTGCACGTTCTACAAAAAAACATCCTGGGCAATTAATAAGTCATATATTGACACAATTGCGGTTTTAATCTCGATCATTGTAGTTTAGCTCTCTTGCAGCTGGGGTGGGATTGAGGTATTCTCCTGAGTATTATGAAAAGGGAAGCTCTGGATCGTGTAATTTAATAGGACTTGTTAAATGTAACACAGCAGAGCAGAGAGTAGAACCCAGAAGCACGCTTAACCTCAGTAATAGTACTTTTATGGGTGGATCTTGGTGGTTTTAGCGAAGAGGGGAGTATCATTACCTTGATTTTACAAATGGGCAACTGAGGCATAGGAAGAAGTAATACAGGAAAGGTCAGTAGCGGGTTTGACAACCTGACATTTGGTGTTCACTCCAGTGCTGTCTGCAGGGTTGCACTGGCTCTCATCGCACTTAAGCTCTTCATCAATCTTATGTACTTCCCTTACTCTCTGTTCCTTGATGCAATACAGAGAACAGGCAACACAGGACAGGCTTCCTCCTCCCTCTTTCTTTAGCTCTTGGTTCCTGCTTTTGGTCATGGCCCTTTTGGGGGTTTTAATTTTCACAGGAATGAAAAGTCAGGGTGCTTATAATTTGAGGGGGGAACAGAGTAGGACATGGTGGAGGAGGGTTTCCAGCCCAGAGGTTGCAAGTCCTTTGGCTGTTTGGACAGCAGGAACCTCTCATAAGCAGGGGAATGGAAGAATAAGGAAACCTAGTGTCCTTGAACTTAGTGGTGATGAACTTATGGTTGTTTACAGGGCTTTTCCTATAGGCAAGGTTTTGCGGGAGTTAGGGGGGAAATCGTAGTTGTGTGAAGTAGCAGGAGAGCTGGCCCTTCACCTTGTCGGGAAGGGCGATAAGGAAATAAGGCAATGGATTCTGACGAATCCATTCCTCGATGTGTGAGTGACAGCCATAATCATTTGGTTGCAATTAGAACCTTCTGCAGCCTGAATCTGGCTGTGTCTCTTCCTGCTTCTGTTTGTTTGGCACTAACACTGGGCTGTGAGTGAGGAAACAAACTTGACAAAACTGCTGCGAATCGGCTGCACTGTGAGCTTGTGAGTGGAGGATGATCATTCTGAAAGGAGGGGATGAAACTTCACTTTTAAGGAGCTGCAAATATAAGCCCTGCAAGAAGTTGATTTTGTTGTTGTATTTTTTCAGGAACTACAAGGAATGATGATGCTGTGAGTAAGGTATGTGTAAGTTTGTTGGTGCAGAGCTACCAATGAAGGCATATGTGCAAAAGGTCTTACATTCTAAATTCAGAAACAGAAGTGGTCGTAGTGTGCAATGTTTTTAATCTGTGAAGAGTTATTATTTTAAATATAAGTTTCATGGCTACTGATGGCTATATCTAAGTCTGTCTGTGTGTCTATGCTTTTACTTTTACTCAGTCTTTTTCCCAGAATTCAAAATTCAGTCGTGCCCTGAGGAAGAATCTGCCCTGTCTTTGTGGCTTATAGAATTTAGACCTCAGAATTACTCCATCACTTATGATCTTTATAAACTTCTTAACACTGAAGAAAATTCAGACACATGTGAACATGCAGAGATACCTTTATTAATTTTTAAGACACGTGTTTTATTTCCAAAAGTTTGCATTTGACAGAAAAAGGGTCAGACTTCAGAAGAAAGATGGCAAATGTCACTTAAATTTTAACCTGCTAGAACGTGTAGATATTCACATGATGCAGGACAGTATTTGTGCTAAAGACTTTCTGACGAAAAATGATGGGAGAGTTGGTTATGGTGGCATTGGGAAATGGAATTAGTTGTGCAAATGGTGTAAGTAGAGACAGAACTTGTGTCTCCAGTGCCCTCACTGCACTTTTTAGACTCGGTCCCTTGGGAGAGGCAACAAGGTGGCAAAGGAAGTTGGGGTCAGTGTTTTGTGGTTCCTGCTCAGTTGCTCCCGTGCAGGTTCCTCCACTGACTGCAGCCCTGTTACAGTTGTCCCTCCTCCTGCATCTCCTGTCTGCCCCTCCTTGGGGCAGCTCTTGGGCTTCTGCTCTTGCTCGGGGCGGTGGTTCTTCTTTGGCCTTTCTCCCACTCCGCTGTCCCTCCTGCCCTGGCAGCTTTCTTATTTCTCCTTTGCCCCTGCTTGGGCAACTGTCCTGACCTGCCATTGTCTTAGTGGCTCTTTGGGCTCTGGTGTTGTCTCTCACCCAACAGTTACCACCCTTTTTTAAAGACATTTTTGCTTAGGCAGCGTAAACCTGTCTGATTCATTCAGTTTCGGTGCACTGCGGGTCTGTTTTGTTCATTTCTAAGCCAGCTGGAAATGGCCATGTCCAGCACTGGGCAGTTTGTGACCTCCTGCAGGTGTCACCCCGTGCCACCCTTACCCACCCTGCTGCTACCAAAACCCTGCAACTTTTACCCAATAAAACACTCTTCTCGTGTATTTACAAAAGTTGTAGGGTGGTGTTAAGATTTTTTTGAGAACCACTTTGAAGCCTTAATAACTAGTGGGTGACGCCAAGTGAGAGGGCTAGGCCAGTGTTTTTTGGTCTTATGTTTTATTCACTCTCTCGTTCAGTAGGCATAAATATTTTAAACAGACCTGAAAAGAAACATGACTTTTTTGCTTTTATCTGAGAGCAAGTTGTAACTTCTGCAGGGATAGCAACATTTCTTCCAGAACACTCTGCATTAGGTAACTTCTTATCACAGCTTCAAAGGCAAAGCTCATCCCTCAAATCCTTCCACCCCATCTCAAGTTGTGTGACTCTGAGGCTGGAAGATGTACTCTTGAATTCAGGGTTCCCTGCAGAAGTGAATCCATATTTCCTCTTATCCTCCTCTCAGGTTTCCTACCGTTCTGTGTCTCCTGGAATTGCTCTCTAATGAGACCTTAATTGGCTGCTAATTGTTTTGTCTGCAGCATGAATTGATCTCTTTGGAAGACTGTATACAGTGTCTATCTGAAGAATTGAGACAACATTTAAAGTGGTTTTTATTTGGACAAATTATGCTGACAACACGCAATAAAGTGAAAGGCTTTGATTTATTAATTACTGTTAGGGAGCAGTGGGGTGAGATTGCTGCAGTTTACAGGGCAGGTTTACAGCTAGTTTAACACATACACACACCCTGACACCCCCTCCAAGTCATAATGTAACCCTTGCTATGTGAGGCCATGTCTGGGACTTTGAAATCCAATTATTTCTTCATTTTTTGACTTGCAGGGCACTGACTCAAGGGGACCAGGAGAGGGTCTTCCAACTTTGACTGTCACAACAATCCTGGTAATGCAGCGACACAGACACTGGCTGGGAGATAGCTGGAATTACACTTTGCCTTCCCCCCTCCCCTCTCCCCCCTATATATTTGCAGGTTTTTGGGCTGTCTTTAACACGGATATCCCTGTTCATCACAGTGGTTTTGTAGCGCTGGCTCAGTGGTGCAGAGGTACGAGCTCTCTGTAGTTTGAGATGGGAGGATTCAAGGGCTATCAAACGCACTTCTACAAATGACTGCTCTGTGAAGTCAGCCAGGCCTCTTCACTCTGTTTGGCTACATCTAAGAGTCTTCACGTTACCTATACGCTGTTTCTGCCCTGCAGTGGGAATATGTAAAGATCACACATGTGCAGGAATTAAAAACAGGCTATAAAAAAAAAAAGGAAAATGCATTACCACATGCGGCAGACGAGCAGGACTATTCAGGAGAAGCTGCAGCCGTACATTTTCTGATTCTGGTGTCAGGTCCTGCACCAGCATGTGACCCTTGTCTGATGCTTTGGTGGGCCAAATGAAATGTATTTGGGCTTTTAGACTGAGGAGAGGTTATCACTCACTGCTGTGGTGCATGTGGCTTGCAGGATGCAGCTGTCCTGCTGGAGCTGTTGCCTATGAGTAGTGGTGGCACATGACTCCAGTGAGTATCTTTCAGGTTTGGAAATAATGTTCTCCCGATGATGTGGGTAGAGGTCTTTGAGGAGGGTTTGCCAAAAAAATGGTTTAATTCACGATCGGTTGCACCCAGTCTGTGGGAGCATGTAATTGAGTATTTTTCCCTCAATATGCAGGAAGATCCCTATGTCATGGTGAGAAGCGCAGAACTGGAGGGATACTGCATTGATTTGCTGAAAGCACTTGCTGCGATGCTTCACTTCAGCTACAAGGTGAAGGTGGTGGGAGATGGGCAGTACGGTGCCGTCTCTTCCACTGGGAACTGGACAGGGATGATTGGCGAGATTTTGAGACAGGTAATTTTCAACTTATATTTTTGACAAACTGCAGCTCTAGAAGGAACAGTGCTAGCAGCTCTTAAACTTCACTGGAATTTGCTCAGGGACTGAGCAACTTGGAGTCATCCCGCCTCTTGTGTAGAAGTAATGAATGACAAGACTTCTGGGTGGTTTTGTCCTGCAAATATGGAAGCTAAGGAACAAGGAGACAATGGTCATAGCAGGAAAGCATTGTTACAACAAGGCGCCCCTGGTGCAGTGCTTGTCCTGTCTCAGAGGCTACCCAGTGTTTCTTTGTAGTCTGAGAGACTGTACAGATGTCTTAGCTCACTAATGAAACAAAGGTATTGGCTTGAAGGAAAACCGACCTTGAACTTAACCAGTAGGTGAAACTGGTCTCTTTCAGAACAGTAATCCCTTAGACTCTTCAAGGAGATGTTTGAATGCACATCATACCCCATCATGGGCCATTCCCTACGGCTGGCAATCTGTCATCTGTTGGTAACACTTGAATTAAACCTTCTTCGCTCCCCTGAACTCAGTACTGTGTCCAGCTGTCAGTCAGGTGGATGCTGCAGCCGGAAAAAGAAAGGAACATGCCTTCTGGTTTTGGTAAACAAAACCAACGTGGTTCATGGTGCACAGCCTCAGTGCGCGTGTGTGTGTGATGCTGTAGTAGGAAACCAGAGGCCCCAGATAACAGCCAGCACCCCACTATGAACAATGCAAAATGGAAAACTATCCTATTTCTTGGAGCTCATAGTCTAAGATGAGAGCTGTCAATTGGCACAGAGAAATGATTTGCCGTGTAGGTATCTGCCCATTCAGCCTGGTCTATTTGAGTGACAGAAATCTTCAGGTAGATTGGATTGGTGGATTATTTTTTTTTATCTCCATTGTATAGGAAGCAGACATTGCAGTGGCTCCGTTGACAGTCACGTCAGCAAGGGAAGAGGTGGTCTCCTTCACCACACCCTTCCTGCAGACTGGGATTGGAATCTTGCTTCGAAAAGACACCGTCTCTCAGGAGATGTCTTTCTTCCACTTTCTGGCTCCTTTCAGTAAGGAGACCTGGACTGGCCTTTTATTTGCTTATGTGCTGACGTGCTTCTGCCTCTTTCTTGTTGCCAGGTATATATGAATTTGTTTCACAGATTATTTTTTTTTATTTTTTATGCACAATCTTTATGGGTAAGGATTTGTTCCGAGGAGCAGCCTTCAGTCTGATATTACAGAGCAGAGCCAATATTGCCACTTGGGTGTGCCAGGGAGACTAGACTATGCCATGGCTCAGGAAGAAAATGTCTGGTAAACCTGTGACAGGACCCCCTGAGCCATCACTGCTGCAAACTACTTGAGGCATTGAGCAGGAGTACTTTCCCTGCACTGGTTAAACTGGAACTCAGGCAAAGGAGGAGCTGCTGTGGAAGAAAAGGGTGTTCTCAGCCTATCTGCACTGCTGCAGTCACACTGCAGGATTAGTTATGTTTCCCCCCCCCCCCCAAAATGTCTGCTTTTATCCTGTCGTTTTCCCACAGACTGAGCCCCTGTGAGTGGAATGAGCCAAAGAATGAAGAGAACCATTTTACCTTCTTAAATAGCCTCTGGTTTGGAGCAGGAGCCCTTGCCCTGCAAGGTGAGCGGGGGGGACCGCAGCAAAGCAGCTCTGGGAGCGGTACTGGGGTTTTTTTAAGCTGATTGTGTATCATCTGTCTGTAACACCTTGTGTGCTGTCCTGCTGAGGGAAAAGCTGTTCCAATAGGGACACTGGGCAGCACTAAAACTCCCAGTTCGGGGAGTTTGATACAGACCTTTTGGAATTGTACAGATGTCTGGCTTCAGTTGAGAAACGTGTATTTTCTGCTGTAACAGTTGCTCTAGGGAATATCAAGCTAACCATCGCATTGGTGTTCTGTAGAGTGAAGTTTCTTGTTGTTGCTTTTGGCCACTAGCGTTGCTTCAACTCCGTGTTGCATGTAGTTTTGATGCAGTTCAAACCAGCCTTAGTTGGTCTTTTCAGGCTTGTGCAGTAAGTAGCTGCAGGGCAAGTTTTGCAGTTTGGCCTTTATTGAAAGGCAAGTCTCATGGATCTGAAGTTCTTCGGCTCTCTCTCACAGTACGTCACCTCCCATACCTTTTTTCGGCTCCTCTGGTCATGTAGGTGTCACCCCTCGTCCCAAAGCGCTCTCTGTGCGGGTCATTGCTGCCGTCTGGTGGCTGTTCACCATCGCCTTGCTGGCTGCCTACATCGCCAACTTCACCGCTCTGCTGAGCTCTGGCAGCGAGCAGCTCCCAATCCAGACTTTTGAAGATCTTGTGAAGCAAAGAAAGCTCGAGTTTGGGACACTGGAGGGTTCCTCTACTTTCTACTACTTCAAGGTGCGGAGATTCTCATTGTGCACATACATACGTGCCATAAAGCTGCTGAGCTGGGGCCAAGTTGTCTGCTCATGCCTATGGGTCCTTACACCACCCCCATGGCTGTAGACTCCATCAGTTTTCCGTAATACTTCAAATAATCTGATTGGTGTCTGTTGTTTGTTCCTCTCCTCTCCCACCTTTTCTCAGAGAGAAAGGCCTGCAGAGGACTATATTTTTATAGTCTATTTTCTTTTAGGAAAGCAGTGCTAGTGTTCAGGGGTTATCCTAGTGTACCTTGAATGCAAGGACTGACGCAGGCAATTTCTGCGTACGTTACCAGGATGCCTGCAAAGGTTGATTTTGGGAGGGGGGGGGGCGCAGGGAGGAATTTAACACTTATATCCCTGTAACACTGTGCATTAGAGAGGAACTCTGTGCTAGCTGTATGCTAGTTTTCAGCTCAGAGGGCTCATAGGGCAATGGTTTATGTGCCCTTATTCTCCAAATTGTTTTACAATCATTGCACATATATGCAGATTTTTTTTTCGGATGATTGTCTTACACTTCAGTTTGACACTTGGATTTTTGGGCTGCAGAACTCCAAGAATCCCATCCATCAGATGATCTATGAATACATGGACAAGAGACAAGATCACGTTTTAGTCAAAACCTACCAGGAAGCAGTTCAACGTGTGCTGGAATCAAACTATGCCTTCATTGGTGAATCGATCTCTCAAGACCTTGCGGCTGCCAGGCACTGCGATTTGATCCGGGCCCCTGAAGTTATTGGAGCCAGAGGATTTGGCATCGCCACTACCCAGGGTTAGTTACTGTGCACCGCTTCTGTCCCATTTCACTTGGGTTTCATGGGTCTGAAGTAGCAGATTGACAGAGCAAAAAGCCTGGCACAGACGAGTCCTGAAACTTGCACACATCTTCTGCGTTACCACTGATAATCTAGTATGAACAAATTGGTAACACACATTGGTAACCCTGCTCTGCAGTTTTCATTATGTAGGTGAATTATCACTGGCACTCACTAACTCTTATTTTGAACTGTAATACGTAAAAAAATCCAGCTCTCAGGGGTATCATTGGTTCCTGTGGGGTTTTTTGGTTTTGTTTTGGTTTTGCCTGTGTCCTGGTAATGCAGAGCTCCTCAGGTAGTTAGCAGGGTAGACAGTTTGTTCTCTTGTGGAGCATGACTTGCCTGTATTTCTCAAAGTACCTTCACTCTGTCATTATTCTGCAAGTGTTATCATGCCTCTACGGATAGGACAGGAATGGTCGTTACCTAAGAAGAGCACTTGGCTTCAACTGGTGCATTCTGTCTGCAGAATGACCATCTGAGTTGGGAAGCAGCACCCAGCTAACCACTTGGTAGCGTAGCTAAGAAACGTGACGGTGGCTGTGATCTCTCCCATGCTCTTCTCTCTCTTTCATTCTACTGCTGCCAGCATCCCCGTGGACTAAGAAGCTCTCCGTTGCCGTCCTCAAACTGCGCGAATCGGGTGACCTTGACTACCTGCGTAACAAGTGGTGGGAGACCAGCTGCCTCCACAAAAGCAGAGAGCGCTGGAGTCCGCTGCAGCCCCAGGCTCTGGGTGGGCTCTTTCTTACTCTTGCAATTGGCCTTGCGCTGGGAGTGATTGCAGCTGTGGTGGAGCTCTCGAATAAGAGCAGACACGCTGCTGGACACGTAAAGGTAGGAGATGGTCATCGTCTCCTGTCCTGCTTCTTGTGTCCCTTGTGTTTGGCACGGACATGTGGGGCAGCAGCGCTGCACTGTGGCTTTCCAACAATGCCGGCTTCCCACAGCGACCTCGCTTCTCCTAAGGAAAGCGATGCAGCGTGGTGAGGGTGTGGGGGGAGACATGCTATGGATTTGCTCTTTAAAGCGCTGAAATTTCATAAACAATAATAAAACAACTCCTCCCCTTCTCCCCCCAGTATTAAGCAGAAACATTCACTGTAATTCCTGGGCAGCCAAACTGCATTTCAATATGCTGTGTACAGGGGACAGTAAATAACCAATAGCAAGTTTATTCTCAAGTATGGCTGTTCTTAAGTCATTTGACAAGCAGGAAAACACATGCAAATGAAACTGCACTAGTATCTGAATGCGCACCTTCGTGTTCCTGTTCTCCATCCATTCCCACGGATGGGTTGTGCACACTGAGAAGGTGGGTTCCATGACACAGACCGACTCACTGCCTTGTTTCATCCCCTTTTGTTTTTCAGAAATCTTGTTGCTCCGTTTTCACAGAAGAAATGTGCACTCGTCTACGTATAAAAGAAAATACAAGACAAAGCCAGGAGACTTCAGGGAGGGCTAATGCTTAAAAAATTTTTGCTCGAGGAATGGGCGTGTATTAGGCTTATACCATATATATTTCATAGGAACTACATCACTGTAGAAATGTTTTTCTGCAAGTCTAGAGTGTTAGTTTTCTAATTACAAACATACAGAGCACTTCTGGATTGGTGGTGGAGCTGGATACAGAAGAAAATTGAGTGTCTTGGAAGAATTTAAATTGATAAGGGATAGAGTGTAAGCGTTAAAAACAAGGGAGGTTACAACTTGGTACAATAAAGTTGAGATGGCGAAGATGGCGGATCCGTATTTAGTTTAGAAGTTTACCATGGAAGTACATGAACGGCTGTAGGAGTAAGTGACTTGGGATAGGTTAATATGAAGCCTCTGCTTACTAACTACAGTATGAGGTACAATCTTAAAAATTAAAGCTCTCACCTGACCGTTCTAATCAAGAACAACTGCTTCTTAAACATTTTAGTTATAAATAGACCGTACTCTTCCCCTCTTCTAAGCAGAAGATGCTGGTTACTGTGAAAGTCATTTCTGAATCAGAAACGACAGTACTGTTGCATAAATCCCAAAAATGCAGGACTTCACTGCATTCTCTGCAGAAAGCGAGACCATGCAATTAAGGAACTACTAGACTTCAGCAATACAAGACACGGACTCATCCTTTGCCAGTTTCCCATCACAGATAAGTTCCTCTGTTTAGCTACAGAGCGTGTTTTGTCCTAGTTAACCTGATCAAGAGGTACTTAGGAAGCAGACGGATAGCTGAAATCCGACAGTACTAGAGCATGAAGTTTGGTGATCAGTCAATTAAAACAACACACAAGTTCCCCAGGCAAGGGTGAGGCAGTGAGTAATGGGTACTTTGCATTGTTCTCTTGCTCTCAAAGAAGAATCGTTGAAATTCACAGGGCACAGTTATCTCAGCTGCATATTAAATAGTGTTCTAATTAAACTGTTTTTCATTTCAGAGCTGGAATGACTGATGCATGCACATGTTGGTTTGCAAATTCATGGTTAAATTACTCCATTTATGTACTGCACATCTGATGGAGGTAAAAAAAAAACCCAGCAAATTAATTTACTTGGAAACGGCTTTAACTGCACTGCATGAACAAAGAGACTAATTCTTAGCGGTCCCAGCATTAAATAACTGAAGGCAACAGAAACTAACATGCCTGCGCCAGAAAAATAGCTGGGTGTTCCTGAATAGAGCACTACACGTTCACTTTAAGGGTAACGTGGTGAGACTCAGCTTCCACGTGCCGCCTAATAACTTAGTAGAGTTGCAGAATTCCCCTCCCACCCAACTGTGACCAAGAGCAAAGAGCGAAAGCAGCAGGAGTTACAGGTTCTTCCAGCTGTTGGTGAACGAGTGCTGCTATGTGCGCTCAGATCACAAGAGTTCTGTTTTAAATACAGCTTAAGCAATGGTTGTTAGGTTAGAAGGTGGATCAGTCCTTCAAGCAAATTCACTGCAAAGAGCATGAAACACTTTAAGTAAGTTTAAAAGCTGACATGGAAAATGCAATGTCAGGTTCACGTAGCACTTTAAAAACTATTTGGTATGTGCCATGTCATTGCTGGCAGAGTAGGCAGAGATGTATAAAAAAAGGTTTCATTGACATTTAAATATATTTCTATATGAATGTCTCACAGAACAAAAAAATAAAGTCTTTTCATCACAAATACTGCAGCATTAAAATAAACACTTACCAAAATAAACAATGAGTGATATACATATATATATTTGAGTGTGTATACTATAGAGTGAATCATATTGTTGCTTTTTAAGTCACAAAAGCACAATATAAATATGGAATTTCCTGTGAACTCTTCCCTGTTGTAATAAAAATACATTCTTTACAGTTAAAGTAAAACTAGTGCAAGTCCATTCTGCTGCTCCTGTTCGCCCCATTGGCCAGATGCGTATCATTTACATGGCACTTCATACTTAAAAATGACACTGAAAATTTTCCCCCCGAGACGATCAGCAAGCCAGGAGTTTTTGATGACAGCAAGCTTGAGGCTCTCGCACTTCAAAGCGGCGTAGTAATTGGTGTGGATGGCGCGCCCCATGCCTTCGATGATAACCAAGTCTGTCTTCCGCTCTCTGACCAGCACGGCCAAACCTTTGTCCAGGCGGCTGAAATGAGAGGTCTGGGTTAGAAATGGTTATCCTTATACGCGCTATAAAGACAGGCTGTCCTAAGGGCTTTATCATTTACATAAAATGTGGTGCGATGTGGAATTTCGGCTGGAATTACTGATGCCAATAAACAGGAACACTTTAAATCAAAGAAGATGCGATTGAAACATAGTTTTAAAAGCTTCATTAAATGCATGCAGAATTGGGATTTCCCAGAAAACACAGGTAAGTAAGTTCTGTCTCCAATAGAGAAATTAATTAAAAATAAATAGGTTAGCAACATGAAAAGCCTCTTCAAGTGGAGGATTTCTTGGTCCTGTGCAGGATTTTACATCATCCATAACAAAGCTGCTCACGGAACTGACCCTGAGTCAATCCTGAACACAAACATGATAAATAAGATGTCCAACAACTGCTAAGGCTTGACGAATATTACAAGTCTGTAAATCCAGACTAAGCAACTCTTAGTTTTGCGGAAGTGATTCATGTCGGGAAGGGCGGCCAAGCTCTACTCCAGAGCTCTACCATCCTGCAGCTGATGGAGACAAGTAACAAATCGGTACTTTGCCAACATACCTTAGATCTAGACACGGCGAACTCGAACCTGTCTGAACCAACAGCAGCTTCTCTTCCCTCAGTGCAGATCTTTATTTAAAAAAAAAAAAAAAGACAAAAAAGTTAAACAGGTACCTCAACAGGGTCATGCAAAGCTGGTGACAAGCCAGACAACAACCAGTATCTAAATATTCTTTGCAAAGGCTTCCTTTCCTGCAAGGACGTCACCAAGAAACAGAATGTTTCCTTGTGCAAAAGGCTTATTTAGTCAGCTACGTGCCCTCTACTGGGGAAACTGTATCTGAAATAAATGTATTTTCCTCTATTCTTTTTAACACAGAAGATTTATGTTGCAGTAGCTTGAGTGCTTATCAGGGATGACAGACAAGAAATATAATTATGGATGTTCAAGATCTGATTTCTAAATTTTTCACCATAATGAAAGTAAATGATCTGCCTTATCTTACTTCCAGGTTGCAGATTCCAGATGCTAATAAACACAGTTAAATATGAACCAAGTATGTAACAAGGAACTTGCTTTTTCCTTCTGTCTGTTGTGTGATATATAATGAAGACTGGTTATGTGCTTACTGAATAATGGGATCCATTGCTGCTATCCGCTCAGTAACAATCAGGGATTCGCTGTAGGTGACATCATTTAGGGCAGGGCCAGAGTTACAAGCCAATATAACCTGCGGTAGAGATGTCAAGAGTTCACCAATTAATGCAGTCAACGTATGGGGTTAGAGCTGCTTGTTGTTTAACATCACCATTGCCTGACTTATTTTACCAAGGAGGAAATGCAAAGAGAAAGGCTGGAGCCCAGGCTTCCTTTCCCCCCAGTAAACCAGCTATTTCAGGTCCTTTGACATTACGGACCCTTGTTCAGCAGACTTAGGTCTGACAGAGGCTCATTTTGCTTTGCTGCCTTTCGCGGTCTACTTAAAGGTAGACGTTGGCATTCCAGGGATTTGGATTATTCCCAATTTAGATGTTAGGAGCCAGTCTGGTTAAGTGTACTGCTGGTAGGTAGTTAACATCCTTCCACTAATTACCAAAGCTCTGTTACATAGTGAATTCACAATGAAAACCACTTACCTCTGTCCCTCGAGAAAGGAGCTCTCTGACAAATGGAAAGACGCCTAAAATTATGTCTATTCCACTGTTATCTGCGAAAATTAAGGCACATTTATGAGGGGGACCCTCCTGTAAGAGAAAAACCAATGTATTCAGGATTGAGTTCACATTCATTTCAGCGAAGAGTTTGTGTTATTTACAACAATTCACTTTATGACCCCCCCCCTCCATTTTATACCCTTAAATGACTGGCAATTTTGGTTCCCTAGTAGCAGCGTAACTCATCAGGCATCACCTACCCTTAATCTTAGGAGAAATGGGTTTCCCTAACATTGTCTTTGCACAGTTATTTAACACAGCCTTTAGTTACTTCACTTTGTTTGAGCGAGGTCTTTCAAACTCCAGCAACAGAAGCTACATCTGCCGATGACAGACAAGCCTGACTCCAGCAGCTCTGGAGGGGAACGTGTGGAGGCTGGAGCATGGCCAGCGGTTTGCCATGTGGCTGGGGAATTCCTTTCTCCGAAACAGAAGCTGCAGCGTGGGCAGCTGCCTACGGGGACAGGACGGTTATGAGGGCAAACCTGCCTTGGTGGCTGGTTTAAGCTACTGTGCCGTGGGGTGACGGGATTCCCTTCTGCCAGGCGAGGGCAGGATGGGCTGCTGGGGGCAATGGCATCCTAAAATGAAAGGATATTTCCTATTCTCCATTAACCTTTCAATTTGTTCTAAATCTGATGTTATGAAACTTCATTTACGCCAGTTCATACCAGCAGGAGAATTTTACACTGAACAATGCTTAATTCATAATAAAAAACTGTCAGGACAGCGCTTGAAGTTCCTTAATTATCACTGTTAGACAAGACGAGCTGATACTTTTGTTTTAAGATGTAATACCTAATGATTTGCAATAGCGTCTTCATACCAAACCTTTTGGCTGTCATTTCCCACATAGATTTACACAAAGAAACCAAAACTTTCCAATTAACCTTAATTACATGGTGATTGAGATCACAGGCCAAAAAAAGCTTTGCTAATTGATGTTAATTACTTTCAGCAAGCTCCTAAACTAAAGTCATTTTTAGGTTGGCTACTCAGATGGAGGAACAAGCCAAACATTACACTTGGCCCCAAGTTTTCAAAGTTACAGGTGTAGTTGTAGAGAAATAAGTGCCCTGATAAAGCAGGGACACAACGTGGTTCCTCAGAACAGCTCTGACAGTGGCTGGGTTCCAAATGCTGCCGTTTCTGAAGGAATTCAGCAAAGGAGCTTGGTAAGTAATGAAGTTTCAGACTAATTCTTTTATTCCTTTCTTTATGGTAAGGCTGCTGAATTACTAGTACTGTGTTAGCAGAATTTGTTTTGAGTTGTCTGAACAGAGTTCTGTTAAAAAACATGATTAATAAGGTGGTTTTGTGATTAATGTTTTTAATTAATCAACGGTTAGTAACAATCGCGGCGTTGTACCTTCAGTCGCTCTAGCCACTGACTGTAGGAATCTTCTAACCAGGGCCGTTCTGTGTCACAGACAAAATCATGTTAGCATTTCCTTTAGGCAAATGGAAATTCTGTACATTACAAGAAGCAGGAGATGTCCCGTTACAGGTGCTTAAGCATGAAAGCATTTGAGCTCAGGTTTTGAATGTTAAATGTGTAGATTCAAAGAGTTCCTGAGCTCTCAATTATCCTCTATTACAGCAATCTTAAAATAGAATTTTCATAATGAAGCAATAAAGTCATGCAAGTTGGCTACCATAACAACTTATCCTAGGACGGACGGTGTTGTACCTCCCAGGACAGTCTTTCCCTGGCAGGGTTAGAACAGGCATGAAAAATAGCCTGGGCAAGAAGTTCTGAGTGTCTGTGTGGGTAAGGCTTCTGTTCGAGGAGAGAGGTTTTCAGATTTCAATTCCTTTGGAACGCAAACAGGAACATTCCATCAAAACTCTGTAGCCTGTATTTCGGATAACCCTAGCAAGTACTAATGATGTCTTGTTATCTGGGAGCAGAACGGCCACAACAAACACGTTCACGCTCTCCTCCACTCTCATATCAACACACTGTCCGGCTCCAACCACCACCACAGATCTCCCTATACCTTGTAGTTTTGACTTGGCTTCTTCAAATCCAAATTGTGGCTCAGATTCCAGAACACTGTATCAGAAGAGAAATAAAGGGCACAGAGTTAAGCAAGTTCATCTCGCGTAAATAGAATTCAAACATTTCTTTAGCAGGTGGTCAGCAATTTTACTGCACTGGTTATAATGAGGAGCGTGGGGAGGTCCAGTGACTGAGAAACAAATACTTTGTGCTTATCTTAAAAACAAAAGGCTCAGATGTACATTAAACTAGAGCTCTTACACTAAAAGAAAAAAGCTTCAGCAACATACAAATGTTTGCAGGCACTAGGCTAGACGCAAAAAAGGCACCTTTTGGTCTGCAGATCACCATAAAATGTAGTCATGCTCTAAAATACCTGCACAGTAAAACAGTGCTTTACAAAGTCTAATTTGAAGATTGGTCTACAAAAGTTTTTTAAAGCTGCACCTACGTGGGGGAAAAAAAGGAATTAAAATAACCAGATACAGGTTTTAAAAGCTACTGCTATTGCTATATGTGGAGTAAAGTAGCCCCAAGCACTTGGGTGGCAATGAGGATTTACATAATGAGATGGCTAGTTCTAAGCTGTCAGTTAAAATACCACCCCATGCGGGCGATGCTCGCCAGTCAAGACTCCTCAAGTTCCTTAAATCTAGTTCTAAGTAACATTTCACTCGGTCTGTGTCTCTTAGTCCCCTCCTTAAAGAGAATGAGAGCTACACTTCGCAGGAGCAGCAAGCAGACCAACTGCTCTGACTGGTGTCCGTTCAAGTTTCTGGGTGTGGGCAACATCAGAAGCAACACAAGACTAAGAATGCCCACATAGCCTTGAATCACCTCGGTTTTAATGGTCTCTTTTTGATTTAATCAGAGGGAAAACTCTTCAAAGATGCAGAAAGGGAAAGGAAGTGCTGAATAGCAGCTGCAAAACAGCGTCCCTCTCCCATGCTCTTGGATCTAAATTATCAGCCCCACAAAAATAAAGTCCTAGAATTGGAAAATCAAAAATTTTTCAAGACTGTTGGCATTAATATCCTTAAATGAACTCCTGGCTGCTGACAGGACATAAGGAAAAAAGCTCTCCAAACGGTAACAGAAATGTATGTTGATCAAAGATAATGAGTATTTAGCCACCGTGAGACCACTCAACCTAACTACAGCCCACTGAATATGCACTGAGGTATCGGGCCAACTGGAGCTTGCAGGGAAATAGCATGTTTTCCACGCTAGGCACACAGTACAACACATACCCCAAAGCAGTGCCAATAACAGTGCTACAAGCAAAGCAGCCAGACGGGAATATCAAACGCTCCATCACTTAATTCAAACATTCACAGTGACACGTCTGCCAGGTTTAAAGGGTGGAAATGTGAACTTTCCTGCACCACCACAATGCTTGTAAATAAACAACCAACATTTGATTAAGGTGAAATACAATCTACAATTAAAGTTAGGCTGGTGCACTTTATTTTTTTTTTTCAAAAAAGAACAATCAGATATTCTGTATCTTAAAAGGGTGCTTTTAAAATATTTAACACCTACTCTGAGACTGCTTTTGCTCCCCAGTCAAAGACATTCCCCGCAAGAAGTCCTTTCACCAGAGCAAACTGCCTCTCCTCCCAGCCTAATGAATCCAAAGATTCGATTACGCTTTGAAAACATTTTAAGGCTATGCCATTTTCTTTCTGCTTTACCTGTAAGAAAGACATGAAACATCGGATTTATAGACAAAAATTTCTTACCCATTATTGGTTGTCTCAGTCCCAAGACCACGTTCAAGCATTCTCCTCTACGTTCATGGCCTCTAATGGACCAACAAGTTACTGTTATCAGCATGCTTAGTATCAACAAGAAAAAAGTTTCCTGGGATTCTAATAAAAAGCTTCATTAGTGCTAGGATGCCACCTGTAGCCCAACAATTACTTTTCTTAGTAAGCGAGAAGCACAATGGATCTTGAGCAGATTGGGGAACGGGAGAGTGGATGCACACAAAACGTTTTAGTAGTAACACGATCCCCCAAGCCCAGGCGACTGCCGTGAGAAGGCTGACCCGGAGCAGCTCTACAAACACCAGAGAAGATTATTTTTTATTTTTTGCATCAAGAGTTTCATCATCCCAGATGCTCAGAAGCTCTTGAATTTGTTCTCTGCTGCTACCTCCGGTGAGATCAGTGTTACATAGCTACTTATCTTAAAAAAAATTTGAAGTGATACTGGGTGCCATCTTTACATTAAGATCTTTTCTTGGCAGTATCTTGTCTGAATTACCAAAAAGCAAACATAAGTAAAAGCCACCTCACGTATTTTATACCTCTTTCTTAGAGTGAATGTAACATCTGACACTACAGGTAGGGAGAACCTTCTATCTATTTTGTAGAAATATATCAACAGTCAGAAAAAAGTCTCTAGCCAGACACTGGCACTGTTATTACTTATATGCCCACAGACGAGTGGTGGGAATCAGACCTATGGGAAGTTATTTGTGAGAAATACTGACTTCACGTGTCCTCTCCCCCAACCATATTATGTTACAGCATAAACCACAAAGAATAAAGAGCTGCACAATGGCAACAAATACTTTGAAGAGCTAGAGGTGTTATGCATTTGCATACACCCCAACCCAACTCTGCTGGGTATCTCAAAAATTACAAGAGTAATCAAGAATCTTTTTACAGCACAGCAGTAAATTAATCCAGAGACAACATGCAGGAAAGCAGCACGGTTTGGTTTAAGGAGAGGCTGCCTTAGCAAACAAGGGAATGTGTGAAGGGTTGTTTTTTTCCCAGGCTTTTTTTGGACATGATGAGGTGGGGGAGGATGATTATCTGCTTATGAACCCATCCACCACTTCCTTTTCTTTCCTTTTGGGGGGAGGAAAGAAAAGAAAACGCACTTGAAGGTAGTTAAAGGACTACAGAAATGTGAGTTCATAGCACTGGTGACTTTGCATGGAGCTGTTGAGATTGTTATGATCTACAAGTTAACACTGCCAAGTGTCTTTTACAACTGTCTGCAATTTACGTATTGATTGGAAAGTACTTACATAGCTACACACAGCTTTAAATTTGAAAATGGTTTCCACACCATGAAGACAATTATGAGAATGAGAAGAAAAAAAACGAAAAATTCCTGAGACTTGCTAGACTGCAACAGTAGCCTCAGCATAAAGGGAAATAAACTGTCAGTCCTCAAAACTGAACTTCTGGGGTGACTTGCGAGGTTCTCCACAATCAGAAGCGCAGGCTTCTCCACGCAGCTTCCTCAGTTCTAAACTGAAGGAAACGCCTCCTCCCCGAAGGAGCAGGTCACAGCAAGAGCTGACGGCAGACACCAGGCGCTCATCAGGAATGGGACTGACACCGTCAATTCACCTCTCAGAATTATCAGAAAGCAAAGCTGGTAATACTTTTGGTCAGCGTTATCCTCACCATGAGCATGTTAGAGGTCAAAGGCTTTACACCCCATTACCCATCGGTGTTTCTCCTCAGTGACAACCACCACCTGGTGACAACTGCTGCAAGGCAGCCAAGTTACTGATCTCTCCCCTATAAGCCATTCCTTAGACAAAGTTTCAGAGTATAGAAAAAGTGTCTTGAACTTACATGTTGTCCGCCCTGTAAAGCAAGAACGACTTACCTTTGAATAGGGATCCGGAAAATTGAACTCGTTTAAACAGTGTTCCCTTGTATCCAAAAGGCTTCTAAC
This sequence comes from Dromas ardeola, assembly GCA_013398915.1. Classification (NCBI taxonomy): domain Eukaryota; kingdom Metazoa; phylum Chordata; class Aves; order Charadriiformes; family Dromadidae; genus Dromas; species Dromas ardeola. Next base: position 985,695 of record VYZM01002424.1, on the reverse strand, counting down.
TGTTAATGTACCATATGCACTTTAAAAAGGGAGAAGGGGGAAAAAAGAGATCAACTACTTCAAACAGAAAAAAGTTATTTTTTCCTCTATTTCCTCTGTAAGTCATATCACACAAGCACTTGAGTTAAATGTCTTCACGTGCCACATGTGCTAAATGCTGTCTCTAGGTGGTAAATCTACTATACAGTTTATTTAATAAATACAGAGAGGGAAAACGTTCGGAGAAAAGCTAGGTACTTGAATTAATATGCTACCATTTAATAATAATGACGTAACAATTTTTAGTTACAAAATTTCTGCTGAGATAGAATTTTTCCACTACGTTCCAATATATGAGATCTGAACACTCTGTGCAGAAGACCTGATGTTTGGCCCATCAACTTCCTATTGCCTTCAGCCTACTTAGCTTTCAGTTTGTTCTGCTTCATAACTTAATTAGCTTTTAGTTAGTTTTCAGTCAGCTTTTAATTTGCTCTGCTCACAGAAGCAGCAAGTGATGAAAAAGGCAAAACGAAGGCACTTACAAAGGCTGCTGCCTGAGCGTCTGGAGCTTGTTCCAGTATTTCTGTCGGAACTTTTCAGCTCTCTCCAGCGCATCAACTGAGTCCGGCTGACTGGCTGCAGCTCGCTTTGCCACCTGGTAGAGAAATGAGGCAAGACTGAAGTTACCAAATCAGTTACTTCCTTCAAGTAACTGATCTGAAGTTCAGTCTCAATAATAACCCCTCCATCTGCTACACCGTTCAGTGCCTGCATATTATCTAGTCCCTCCCACACAGCATCTTCCAGCCTTCCTTTACTCCAACCACCAAAGAATAATTTTAAATACCTCCTTTCTTCTTAAAGTTTATTTTCAAGACTGTACCTTCAGAAATTAAACACGAGTTCTAACTACTTATAGGAGGGGAAAACACACACAAAAGGAGAAACAGGCAGAAATTTAACAGTCCAGATCAACCCCTTGTGTTCTTTTTTCTTTACTACAGTAAGGTCAAGTCAGCGTGTTGCCCGTGTTCTTCCCAGCCCTTTTCCTCCTGACACACACTCACGAAGTTTCTGATTTGGATGTGGTTATGAAGTATACGTAGCTCTTAAGTACTAGTGTGCACTGACTGAATCAGTTTCACAGTGCAGAAAAAAAGAACTCCTGTCTGATTAAATCATGCTCTTCAAATGTGAAAGTGGCTGTAAGTCACGCACTAGGTTTGACACAGGAGGTGTATTTTGCAGGGTAAACATGTTGGTCTACACAACATTTATTTGCTAAATATTTGCATCACTCGAACATATAACTGCTTTGTGACATTTACCCCATCCAGTGCCTCCTCGAAGCAGGTCAGCCAGTATTTCCTGGCCATGGCATCGTCTGTGAGGTCAACGGTGTCTGGAATATAGGTTGACGGGTCTTTCAGCAGCGGCAGGTTAACAAGCGGTCTCTCCAACCTATCCATTTCGAGCATGTCAAACTAGGTGAAAAATGAAAGATTTATTAGAACTTAGTCAGAAATTGATTCATAACAAATTAAACTAGTACAAGGGCTACAGAACTCCACCCACAGTTAAGACTTAACAAATTAAAGTATATGCCATTGTAAATAATCCACTCTCCTGCATGGATTATTTATCCATGCCCACCCTATAGACAGGGATAATCAAGTTTCATGTTGAAAACTTACTATAAGCCCTCTTATTTTATGATTTTCCTTCCCTTCCTCCCCAGTACTGTCAAATCTGCCTGGCTATCAGGTTCAGACAGGAGCATAAAGAGCTGAGCACAGGTTTATTTGTCAATGAACGCTGCTATGCTGCTTTACAACTTCCTTTTACAATACTGAGCAAGTCTCCAAAACTTTTCCTTACACTTTGTGAAAACAAACGCTGCGGACCAAACTTCTAAGGATAGAGCCTAAGTTCACGTGAAAGAGGTATAGTTACACAGCTCTGTACATAAAGTGTGCCTTATTTCTTGCGTGTAAAAAAAATCCTGTGCATATTTATCTTTATTTTATACAGCTATCTAATCGTGTTGCATTTGCGAACGCTGTATGGCCTAGAAATGTTCAGACTAAGATTAAAGCCCACAATGTAACAAGACTTTGTGTGCATAAACCAAAGTAGTTGCTACAGAAAGACTGTCTTCAGTATTAATTTCACTGCTGAATAGCAGACATTTCTGAACCACGATTGTTGCAAAGAGATTTCGCTTTATGTGACCAAAGTGAGTGCCAAGCAATAGAAGAATTCAAGATGGAAAAACTGTGGACAGTACATTACAGCTGGTGTGAGACTCCTGTACCACTGCCAGCATGAAAAAAACCATAATCTTTTCACAGATTAAAGGCTTGACAAACAAGAGAGCACCATTACATATGCATAAATACTTTTTAAAATCTGTCATATATTTTATGATTAAGAAGGATCATGTTGCTATTTTTTGGTCACACTTGTAATCCACAATTTCATTACAGTAATTTCAGTTATGGCAGAGCTTAAAATTAGATATATTTTTCATATATATGCACAACCCACAAAATCTATCATCCGCAGCTCATAGTGGACTTATGTTAAGGCTTGGTCTGGGAAACCATTCAGTGAGAGTTCTGCACCTCATCTTCAGGCCTAAAAAAGCCTAGCAACCAACAGAAAAAACTAATCAAGGCAACCCCTGCTCCTCCCCCCACACCCTACAGCCAAGGATAGGAAACTAACTCCTGAAAACTGGGAGGAGATAAATTCATGATGGAGGAAATTAAAAAAAAAAAAACCAAAACAAACTTGACATGAAAAACACTGACATGCGGACTGGTAAGAGACAGTAAAACACAATGAGCTCCACTATTCTAGTTTCTTTTCAAAAGCACTTCAGTAGATGCAATATTAGAATATTTTAAGAACCTTAATGTATTTTCTGATTCCTTACTGTATGCCAGTTTCACTGTGAAATCGGAATTACTGTATTGTCAGTGTACTTAAGAGATGACTGGGCTGATGCTCTTCTGTCCAATTATATATTTGTCTTCTTATAGGAAGTAAATAAATGCTGCTTAAAGACAGTGGAACATCAGATTCAAAAATTCTGAAGCACAATATTTCAACTGTAGCAAAATCCAGCTACTTCAGAGAAAGGGTAAGAGATGAATGTTGCCCCCCCAGCTTTGGTGAAGGAGAATAAGAAAAAGTAGCAGCCACAATCTGTTTTTATGAGACATTACATCAAACAAGACACAAGACGACATCACACATGACACAAGACACCATATTAGTCACTTCTTTGGGTAAGCAGGAGTCCCAGGGGCAAGAAGCAACTAGCTTGAGAATAATCATCAATTTTCAAATCACCATTACTAAGAAAAGGCACTTAGTTCTAGAAAAGACAACCACATACTGTACCACTCCTTGTTCTCTGCATGGGGTAAACATCAGGTGATGTGCTCATAAGACCAGAACTCCCAGCGTAATTCTCTCCCCAGCTATACTGATTTGGATCTACAAAAGAGAAAGAGAGAGAGACACATAATCTGAAAATAAAACTGAAAGTACTCCCATGACTGAGCCTAGAGTTAGCATCCCTTCAGAGAAGCTGCTTCACTACAAAAGCCATTTTCCCTTGTCTTTATAAATAAATATAACTTTTCCCTCTAGCCCCCAAAGAAATGTTTTAACCACTCATTGAAGTACCTAGCTCTAGAGAGCTTCAACCTGAATAAGACATAAGACAATTAACGTTCTAAAATTCTTTTTTTAACCCCTTTTCCTTGTCACTAAGGGCTATAACCAGCATGTTTCAAAGCACTATCACTGATCATAGAGTCAATTTCTTATTTCTAAATCTAGATCCATTCTTAGCAAAATGTAATTACAAAACTCTCAAAGCACAATGTAAGTTTCATATAAACACTAAAGGTATCTCTAGAAATTTTTTTTATTTGCAAAAAAGTTTAATCCAGTTCAGATGTACAGTACATGCTGCAGAAGCAACGTCTTTATTCCTCAGTAGCTGGTTCCTTGCCCATATTTATAAAATAGTTATGAAAAGAATTCCATATCCATTATTCTGAGGTATATTTGATGTTCACTAAAACTAAATACCATTAAAACCCTCACTATCTGTTCTACTATAACTGATATGCCAAATGGCTTCCTAGTACATCAACAAGAAAAAAGAATATAAAATTGGCAGAATTCAACCAAAGCAGCCTATACCCAAATAATGCTGGACAGAAATGTCTCATCCTTCACAAATGTCTGTGAGGCTTTTCACTCTTAAACAAACACAGTTTTGAGATGCTGGTCGTCTTCAGTACATTACCTGAATTCAGAAGCTGGCCTCTTAAAGAGGGGGAAAGTTCTCAGAAACCACATTTCCCCAATTTGATTTAGAGTTACGACTGCTCTTTGCAGAAATGCAGAAAAGAGAAGAGCCGAATCCTGCTGCCTTCTCAAAGGTGAGCAGGAAAAACAGTGAGAAATTAAGATGACCCCGCCAGAATACAGAAAACCAAAGCCCAGCATCTGTGTTTATTAGTGCCAAATGTATTCATTTAGGCAACAACTTACATGCAGCCTCTTAAGAGAAACTTGGACATTACACTGACATTTCAGAACACAGCATATACAGAACATAGCAGCGCTGTACTTACTGTCTTGTTCAGCTCCTTTTAAAAATGCCCCAATGGCTCCCAGGTAGCCTTCATGCCTCAGGAACAATGCCTGAACCTCTCCCTGCCACAATATGAAACATTGCAATTGGATGGTCCCTGATGGCTAATATGTACTTCTTTGTCACTAGTTTTACACTTAGATTTAATAGAAACAACTAGAAGATGGTAATATTAATTTGTGCTACATCCTAACACATTCAGTAACTTTAATGGCGCTTCCGAAACACAGCTTCAGGCGGAACCGCTTACATACATCATTCCACAATTATTAAACAGCTGGGGAAAAAAATACATGCAGAAGTGGTGTGTATTCTAAGCCTGCACAACCACAGAAGCAGAGGGAAGGCAGTGCCTTCACTGGAAAAGACCAGTACATCATTCCATGAATATTCAACTCCTCTTGCTTGAACAGGCTGGAAGTACATGGCCATCTCATTTCTAGATCATCAGCTTATGTCTGTGCCGCATTATCTTGATTTCATTAAACTGCTATTTAACGTTCACTATCATACAGACGCTGTATATTATCCATAGGCAAGCATTTCCCCCATCAAATTAGTTATTTTAATTGTTAATATAATACAGGAATGTTAGGGGGAATACGAACACCCTGGTCCTAGCAGGAGGGACCCTTAGATTCCCTGGGCAAGGCTGGGTGAAACACTGCCTCCTCTAAAGGAAAATCAGCTATGTCTGCAGCAGCGGCTGGAAGCACAATTAATGCTGAGGAAAGCTATAGTAACAGATCAGCTACAATTCACGGTGAGATTTGGATTTGAATCATGATTTGAAGCTATTCTTACAAGAATCTAAAGCTGTAGTTTTGCAATAGTTTTCTTGAAACCAAGCAAGGTTTTACAGAAAGGGACTGCAACGATATAATAAAGGTGAAAAGAAGTGGTATACAGGAGTCTCTTGCTTGAAGCACTGAGACAAGAAAAAAAATTGGCATCTATAAAACTGCAAAAGTGCAGGAACTAATCTACCTGTAACAACCATTAAGTAAGCTTTTGGACTTGATGGTTTTTCTAGTGAAAAATCTTCAGTATTTTCCACAGCTTCAAAACCTGAAAAGAACTACAGCTTGGTTGGTTTTTTGGGGTTGGTTTTGGTGTTTGGTTTTTTTGAACAACAAACAAGCAACAAAAAGCCCCACTAACTATCTCAGCAGAACAATCCCACATTGCATAGCCTAGGGGGTGAAAAGAAATAGATGCAAGTCAGCAAGAGGAATTGAATAACAATGGTAGCTATCTAAGAAAATAGTGAAAAGTCATTACTTGGCAGCTACAAGACAGACTGTCAATCAAAAAAATAATAGAGAGAGAGGGGGAGGGAGAGAGAAAGAGAGGCCAGACAGAACTCCCAGGCAACTCACATTTATTTTACCCCTCCCACAACAGATCTTTATAGCCTGCCTTACCTACCTAAGCCCTCTAAGCTACCTTCGTGTGCAAATTAATTTATTAAAGTCTCACAACATCCTAGAAAGGTAACTAAATACGTGACTTTGCTATTAGGAAAATCTCTGTTTTCGTTACCTTGGAGAAGAAGTTGATACTGTAGGTTATTGTGCGCATGGTAACTGGGTGACCCCGAATAAAGAATCCTCCAAAATAGATTTTATCTAAGTTATGGAGTTTGGCATAGAGGCAGGCGAGTTGACCAATGTCATTGCTGATCATATGTAACAAACTTTTTGCCATATCTTCTTTGGAAAATTCTTAAAAGGAAAGAAATAGTAAACCAAATTAAACGCAGCTGAAGAATGCCCAAATGGACTGTACTTTTCTAACAGACAGCCTACAGCTGCAGAAAAAAAGGAGGGTGACCAATCTCTTTATGTGTGTAAAAGAAAGGTGTTTCCCCCCACCAAAAATCTTTCATAAAATAAGTACTTCAAACAACAAGTAGTGTGTGTTTGATTGAAGATATCATGAAAAAACCACTAAGCCTCTGTGAAATATTGCTAGAAATAAACCTGCTTGAAAGGCCAACAGCAAATGGCAAGAACTCCATTTCTTCTCTCTAGGAACCACAGATGATGGTTCATCCATCCATCTGGACTTGAGACACACTGCGAGCATTTTATTGTAATACTGCAACTAAAATTGCAAATTATAGTCAATCGCTGCCATGGGTCCTTTTCTAGACCAAGAAAGCCACGTATATTTCCCACATGCAATCCCAAACTGAAAATGTGCATGTCTGCTTGTAAGGCAGTACTATGTGGTATTTTTAATCAATAAAATATTGTGAGGTAAAACACATGTAGGCAAGATCATGAAAGGACTGGCTTTTTCCAGCTCTACTTGGTAGATCATTATAAACGTCAGATTCCCAAGGGCCAGAGGAGATGGCTGCACTACTTCTCCTCATTAGTTTCAAACAACAACTCCAAATAACTGGAGCACTCAAGCAGTGTTCCACGTCCCCTCTCAGCCCAGCATGCATAACATAGGGAAATGGATAAAGAAAGATATGGTTATGCTGATGAAGCCGGCAACTATTTTTCCATCCGTTTAAGTGTTCACAGGATGCTGGCACAAGCAGCAAATCCATTCTGTCAGGCAATATAAAGTGTAAACTGCATAGCAAATCTTGGGTCAATCTTTACTATACCAATACCTTTATCTGCTGTAGTAGATTTCCCGAAGCTGCTAGCTATCAGATTTCCACTTAGCCCCAGGGTCTGGTAGGCACCTCCATACACATCTTTCACCAGCATGTCCACGTTTGTGTGCTGTCCCTTTGAAGCGAGTTGCAGCAATTCATCAAATTTCTGAGGATGAGAAGAAGAATTACTCTAGCTTTCCTGGACAGCCAGAGAACCTTGTCCATAAATTCAGAGTTCTGCAGCATCTTTACTGACCAAAACTGGGGCGTTTGGCTTGTCTTAGAATCAACCCTGTCAGCAAAAGATACGTTATTTCTAATTACAAGGACTTATCCAGAGTCCGTATCTTATCAGACAGAGTGATCGTAAATGGAGCGCCTTTAATAATGAAAAGCACAACCATCCTCTTCAGTTATCTGCAATTATCTGCAAACAATTTGTTGAATTTTCCCTGAAAACTAGAAATGGATCAGCACAAATGAAATAGTCAGAAGCCTCAGCCATCTCTTATCTTGGAATAAAGTCAGAAACACAGTAACTATGTCTTCTTAAGGCATAAGAAAAAAATTGTTTAAAACCCAAAAGACTAAGTCTGCCTTTACTATTGCAGAAATGCACTAATGTCCCTGACATTAAACTTGCACGCAATCTACATTATACCAATACTTAATTTATAAGTCTGTTAACCCTAATTTCTTCTTCTACAAAATCAGAGAGAATTAAGAGCAGACATTGTCATGTTTTAAGATTTCTTTTTCAAAAGCATCAAATAAAATATTGCAAGTACGAGTCTTCCCTTTGACATTTTCTTACTTGGTGCACATGTAACTCTAGCTTTTTCTACACCGCTGACATTTAGAGACACCTATTTAAGCCATGTGGATCTTCGAGACAGGAAAAAACAGCATGATTTAAGAGCTGAGTTAGGCAGAACAGTATTAAATCAGGCCTTATTCTGGCAGATTACCAACCTGGGATTCAAGTGTTGAACCCCTGAAAGCATAATGTGTAACAAAGAGAGTTAGAATCCCTCCTCCCTGCTCTCAGACAGTTAGCAGTAATGGGGTGCTCTCTGCTTTTCTTCTGCAGATAATATTGCAGGAACTAGGCAGGCATTTCACGTTGAAAAAGAGTACAGAAAATTAACAGGCCACTTTGAGGCCTGTTATTATAGACATTATTTGTCCTTGTCAAAAAACTTCTCAAGACCCAAGCAGGATTACTATTTTGCTACCAATGAGCACCTTATCATTTTTGGCCCTATATTCTACTAGTATCTTTTTGAATTTAAAGCTTCCTTTTATGCATCAGAAGCGTTGAAAATAGGGACGTAAGTCAAGGACTCAGTCTTGTTATTAACAGTCTAGGACCACGAGCACCTAATGGAGAGCATCCAAATTGTCCTCAGCATTGCAGAACTGCCCGCTCTGTTTCTGCACAAGTGTAGCAATTCTTTGAATAAAAGGTACACCCCCCCCAAGAGACAGACGTGATTTTTTTCATCTTCTAGTATACTGAAGTTGGACTTCTGGTTTCCCACACAGACATTACTTAAAATAATTATTTCTCCCTATTCAAAGAGTTTGGCATTCCAACATTTCAAGCTTCCTCTTAGCATCTCATTTAATTCCACACCCCTTAAAACTGACACTTCGATACCTTTGTTTTTGTGAGCAGTGCTCCAAGACCCCAGAAGGTTCCACCTCCAATTGAGCTCCCTCCAATCCATTCGAATTTGTCTTCTGTTTCTACCTGTCAATAAAACAAGGCCGATTTGTCTAAAAAGTCTATAATAACTATAAACACACAGTTAGATGTGAGAGTGTATGGGGTTTTTTTAACAGTGGAATTAGTGTAAGTGAACTATTTAATTGCATAAAATATCGTGAGAAGTTCTCCAGAGGTACCTGTTCCACATACATACACCACAAGCAGTTTCTGAAATCTTTGTATTTAATTCTTAGCCAATAATCCTAAATATAGACAGTAAATTTGGTCCCCTCAGCGGCGTACCAAAACAAACAAACAAATACTAAAAATCACTCTGATCTGACAGCTTTTGTCCTTATCAGTTAATACAACAACTTCTCTAAACACTGAATTAAATGTGATTAAAAAGAAACTATGGTAGTGCACAGAAAAGCACTCCATAAGAAACGGAAATTTAAAAAAACCTCAAACATTATTTTCTTTCTAAACTTTGTATTACCCAAGAAGAAACAACCACAAATCTGAAACAGTAAGATGTTTCAGATCACCTTTATCAAGTTCTACAATAAAACAGTTAGCAACCACTTACCTTCACTATAGAAACCCCAGAGCCAATATTCACCAGTAAATAAGGGAAAATATTTGGGTGGTTTGTCTGAAAACGGAATTCTGTATCTGAATCTTTCTGGTATGCAAATACTTCATGGGGTATGTTCCTTAGTACGAAGTTGCATCCTTTAATTAGGCAGGTCATTACATCTTCTTTATCTACCCTGAGGGGAAGTGGGAGAAAAAACCCCTTACATAAATTCCACAGTCCTATTGATAAGCAAGTATGCTTTTAGAACAGTAGTTTTTACAAAGAGGACTTTACAAAGAGGAGCTAGTAACCCACACCACATGGTGAAAGTCCAGATCTACAAACATGAAACCTACATCCGCCTATCTTCCGATTTTCATTTTCCATGCCAGAACTCACAGTCTGAAGTTAGACTGCAGTTACACAGTAACTTTAATCTTACATTCATCATGTTGTCATTGAAAATAATCCTGCTCCCCTGTGTGCTTGTTTACACTGCCCCTTTAGTGCCCTCGTGCTACCACAAGTATTTGTGCACCTGTGCAATAAAGTAGGTCAGAAAACTCACCTAGACATCAACCTAACAAAACAATTTCCTAACACGGAATAATTTTCTATTGCTCTTCCCCTTCCTTCTCAATAAAGAAAAAAGGCTCCCCCTCAACATTTCAGCACTCATTTATGACAGATTGAAGTGACCGCAAGGACCCTACTACTGGGATTACTAAACACAGGAAAAGAAGACTTCTCACAAGAATAATAGGATTCACAACAGGACATTACCCTGAGTATGGAGTCTGGGAACATGATACATAATTTAGTTAAGATGAATGATGTAGTTAAGTCAGCTAACACTTACTGAATTCTGTAAACTTCTGTATCTTATGTATTGTTACTGGTTTATGGTAAATTTCTTAAATCAAATATGCTGTATTTTGTACATGAAATATCATAAGCCTTGTTGAAAACGCATAAACAAAGCACAAGCATACACCTCAATTAATACAGCATGCTTTATGTTTGTCAGGATGGAGAAGGTGCTGCTTTTTGCATACCAATTAAGTACGTAATTATCAAACAAAAAACAAAGAAACAAAACACAGGTGTGCCACATGAGAAAAGGGGGAAATTGCCTCCTTGTCTTGATTAATTGATCCTTAGGAATAGCCAATAACGTACTGATGTAGGCTGGTTTGAAAAACAGTTAACAGAATCCTACCTATCAGAAGAAGAAAGTTATTTGAAAAAGTAGTATAAAAGACGGTGAGCACAGTACCTCAGAGACTGAGCCATGTGCTACACAGAATTACAGCATAAGAGGTGCCTTGATGGTCTCGCCAGTAACATCAGGTAATGTTTTAAGTTGGTGTAAATTAATGATATTTTTATCTCTACTTACAGCAGCTTTTTCAGCATGTGGTGTTTGATAAAGATGTTTGAGTAGTAAATTTACGATGCTGTAAATTGATGAGACTGCCTTTTAGCCTCCTGCAAGCCTATGCTCCTCCATGAAGTTTAGGTAGAAGCTATGCTGTTAAGCTACTATTTATATTAATTATTCGCATCTTAGCGTGCACAGAAAAATGTTAGAAGCTTTTGGAACTCCAACTTGAGAACTTAAGCAACTACTGAAATTAGATACATCCAGGAAAAAAAGTGTCTGCCAACAATACTTTGGCTTTTAATAATAAAGTTGTCTTGTGGATTTCATCCTTAGACTTTAAGTAGAAAGACTGACACACTTAAGCACACCTTATGACAGTGACTAATCAAAGAGTCTCAATTAAAGTTCTTGTTAGTAATGAATTTACTTACTAATTTATTTTAAATATTAATTACTTAATTTTATATACCAGTGTAGGCTCTGTGTATCTGGATCTCTACTCCAGTAGAGTGCAACAGTATGTCCAAAGCATGCTACTGATAGCTAGGATACCATCACTGAAATGCTGCCAGTTGTGAGGTGAAAAGTAAAAGCCGTTACTACGATAGAGACTAATTTAACTTAAAAATGGAGTAGGTGCAAGTTAGATCCTTTAAAGAAAAAAGCTGCAATAATAGCCTGCTTTCCTCTCTTTACTGTCTTTCTCCTGAACCCCGTGTTCCTGTCTGTTTTCTCTATTCCTCCTCCTCTGCCGCATCAGTCAATGATACAGTTATCTTTTTGCAGCTTATGTTCACTGACCAAGACACATGCACGCATTCTGCTGCTTCACTCTTGCGGCGTAGATAGCTTTTGAGGGCAGATAAGCAAAATTGAAAGTTAGTCTACTAAAATCTATTCAAAGAAGAAATACACTCCTACAACTAAGTTTAAACAGTTTCACTTACTTCAACCCCAATTTCTTCTCAATAAGATCTTTGAATTTATAGGCACCACCACCTGTAGCTTTGATGACTTTTGTCTCTGTGTTGACAAGATGGTCTTTGATGAAATCTAGGCAGGTTTCAATATAAGTGTTTTCAAATTTAATGAAGTGAAGTCGAGCTGTAATCTCCTCCTGAACTGATATTTCATACAAAGGTTCATTTTCTATGTCCTTTAAAAGAGAAAAGAATTTCTTACAGATTATTCAAATTCCTAGATTATATGCTAAACTAATTAACATCAATACCTGTTTCCTTTGAAACTGCGTTAATGCTATTAAAAACATAACTTCCCAAGCCACTTTCAAAGAAGAATATAGTTTCAACAGATCTTAATACTCCTTAAATTGAGAATATAATCAACTTCCCCATGCATTAGACATGCATGAAATATCTCTGCATGAGAAAAAGTATGTTTACATGAGAGTATGGGTTTTTTACATAAGTACCATACCTATCTAGAAAATAACTATTTCAAACACTAACTGCCATTACAAGCACTTCCAAGAAAGCAAGGAATGTAACTGAGTTTGTCTGTGCATAGGCTACACAACTCTGAAGCCCTGCAATCAGTCTTTCAGTAAAGAAAACACGTATGGTGTATCATCACATAAATTTATATCTAGAGCTACATTAAGCTTGCAAAGCAAAAGTAATTGCCAAACACATGCTAACAGCTAATTTCCTCTGGAATATAGCAAAGGGTTATTAACAGGAGCCACACATTCACCTGAGCTGCAGTACAAATGCTTAGGCATGGCTCTAAGTGTCAGTACATACTAGAACGTGCGTTTATTTTAAACACTTCAGCTGTGACAACTTCAGAGTAACAGACATTTCAGAATGTCATACTTCAACTATAAGAAAGTTCTAGATGAAGTTAGATGGAGAACAAGTTACTAGATGGGTTTCAGATGAAATTTCTACTCTACTATGAGAAGTCAGCCCAGTATTTCACTCTTAGGAGTTAACTGCGTGCACCTGATTAATGATACAATTCTCACCTTCCCAGAATGATCAAAAGATCTCACTCTTGCCACTTTGTGCTGCACGGTTGAATAATAAGCCAACTTGGTTAATGAACCACCTTTAAATAAAAAGATGACAAGATACGATTAATGCCTCACCTTAGAGCAAACAATATAACTTATGTTTACATATACCTTACCTGAGAGTTCTTGGTTTTTAAGACCTCCTTTAGCTTAATTCTATCTGGCTTTAGCTAAATGCATAATGCAGTGAGCCGAAGAACCCATGTCTGGAAACTGATTGGCATGGTTAACTCCGAATGCACTACTTATGGGGAAAAGCTCCGCAAGTTGAGCTTATGCTCAACTGACGTGGGGATGACTGAAGATGAGCAGAAATAAGTGGAAGTTCTTAATTGGCCAGGCTAGCACGTATATCATTGTTACTTATCTTGTTTGAAAACTCTTTACAGAAACACCCAAATTTGCTGCTTATAAGAAGATTTTATAAGTAGTTTTTCAGCAACTGAGCAACACATGCTATATGCACAATTAAAAAGTGTTTCATCAGGAAGACTTAAGTAAATATTCTTAACCTGCTTCCAAGGACAAGCTAAAAATTCATAGCTGGTTAGACGATGACTTTATGTACTGAATAACAACTACTTTGCAAGATTATTCTTGGCTTTGGGGAAAGAACACTTATGATGTTCCTCAAGCATAGCAGTTAGTGATACTACCAACATGCAAGGCTGAGCACACCCACCCCACCACCCTTTTCTCTTCAAGCCTTGAGTCTGCTTACATCAAGACAACAAAAGTTCCCACTCTCACGGAATTTCAGAGTTGGAAGGGACCTCCAGAGATCATCTAGTCCAACTCCCCTGCTAAAGCAGGATTACCCAGAGCACATCACTCAGGACTGCATCCAGATGGGGCTTGACAGTTGCCAGAGAAGGGGACTCCACACCCTCCCTGGGCAGCCTGTTCCTGTGCTCTGGCACCCTCACCGTAAAGAAGTTTTTCCTCATATTTGATTGGAACTTCCTATGTTCCAGCTTGTGCCTGTTACCCCTCGTCCTGTTACTGGGAACCACTGAAAAGAGCCTGGCTCCATCCTCCTTAAACCCACCCTTTAGATACTTGTAAACATTAATAAGGTCTCCCCTCAGCCTTCTCTTCTCCAGGCTAAGAAACAGAACTTGAAACAGAACTTAAAACACTTGCCCTATCTGTGCTGTCTTTGCATCTGACAAGCAAAAGTGAATTTATGAAGTTACACAGAGTAACTTCACTAACTGATTTTCCTCAGGACAAAACAATACCTGCTGGTGCTTCTGATACCTCTGGTATCCTAAACGAGTAGATATTTGAGCCTGGAAATAGGATATTGTCAAAGCCTGGTTATTTTTGTTGAAACAAGCTTTTAAATATTTTTTTTTTCTCCCCCTTCAGAAAGAAAAATGTCTCTTCAACTACTCCTGATTATCAGGATCTGATTAAGGTATCAGTTTGCTTCATAAACATCTAAGCTGCTTTGGCTACTGAAGAAAACCCCTTAATTTTAATTCTGTATAAAAAGTACCCTGGGCTGCAGCCCGTAACAGCCCTTATCTGTACAGAAAGTCACTTCTAACTTTGCATCCGTGCTCTCAGAATAGGAGCACAAGGCAGTCAGGTGGTCCGTGTCTCCCAGTGCTACAGGCCTAATGCGTAGTTGAATTTAAGCCTGCATGTGTTATTTGCCCCTTGCCAAAAATCTGGCATGTTATCCCTTTCAGCAAGTTTACCATGCATCTCATAGAACATCCTGTGTACAGGACAGGAAGTAATTACAACCAACCACCGGGTTAAACTTAAAATCCTAGAAGTAAATAAAAACCTGGCAACGTTGGATCATAGCATAATTGCTAAATTCAGTGGCCCTACACTCTGCTTTAAACAAGTGTAATCAAGAAAGGCAGCATTGGCAATTGGAAAATAATCAGCTAGCGCTTATAGCTTTGCCTTCATAACAGTACTCATCTCTTCTGTAGTGCCCAAATAAACAGGAAGATTTTTGCAATCTGTAGGAGAAAAATAGGCGGCTTTCTCCAGCAAAATTCAAGTGAGGTCAACTTAGAGTGATCACTGACAGACACTTATAGTAACAAAAGTAATAAAGCTTTCCTGACCTCAGGTCTTATTTCAGTGTACTAGCCAATGCTTTAAAGTTTCTTGTAAACAAAATCCAAACTCTATTCTGCTAGCTCATTTCTTAAAGGTGAGGTTTTTCTTAGCTTTTGTTTGTTTAAAAAACTAAACGCGGTAGCTCTGCGCTGTGAGGAAAAGTTTCCTTCCAAACTTTGAAGTAGAAGAATCATGAAGCTTGTGTTGGAATGTCATATTGTTTGTACAACACTGATAATGACACAGGTGCTCTAGCAATTAATTTATCACCAGATAAGTGGTGTGTAAAGCTATGCTTTATATGTTCTCCCCTTCCTCTCCCAGTTTTTAAAGACTTAAATCCATTCAGAACACCAGCTGAGACATGCAACTAGGCTTTATAACTAATCCCACAATTCTAATTCCATTCTGACCCACAGAAAGGACCAATTCCAGCTGTTATTTTAACAGGCATGAAACAAGTAGCTTCTGAAGGACTTAAGCAGACTTATGATGTGACAAGATTGTATATTATGGCGCATATATTCTTCCCACTACACAGTAAGTCTACACCACCCAGAGCAGTGTTAACCAAAGGACTAATGGAGGCCTGCACAATGGTACTGGGGCTGAAGAACACTTTCCTTCTGACTTCCCAACTAAACAGTTCCACTGACCTAGTGACTGCAAAACAGAAGCAAAATGTGTGAAATGGCACTTTAGGTTTTGCAGATCTCCACAGAATGAATGCTAATCCCTGCACAGATGAAACTATTTTTAACAGGCCCAGCTCAGCTGTGTCCCTGTGTGGCTGCCCACATCCGCACTGTTCCCTACTGCAGTGCTCAGGTGTCACACTGATGTGCGTTACTCTGTCTGTCCCTTGGTGCAGGCTGTTGCACACCCAGGAATGTTATGTTTTCAGGCTTACGCACAGGACACAGGGTGTTCTGGGGGTGGCTGAGGAAGCAAGTGCAGTGAGCTACTGCCACAGTCCCCCAGCCCATGCCAAACCCACTCATCTCTGCAGCCACCCGGGCAGGGGGGACAGCAGCTTTCCCCAGCCCTCTTTTTTCCCCTCAAGGGCCCGTCTCGGGAGCACGGAGGGGCCCACGCAGCGCCCTGCTCGCCGCGGCCAGGCACGAGGGTCTGGCGGGGGGGAACCCGCAGCGCTACCCCTCAGCCGGGCCTAGTGCAGCCGGAGGTCGCTGAGGCCCCCAGGCCCCACCGCGGGGGAGGGGGGTGGGGGGGCCCCGTTCCCCTCCGGCCAGCCGCCTCTGCCCCCCCGGCCGCCAAGGACAGCCCCAGGCCGTCCCTACCCCGCTTCCCCCCGCGGCCCGTTAGCCGCGGCGGACGGACGGACGGCACGCTGGGCCTTGTAGTGCCGCTCACCGCCTCCGCCTGGCCGCCGCCGGCCGGCGGGACTCCCCGTCCCGTCGTGCCCCGCGCCGCCCGCCCA
>VYZM01002424.1:936865-968607 GCA_013398915.1 Dromas ardeola | reverse complement strand
AGCCCGGGGCGGGGGGGCGGGGGGGTCATTGCCAAAGTCACCCAGGGCCCGACTGGCAAGGGCAGGGCTGCTGTCGGCATCCCCAGTGTCGACTGTTCCTCACATATATACAGACACACATACGTACTGAGCAGCTATACATGTCTCACATTTAGAAAAAAAACCCCAACATTTAAATTCCCTGCGTTTCAGGCTGTTCTGTGAGTCAGGCACATGCCACGAGAACATGAAATGTAACATGAAGTGCCTTGGCAAACTTTATCTATTAATCGAAAGCATTTGCTATGTTTAGGAGTTGGGCATAAATTTTCCTGAGTTCACCCTCGCTGTGACCTTCCTTGACAAGTCTCTCTGCCCTAAATTTCCAAAGAATTCGTGGGTCAGGCATGCCTCTATTTTTGTCTTGCAGTGAGAGCGCTAGGATTGGCTATTTCGGAGCTATGTATGTGGAAAGCAGCATTGCAGGGATTCCGAATGGACACAAAGCTGGTGAGTCAATTAAATACCATTTCTGAATCTTCCCTTTACTGAAATCTTTGTCTCATGTCCTGTAACCCCAGGGACCACCGGGAAATCAGCTATGCAAACTACTCAAGAAAGAATAACTTGCTGGATTTATTAACTAGATTTTTTATTTATTTTTGTACTGTTAAAAATTTCTGCAACTCCTGAAGTTCAAGATAACTTCTGGTACAGGTTATACAATTGGTGCAGCTCGCACATAACATATCATAGCATCCTCCAAGGACGGTAATGAATTCACATTCTCCCCTGGTGGTAGGGTACCAAAGAGTAAATATAATTTGTACACCTGCCTTTCATGAAAGGCTTTGATAAATATTTATTGTAAAATCGACAACATAGCTGTAACTTTCTTTCCTGTAAGGATATAAAAATGAGCTTTTGCCTTTATAAAAGGCATACATATCCTGAACCTCACAAACAGTACTCTGATTTTTGTGAGCAAGACATCCTGAGGAATTTCCTCTACATAGTTTGAGTTATGGTTTAACCATGCTCAGTACAGTCTACAAATATCATAGAACCCATTACGGCACCCGTAGGAAAGCTAGGTTTTCAAATGTGTCCAGTTAGACTAGCCACTCTGCATGAGACAGCTGGGGCCCCCATGGCTCGGCAGCAGAGGTGTGGATAGCTTGGGACACAGGAGTCCCCAGTGGGGCACGTCAGAGGAACAGGCTCCTCCTGAACGGACACTTTTGAAAACTCTAGCCCGAACATCTTAGAAGTTACCGCTTTCTCAACAGATGTACGTGTACAACCTCACTAAGGTTAAGAACAGTCAGTGTTCCTCTCTGAACAACTCCTCTCAGTCCTCCTAGCAGGAGGATTACATCTCACATTCTTTTAGAATAACTTTCTCTCCACGTGGTGGGATCGTTTCAGTCCTTCTGGAAGAAGGGAAGCGGACATCCAAGCATAGTAATGCTCTGCAAAAGGAAAACATTCTTCCCTACTCATGAGAGGAGCCGGGGGACTTGTATAGCAAGTCATGATCTCCTCCGGAATATGAGCAAATGTCCAGGAAACACATGAGCGTTCTCTTGGCCTACCAAGGCCTCCAGAGGCTGCAGGAGGGTTTCAGTGCTGCTTGTTTTGCAGGGGGCTGGTGGGTGGAAGCGGGTGCGGAAGAACAACCAGAGTCCTTAGGCACTGCTTGTGACCTCTGGAAATGGCAGATCAGCTTCATCCGGGTTTCTGTGCTTGCTGAATGGAGAGACAGGAATTGCAGAGCTTCCTTGAGGCACCAGGCGTAGCCTTCACAGTAATCCTGCTGCAGGCTTTTGGCAGATGCTGCAAAAGCTGCAAGGGCAGAAGAGAAGTGTTACACAGGGAGACTCAAGCTGGAGTTTTGCCTAAAAGTAAGGGCAGCAACGGTGATTGGGGGATGTACTCACCTCGGCTGTATTTAAGATAGCTGACGGTCATCTCCAGGATGTCGGCTTTCTCCAGCTTGGAGTTGGGCTGGTGTCTCTGAAACTCCTTCTCCAAGAGCAGTTTCAGCTGCTCAATGCTGCTGTTAATCCGATCGCGTCGCAGTTTCTCTACAATGGGTTTCCTGAGCTGTAACACAAAATGGGAAGAGGACAATTAGCAGTGAGACTTTCCCTTCTCTATATAACTGGCTCCTAAAGGAGTTTGGCCCGTCTCAGCTTTTTGCTGTCACAGAGACAGCAGATACTTACTCTGTTCTTCTCTTTGGGTGTTAGGATTTCCAGGGAGAGAGCACTGGGTGCCATTATCCCAAGTGCAGGTTTCGGCTCAGAGCTTGCTGGTTAGCGGGTGGAGAAGGGAGCCGGGAGTTCCTCTATTTATACGCGGTGGCTGCATACAAATGTATGGGTCCTGAGCGACTTTGAGTTTCCCACAGTCGATAGCCAATCCATGCGTGCCCTGGGACAATAGAGAAAGCATCTATTACAGCATGGCAAATTGACTGTGAATTGCCTGGGGATAATACCCTGCTCCCAAAGGAGCAGGTGGACTGGGGAGTGTGTGACACAATAGGGCTTGGCATTACGGCGCTGGGGTAAGAACGTGGGAAAGCGTTTGCTGTCATTATAATCAAACTTCTGCCTGATGTTGGGAACGTCAACATCTCAATGTGCTGCCTTTTCCCAGGCTGTGGTGAAATTAAGCACAGAAGACTGATCCCAGGAAGAGATAATGCTCTATGCCCACAACCAAAAGAGAGGTTGAAAAGGAAAAAGATGCAGAATTAGAGGGACTAAAACCTTTCATTGACATTAAACCATGCTTAGATGAATACAGGACCAGATAATTTTCAGGCAACTAAAGACTAAAATCGATGGAAGAACCTTTAAAACAATTTGCACTAAGCAGTTAGCTTGAAATATTTTCCTCTCCATTGTTTAAATACTTTAAGTCTCTCTATAAGTTATATTCAGAGCTCTTCCTTGCTTTTGTTTGGGTAATTTCGGCTTTCCTGTGGCAACCCGTGACATGTAATGATTATGATGCCTTTCCCAAACGTGTCCTATTTAATTTCATGCCACTTTGCAAATGCCTCACTGTTTCCTTGGTCCTGAGTCTGCATATAAAGTGCCTAAATATATCTTTCCTTTACAGACAAGTGAGATGCAGTGAGAAGTCAATTCTTGTCTATTACTTTGCTTGTATTATCCCACTTGCAGAATGTAAATACAGGTGCTAGGATATCCTGTGACTGCTAAATCTCGGGCTTTCTCAGTATATGTGCTATGTATATTGCAATGTACACAGGTAATGAAGTGGAAAGGACCAGATAGAATCCAGGATTAAAGCTGCCTGTTGGAGATATTTTTTTCAGGCTATTCTAGGTTGCATACTCAGGTCCACTGCTCCCCAAAGCACAATTCAATACATTTCAAGATCTGTCAGTCAGGCACGTGAGGCCTCGTATTGACAAATTCCCAGTTATGCTTTATGTTACATCTGTTTCAGCTGTAGTATGTGGAGCTCTATGGGTTTAAGGAGAGTTATGCATGGGCATGATTATTTTTCCTTAATACGTGTTCCATGGTCAGAGGCTAGTAAACCTAGATTGTCGCTAACAGGCTAGCAGGTTGGGGGTGTTATTTTTTGAATACCTGTTTCTTACCACAACAACATTCATGAAAACTCCACCTATTTCCTGTGTCTGCCTTTCAAAACCAGAAAGCAAACCTTCACTGTCGACTGCAGTCAGCTTGTCTCACCTGCCCTCAGCATCCCTCTCAGTAAGCCACGGCCAAAACATGTGTCTGTGGGTACATAGATAGCAACGTGTTCCAGCGCACATAGGGTTGTTGCATAAAAGGATATGATCCTGCAAAGGATGATCCTGTAACTAGTTATTAACCTGAGCTTACAAAGCCCCTTTTAACTTCCTGGCTTCTCATGGCAGTGATTTTCATAGGTCAGCCTTTCTCCCCTCCTCCCTTTCCAGCCCAGAGAGATTTTACATTTAGGTGGATTACTGAGGGTGTAACAATTCTAATTGTTGATGGTTGTCAAAAACCGATAATTGAACAGGGAGTATTCAAAATCAGTTGCCTGAATTATTTTGTCAGCTTGTAGTCAGCAGTATTACTTGGGATTGCCCTGGCTGCATGTCCTTGTGCCATTATTGGAGCCTGAAGTCAAGCAGAGGGCTTTGTGCATCTCTCTCGGGGGTCACATGGGATGGAAGGGACAGCAGGTCCTGCCACGCACCGTATGGGGAGGAATATGTTTGCAGCAGCAGCAGCAGGCACAGTGAGATGGCAGGAAGCTTTGACCCAATTTTCAGTTCTGGAAACATGAAATGAGTGGTTTTAAATAATGCCATCCTATCCCCAGCACAATGCCCCCGGACTCCAAAGGGCTAAACCAGCTCCCACTGATTAAAGCATTATCCCTTCCTTTAAGTGCTGGGCAGATGGTGCAGCAGGCGTTGCTTTCTTCTCAGGACCCACAGAGGCACACTTCTTTTGTTGACAGTTTAACACTGTGAATGGGGCGATGTGGGAAATCCTCGGAGCTGTGGACTCGCACCATCTGATGTGAATGGTGAACCAGGCACGCTGCCTCGCAGCGAGCACGCAGAACAGCAGCCCTCCGGGTTCACAAACTCCCGGCTTCTCTCACCCTCTCTCTGTCCGTTGAAAAGATAGCAAATCTTCAGTTCCCCCCTTGCCTCCTTCACGTACCCTCTGTATACTGTTGATGGATGAAAGAAACAAATATATCACTCCCCCCACCACCACTTTGGTTTGATTATTAAGGCCTGAAAACTTAATGGCAATGATATTTCCCAACTGATGTTTCACAATGATAAATTTGCTAGACGAAGGCTGTCCCTAGAATATATTCGTTATGGAACTGGGTGCAGTATGAACTTTATGCAAGGATTTCAGTAAGAAAAAAAGAATTCTGTGCTGTAGGCAGTCTGGTTGCTCTTTGTTAAAAGTCTGTGACTAGTTTGGGCTCTTTTAAAATTCAGCTGTAAGCGCAACAGTCTGTCCCACTGAAACGCGCTTGTGATCCAAATCCTCGTCACTATCCTTCATATCCGTGGGAGGAGTTTGTGCCTGCCTCTGACTGTCGCTGCAGAGCCGGGATGAAAGATTGATTGTCTCAGGCCCAGAAGCAGGGGTTTCCCTGTTTTTGGAATGAAGGATTAAAAGAAACAAATACCCCAAATTGCCAAACATGTGGCATTGACTAAATAATGTGACACAATAATTCCTTTCTTTGGAGCATGGTGTGAAGTCTGGACCTGCTCTTGGGAGATGACAGCTATGCTGTGGGCAGAGACCAGCTTTCTTAGTGGCCTTGTTCCTCTGTAAATCACAGCACAGTCATGAGTTGCATCATGAAGATGCAGGCTTCAAAATCACATGTGAAAAGAGGGAGATGTCTCCACTCTCCCTTGGTATAGGTACTGAAGAGTGTAAGGAAACAGAAATCAGGAAACATTGTTGATATCTGTGTTTACAGACCTTGCATGTCACGCAGGAGTCCTAGCCTTTCCTAAGGCAAGAACCACCATGTTAATTGTCTCCAACTGTAGATGCTCACCATCTGGCCCTGTGCTATGGTGTGCAATCCGTGCGCCATAGGTTGCTTTGAGTTGAGGATCCAGGAAAGGTAACCAACCAACCCCAAGACTATCATTGGTAGGCTTGTGTTTATTATAGTCCATAAATCAAAACAGCTGGAGAACCACTGGGTCAGGAAATTGGTACTGGGCCATGGGGCTTTCTGCTTCTGGTTTGCAGGCAGTGATTTCAGCCCAGGTGCAGACTTAGCACACATGCTGTTTTTACAAAAGCTGCTACTATTTGTAATACCAATTGGCAGCTTTCTTAGCCCATCTGATACTGAGCTTTCTGTGGAGCAGAACCCGGCGTATTGCAATGCAGCAACAGGTCTGGAGGAAGGTGGGCTATCAGAGAAGAGTACAGAAAGCCAGAATTTCATTGTCTATGTTATGCAGATCTAAAAAGCAGGGCTCCTGTATGTCTAGGACTGTACTTAGAGCACACAACTTGATGGCTTAAAACTTTCCTTTCTATATCACTTATAGAGCATTTTTATTTTAGACTATTTCCTACATTCATGTCAGCCTGTCTTACAAATGCTATTGATGGTGTTTTTAAAGAAATAATTACGATTTTTATTTTTTATGTGCCTTCCTTAAATGGTTTAAAATCTTTCTGACAACCCCTCTCAAGACACCTATTTAGTGTCAAAGAGCATAACGTTCCCAAGTTTTAAAAGGGCTCTGGCATAATACTGATCGATCAATGTGCTCCTTGGGAAAATAGCTCTCCAGATGGTCTATCGGGACAGGAATTGCTGGTCATCACAATGCAGAGCCAAAAAGCGTCACTAATGTGGGCTGTTGTGAGGCACGCTTCCTTTGTGGTCCCTTTGAATGTCATAAATAGGGAAGAAAGTGTGGGAAACTCTGAGAAACTCAGGCCCACACTCTGAGGTTAATAGGGGCTTTGTCAGGAGACTATTCCTGGGCTGTGGGATCAGCATAATAAACAACATCTTCCCTAAGGGTGGGAATGTGTTGGAGTAGGGGAGGGTCACCCCAGGGGAGAGAGGAGCAATAAGCAGCTTTGCGTTCAATTATTATAAGTGATAATAATTAATAAATTGTAAACATAACCTTTGCTGTGCTAAGACTGGTGAAACCGGAGGTCTGGCTTTTAGCTCTCAAGTAATTGGTAAACTAAAGCCCAGAGGGGCAAGTCTTTGGCTGGCAAAAAAGAGAAGCGGTGCACTTGCACCAGCCACGGATCGACCCCCTGCGGCAAAGGGAGGCTTTCTGGTGGGGTTTGGTTTCTTCCCCTTGCCCAGAAAGGAGGTGCGTACTGCTTCGCTCCCTTACACCGCTCTGCAAACAGTAGGTCTGAATCTCAGGCACCAACAGCTGAGCGTGATCCACTCCCCCGCTATGGCCAGAGTAATGCAATACGGCCTCCGTGTAAATGAGAATCAGCCCTTGTGGTTTGAATGACAGTAGCTGTGTCTCTCCAGATTTATGCCAATATGGGTGGCAGGAGTTCTGGGCTGAGGAGTCCGACTGCGGAGTTTTGCACAGTTGTCATTTCTACGGCCTGTTCCTGGGTTAGCCTAGACCTAGAGGAGCTGGGTTCAAATCCAACAGTCTTCAATTTGTGCAGCTCTTTCGTTTCCTTTTCTCTTTCTCGTTTATGCTGTCAGTTTCACACAAACTGCAGTGATGCTACCAACTGTGACACCGTGGTTTACTCGGGTGGTAACACATGAGCTGCAGAAGATACCTGTCCACATAATAGCAGGTTTCTCCGTGCTGCGTGTGACTCCCCTCCCAGTCCCTGTGGTGCAGTCAGGTTGCGGTGTGCTTTGGGGCACATTGCATTTTGACTGAGTCTGAACTCCCCCAAGCTTCCTGTCCGCAAACTGCCTTAATTAGCCTTGATTTAAAAATGCACAGGCGTGGTTGAACAGCTTGAGTTTTGCTGTGATTCAGAAGCTTGTATTAATTGACAAAGACAATTTGAGCACAGCAAGGTGAAGTGACTTTTTCAAGATCGCTAAGCAACCACAAAATCTAAAAATATCTCTTCTGAATTATTTAGTCGTTCATTAGGAAGAACAAATCTATCTGCAGCATTGGTATCAACCCCTGCTGAATTTCAGAACTGTACCAAAACCCCACCTTGTATTGCATTGGCAGACAGATGAAGAGCACTCAACCAGCTCGTGCATTCAGGGTAAAAGACTAACCAAAATGATCTGTGCAACCTTGATGAGGTAGAGCAGGATGTTCTTGACTTGGCTGGCCGCCTTGTTGCTCCTTTCCATGTGTCTAACAAAGGGTTTCATCCCAAACCAAGTGAGCACTGGTCAGGTAGAGCTAGCAGTGTTGGAATGCAATTTGATCTGTCAGATGAGCAGATCTGAGTTTGCTTAACTAAGCAGCCATTTGAGGAGATCAGATATTCTAGGTTTCCTTTTGTTAAGGAAAAAAGCATATGCTAGAAATGAAGTTTTTCAAGGGCAACTCTCCCAGGAGAGTTGAAATTGTTGAGCGATGGTATTTCATGCTGTTACTGTGTCTGGGGAAGAATGAGAGGGTTCCCTGTCGTATATCCAAATCAATGCGTTACTGTGGTTAGCTCATAGTTTTGTGAACTGATTATTTGTGCAGATTTATTTTACTTTGAAGAGAAAGGCAAATAAAAGGTGAATAGTCCCCACAGCCATGAATGGGAACTCTTCTAAGGAAAAGTGAGTGAATGTTATTGGGGAAAGTGCTGCGTTTTGGAGAGATTGTTGGCATTTAAGGTGCTCAGGGATGGCTTTAGAATCCCCTTCTCGTGCCTTTCTTCCTGCTTCCCCAAATACCTTCTGAATCCCTTTTTGCTTGTTCACCTCATCCATTCCCTCTTTGTGTAGCTGTGTGGGAGAAGGACAAGCACATGCCTGGGCATAGAGAATTCCAGAAGTCGAACAGGGCTCAGGCCGAGACTGCACCCAGATGCTGCACTGCCTCTCCCTGCACCTGTGGGAAGCCCAGGCTGCTCGCGTTGGGTCACCCAGCTGGTGCAAGCCAGGTAGGCAGGCTGTTGTAAATCTCCATGTAAGAGGATATGCTAGATTTGTTTTCTGAATTGAGGTGGGGTGAAAGAATCGAGGGAGGATCATGTAAGAGATGCTTGGCAGAGAGACCATCTCTACAACGGGCTGGATAGAAAAAAGCTCTAAAGCCTGGTGGAGTGTTGCCCTATTCATGGCGTGTTTTTGGACCCTTAGGTGGATGTCAGAGAAAAGGAATAAAATATTTGAAGAAAAAAAGAGTATGGGGAAATAATTTAGGAGAGGAAATGCTTTTTCAATCTCTGCTATCAAATTAGGTATACTTTTAGCCATATACGGGCAGATTTCACTTCAGTAAAGGAAAGAATTCTGTTACTGCCTAACAGAATTCACGTTTAGGTAACAGAAGGTGTTAAAATGAAAAGACAATAAAAACTAGTTCAGCCCATTGTGGGTAGTTTCGAAGAGGAGCATAAGATTCCCAAGGGGAGTCAGGTGCTGAAGTTATTAGGAGTTTTGCATGTTGCTACCTCCTAAAAGGACAGAAAGCATAAGACTGAACTCAGGTTGGTGGGTAAATTAATGGGGAACGGGGGGAAATAAACTGGCTGTGAAATCAGTGATTTGCTGAAGTCTGACTAGGTTGTTGTTAAGTATCTGTGTCTACACCTCTCAGTATCTCACTTCAGTTTCACCTCCATTTTAATTTTTGGTAACTTTTCCAGAGGTTGCTTCTTTGCAGGATCTGAAATCCTGTTTTGCCAAATGCATTTCACGAATACAAACTGTACTGGAATGATGGGCTCAGAAATGTGACATCTCCCGATAGTTTCCCCACTGCAGATGGACTCTAATGCACCACTTAGTCTAGGAGTATTAGCCATTTTAATTATTTCAAACCAAAGGAATAATAACTAAAACCATTTTTATTGTATTGTACAGTGAAGACACCAAAGTTGAACATCGCACAGGATGAATACATCACAACTTTATAAAAGCTTTTTAAGCCCTTTAGCACGTTCAGTGAATGATTATAAAGTACTTATTGCCTCCCTTCCTCTCCCTTTTCCTTTAGGCATCACAGGCATTTCCTTTACAAAAGGCATCAATTATCCCTCAACTGAGAGTAGCACATACTGACATTAAAAGAATTCTCCCTAGAGCTATCTGTTGTCATCCTAACTTTCTGTAAGAAGGTGTACTAAAAATAGCATAGGAACTTCAGAAGAATCAGCATTTCTTAATAACAACTTTAACTCAGAAGGTAAAGGCTCAATACTCTCTTTATGATACACAATACGTTCTTCAAAGTGCTCCTTCTTTAGGAAGGTCAATGCATTATCTAGAGATAATGGAGCACTTGAACCGGTGACCCAGGCAGTTAGTAGAAAGATTTCCACTGACAGCCACAGGCTCAACAGCCTTGCCAAGCAAAAGCGTGATGGGAACTGAACAGCATTTGGCGCTCTAATCACCGCAGAACTTGGTCCTCTCTTTGGCCAGGAGCCACCAATAAAAGCAGCAAATTTGCTGCAAGATACAAACACGTTCCTTCACTATGAAGGGAAACTACTCAGCGACCCTCATTTCTTGTGACAGAAAAACAATAACCGCCCCCCTCCCACCTTTGGAAAGCAATGTTTCCTACTTTAAAGAGGAACTATTAAATCTCAGGTCCCTCTAGTTTTTGTAGCAAAACATAGGAATAAAGCAAAGTTCAGCAGGTCTACCAGGGTCTCCAGATGGTAGGAGCAGCAGCCACAGTCTTCTGGGCAGGTTGCTTTCTGGCAAACAGACAGGGTGACAGAGGTGGACTACGCAGAGGAGGCGCGTACATGACATCTGCACCCATCTGGGCTCTGCAGAAATGCTTGATTAGCTGGACCTGGGTTTCCTTCTTGGGTTCATTGTAGGACAGAAAACGCATCGCTTCCTTGAGGCACCGCAGGTACCCGCTGTTAAAGTCCTGCTCTAGGTTCTTGTGAATGAATGCTGGAAAAGAAAGAAAGAAGCAAATGCAGTGGGTTAAGATCATGGGACACTGGTGATTCATGCACTAAGTTTCTTTCAAGAGCCTGAGTCCACGAGCCTTGCTCATGTGCCCAGCGCTGGTGTGTTACAGCCCCTGCATGCTTCAGGGGGCTGTGGCTACACGGGAGGGCAAAGGCCGGTGGGAGCAGACTTTGAGTGGTTGCAACACGTGCTCTGCACTCACTTTGCTCCTGCAGCCGGCTCTGCTGCTTCAGGTAGCTGACAGCCACTTCCAGGATGTCGGCTTTCTCCAGCTTGGAGTTGGGCTGGTGTCTCTGAAACTCCTTCTCCAGGAGCAGTTTCAGCTGCTCGATGCTGCTGTTAATCCGGTCACGGCGCATTTTCTCCACCACTGGCTTCCTCAGCTGTAAGAGAGGTGGAGCAGATCGTTAAGGATTTCTGAGGCCTGACCTCATTTCCCCTTGTGATGCCCTGATACACACATGTTCAAAGACGCTTTCTTTTGGTAGGAGAGCTTTGTGATGCTGCCTATCTGTTCCCTGCTCAATTTAATTTTTAAAAATCTATGTAGTTTCCTTAATCACTCTAACCCATTTGCCTTCCCCCAGACCACTTTCTCCCTCCTTATCTCATCTTTTCCCATGTAGTATTTATTTGATCAGGGCAAGCCCATTGCATAGAGCACAGACCAGCCTTTCCAATCCTGTCAAGGGCTCTACTTACTTTGTTCTTTTCTTTTGGCAGCAGTTTCTCCTCCATGTGCATCATGAGAGTGTTACTGGGAGCCATTCTTAGTGCTCTCAGTCCTGGCCACAGACACGCACCTCGGGCCGCTGTGCTGGGCGTAAGACTATGCTTTGGCACTTACCGACTGCCTCTATTTATACGTCAGGGAGCTCCAGCAGATACGTGAGTCTGGGGATGGCTGGTGTTTCCCACAGCCATTCAGCCAATCCAGGCACGCAGCAGAACAATAGAGGAAGCATCTATTAGTGCATGGTACATTGATTGCAAATGCCCCGGAGAGAATAACCTTCTGCCCACGCTGACTGGTGGAGTGTGCAGCGTGGCCCTTCAGGGCTGCCCAGGGATCTGGGAAAACACTGACCCTCCAGCTGGTTGTCTGGGATCAATTGCATTCCCGAGGCCCTGCATGTGCCACTCACATTTGTGGCATGGAGGAGGCACGCTTTTAGGGGGAAGGCAGGAAAAGAAGATGAAGGGGAGCACTGTTAGGGTCAAAATGAACATCATCAAAGACTTCTCTCTGCTCTTTCTAGAGGGGGCACTTTGCAGCCAGCCTCCCAGGTGCAGTTTGCCAGAGTGGCTGTATTTCTGCTTGTCCATACAGTCATTGCACTTTTAATGGGCAAGCCAAAGCGCGGTCAGTGTGAAATGACAGGTTTGTTTGCATGACATTTCTAAATGCTGTGGAGAATCTACCATCAGGATGGTGGGATGTGGATGGACAGGGTGAATAAATAGGGAATGGGAAGCAAATGGAAATGGTAACCTCTGTTTCTCTCTTCACACACCGAGGTCTGTGAGCCCGTTGCACCAGTGTTCCCATTGCCTTCATTAAGGACAGCCACACTCCTCCCAGCAGAACCAGGCGCATGCCTCGTCACCCACCCCTGTAGCTCTTTCTTTTCCCTTTTCTACTCTCTCTCTCATACAGACATTTAGAAGAATGATGGTTAAGATGGGCTAAAGAATAGCATCAGATTCAACCCAGAAGCCCTAGGCCTTGGGAAGTCACAGGCCAGTCATGACTGGGATTTAGTAGCTGGGGCCCATCTTTGGACCTCAGCAAGGAGGTCAGTTCTGCTTCTTGTCCGAGGTTTCTGGTGCGCTCTGTTCTCATCTGACCAGAGCATCACACTGCCCCACTGCAGGCTGGACCTGCCACACTCTGCAGAACATGAGATCTCAGAGTCCACGTAATTGCCTCTCTGTGTAACCTTTAGCATGTCATCCCCACTCCAGTTTCTTATCTGCAAAATAGGGATAGTGCTGCTTGCTTGTATTTGCGTGAAAATGTCAATAAAAATTAAGCAAATATGCTTTTGTGGTAAAGGCAAGAAAAAACATGAAGCTGTGTTGTCACTTTAGGTCAGTTCTGGTTTTGTCTTATGAGAAAAATCTCTTCCTGGACGCAGACCTTGAGGCAGCACTGAAAATAACCCAGAACCTACCTGAGAAAGGCCGTGCTGCGTCCTGCCCTCTGAGGGTCTATAGGCTGCAGTGCAGGGAGGAGGTGTGCTGGTGTTTCCCAGTGCCCTCCTTGTGCACGGGAGCATGGCTGAGAACCTGGAAATGGAAACAGTGGAGGGAAGTGTGCAGTGAGGTAAGAAAACGAAAGACAATTTCTTACTTGGAAATGCTGAAGTGAAGCCTGAGTTTAACGGGCAGTTGACAGGAAGGAGGGAGGTGTCGCTGAAATAGCCATCTTGGTGGGTTTCATTGTACGGGCTGAATGGGCTTAGCTCTTTGTGAAGGGCAGATGTTGTCCTTGGAGCCCTTTATTCCCTGTGTTGTGGGAAAGCCAGGAGACAAGACATCTCATGAACACTTTGAAGCAGTCAAAGGATTATGACAGAAAATAAGATAACAGCTCAGAGACAATGCCCTAGCTTTTGGCAGCTCTAATAAGGTGGTGTCCTTTTCCCTGGATCCTTTGGCTGGCCTTCCTCCAAAAGCTGGTGTCCTGTGTTATGTTTTTTCTAGCAAGGGAGCGATAGTGGCAGGCCTCGAAGCTAGGAGCTGACAGGTAGGCATGTACCAAGCTGGTTGAAGAGACTCTTCAGTGTCAAAAAACATCTTTTTCCCAACTCCTGAGAAGCAGCCCTGACCTTTATTGCTGTATTATAACTGATAGCCAGATGGTCTTTTGGGAGTTGGATTCTTTCCCTTTAAATCATTCAGGCTCAAGCACCGTCACTAATGTTGTGAGTAGTTGCAAGGCACACTTCTATTGTCCCAACAAGAAATGTTATCAATAGGGGAAAAGTATGGGAAACGCAGAGAAATTCAAACCCACACAGCCTGGCGCTAGTAACTCCTTTGTGGAGCCTGCACTTCTGTCAAGGCACGATGAACTCACATGGCTTTTTCACCGAGTAAGGCTGAAAAACGCATGTTTCACCATGCAGGCAGGGGTTTTGCAGAGATCTGTGTTTACCGGGAGAAAGGGGCAACATGGGGCAAGGGGGTAGAGAGCCTGGTTCCCACAGAGGGTGGCCAGCAGGAATACCGAGCTCAGGATAGCGCTGGCTGTCCCCGGGGCTGTCCATTTGCTTCACCGTGCCGCAGTTTGCTCTTCTGGGAGATGGGTTGGAATCGGGAGCAGTGCCTGTATCTGCGGTGGGGCGTAGGGACAGGACAGTAGCAATGAGAACACCTACCAGCGTCCTAGGTAGACCTGTTCTGACACATCTGCGTGGAAATTACCTTTAAGTGCTTGATGAAACTATTGGTATGTCGTGCCACACTCATACCTTACTATTGCTGGGTGGATGCGTCCTAATGTTTAAGGTTCCTGGATTTTAGTGCCACAAATCCCTTCATCATCCCCATACTCTTATGACTTGCTCTGTGTAGGTTTCTTGGATAAGGTTTGAAAAGACAGGGCGCTGTCTATTTGAGGTGAACCCTAACAATCCTTTGACAGTTTTTAACTTGTCAGCCGCTGCTTGCTTCGGTGTCACAGGCGAAGATCCCTTCTCCCAGCCCTCCAGGTGCACCTAACCCTGCCTACTGTGTTCTGCTCAGGGTATTTCAGTGATATGACATACTACATAGTAAATAGCTTTATAAATGTCTTAGGATAGGAGGCAATATATAAAGAAATTATCCTGCAAAACTTGCTGTTCAGGATTGGCTTCTTCCGCTCTCACAAGCCAGGCATAATTCTGCTCTGTCTGAACTAACAGAGTGGAAGTGTAGTGAAATCTGCCTCTTTCAGGGGATAGACCTATTGTATAAAATATTCCATTAAATGTCATTAGCATGGCGTTATCTT
Source organism: Dromas ardeola (assembly GCA_013398915.1). Classification (NCBI taxonomy): domain Eukaryota; kingdom Metazoa; phylum Chordata; class Aves; order Charadriiformes; family Dromadidae; genus Dromas; species Dromas ardeola. Next base: position 954,014 of record VYZM01002424.1, on the reverse strand, counting down.
GCCTTCTTTAGACATTACAACCCTGGCAAAAAGGGGGCTTTTATTACTGTAAAGTACATTCTTTGCAGGTTTAACCCTTTTTAATTAGTTTTTCTTTAGATCCAGAATGCTTAATATGCTGCTATTCCCAGGTGCATAAGTGAGGGAAAGTGGACTTTGATCATTAAGAAACATATGAGACAATTTGATCTGCATTTTCAGGGTTGTTGGAGGCAAAAGCAATTTCTATAGCTGCTTGTGTGGGTGACCCTGGAATAGTCATGCACCAATGGTATAGTCTTTCTACAGTGAGTATTACCAATAATTAAAAATTAAGGAGAATTTATTATTTTTCTGCCCAGCTGAAATTCCCACAAGTCACCTCTCAGCATATTCAAGAGTGCACAAGAGGGATTTATTATTTCCTGGTATATTGACTCTGAAAGGTCTGGGGATTACAGCTGCTTTGCACATGAATAGCTGGAGTGTGTTGTACAAAAGGCATGGTCTGTGGGATAATGGGGCTGGATGTGGGAAAGCGCTGACCCTGGGGGAGAGCAGGCTGGTGCCTGATGGCAGGAATCAATTATGTCTCAAAGGAACACATTGCCCTGGGAGCAGGCTTTGCGGGAGCCACCATGTTATGTGTTTACCACCCTCCTCCTTCAAAAACCCATATAAAACAGCCACAGAATATATCCTATCCTTCTGCTTTTACCAGGGCACTCAGCTACACCTTGCTCTATAGTTAGGACGGTCAGTGAGAAGTTAGTTACCATCTCAATAACGTAACTGTTCCCCAGCTCTGCGATGGGGCTGAGACCCAGCAGCGCTCTCACACGTGCTACCAGAGGGTTTTGAGTTTTGCTCTAAAGCGCCCCAGATGCTGCTGACTTCGGTGGGAGCACACGTTCCCCAGAAGTCCCCTCAAAAAGGAGATCCCATCAGTCAGTCCCTGCTCGGCCCTGGCCAAGGAAGGAGAACAGCCTGTCACTAACAACGGAGTGGAGGGAGCAAACTCAGAAGCTGCTGAGTTCATGCTCTTCCTTCATTGTTTTGGGTGGGTTTTTTTGGAAGATAGTGGTATTCAGTTCTTACAATGGCCTCAGCATCTCTGAGGATCTGGCATTACTGCCAACCTTTCAAATGTCAAAATTTGGGCCTCAAGAAACCCAGAAATGGGCTGAAAGTCATAGGGATTTAACAAAAACATTTTGATGTTTCTAATAGAAGTATTTTGATAGATTATTTTTTTTTTTTTACTTTTTGATTATTGAGCATTTGGACTTTGGATCAGTATCATTAATTTTCTCTCTTTATAAAATCATAAGGCTTGGATGTGAAGTCTTATTGAAGGCTGTAAGTATTATCAGTCTTGTGATAAAAATCACGAGAGTTACCAAATAGTGCTGCCCAGCATTTTGGCAAGGAGGAGGTATCCTGTAGAGAGAATATTTCAGAGGAGCAGGTTGAGAATTGGGTGTGTGGTTCCTGAGGTCTTGCTGTCATTGACAAGATGGGAACGGTGTGTTCATGCCAGATAGGAGGGCAGTCACCTCGCCCCTTATGAGCAGCAATTAATCCTATCTGCATATGTCAGATATTTAATCACTCAACTCTAGCTAGGGCAGTGCTGGAGAGGGGAGATAAGAGTCACAGGCTTCCCTGGCGTCCCCTGAGCCTCATTTGATTGTTCCCTGCCTTGGGAAAAAGTTTGTATGCTGAAGCTGATTCTCCCGATAGACTCTAAAGAAAACAGTCTAGAGAGGGTTACGAATAGTACAGAGCCCCCAGAACATCTCCAGTGTAGCTGGTAGCACAAACCGTGCCCAGCAGTTATCTGCAGCACTAGGTACTGGGAACCTGGCACCATGTCCCCAGGAGCTGCCATCAGGAGGCTCTGCAGACACCTTTTGCGTATGACCGGTGATCAGCACACAACGTTGTAGCTGCAGATAGCACCGGACTTGTTAACTAAAGCAGTATGGGTCCTTTCTCATTTCTAAGTCACTGGTTTTATCCAGGCCAAGTGTCTAGGGCCTGAACTTCCCTTATAAACTCAGAGAGCTGATGTAATTCGCGGCACACTGCATCCTCTGCTCCAAGGAGCTCCAAGCCCAGAATAACCGTAACACCGCTGGGAGGCACCTAATCACAATGAGGTGGCGCTGACAGACAGATCTGCACAAGGACTAAGGACAGCTGTAGTTTAAGACTGAGGTTTTGGTAGGTCTTCAGGAGCACGAATAAACAAATTAAAACTTAGTTTACTTTCTAGAGAGATCAAGTCAATTTCTACTGAATAGATCATTAAGTATTTCCTGATTGAGGATTTAAGTGCATCTTCATTTTCAGCTATTTCATGGGCCTGAACAAATTGTACTAAATAACATTTTCAAAAACCACTGCTGAACTTGAGTACAAAGAACTTTTGCATCTGCTTATCTAGGTGGTGCCTGGCTGCGAGTGTGGTCCAGGCCGGTAATCCAAATTCTCCCACAAGCTAGGGAGTTACCTTCTTTTCAGAGATGCCAAAGCTAATTAAACGAAAAGTGGGTGCTGAGCATTTTTGCCAACCAGATGTCTCAAACAGCCACTTGGCAATAGAAGCACTGCAAGCAGTAGGCTATTTGAAATATTGAAATTTTGGGTTTCTCCTGTCTGCCTCATTTTTCTTCCTTTGTAAAACATTGCTAATAATACATCCTTATCTCACAGAGGAGGTTGCTGAGAATTCATTAGCTGGTATTTGTAAAGCACTTTGAAAATGCAAAGCCAGTGCATTATTCCTAGTCTTCTGGATGCTTTCCATGTTATTAAAATCAGGATTTCAGAAAGGCTTATCGGGGATCAAAACAGCATCCCAAACTTGAAAGGAAGCAAGACTGTTAAACCATCAACTGTCGCCTCCCCCTCCAGCCAGATGTTAAGCCCTAAAGAACTGAAGGGGCACAAGGAATTACTTTCCCAAGTTCCCCCAGCTGGGCTGACAGGCCTTGATCAATGGTTTTCTCCACAGTGAGTGCTATGCAGATGGTCTACCCAAAGCAAGGTTTCTGTGAAGTACAAAGGGAAGTCAAACACCATTTCTAATTCAGCTTGTAGCATGGCACACTTCCTTTATCCTCCACCTGAATGCAGTGAATAGGAGAGCAGTGTGGGAAACTGGAAAGAACTCCAAACTCACACAGTCCGCGGGGCTGTAAGACACTCCTGTCCTCAAGCCACATCTGCCTGTGACAGACAGAGGGGAAAAGAGTGACAGAATGAAAAATCAGATTATAAAAACTTCATGAAGGGAAAATGAACCCTGAATAAAAGGGAAAAAGTGAAGGAAGCTACGCAAACAGAAATTGTGCCATACTCAAACAGGGGACTGCCGAGCAGCAGAGCGAGGGAGGGCTGGAGGAAATGGCAGGGAAAGGAGCTCCAGGAGCAGAATCTTGCTCACCCACCAGTAAGGCCAAAGAAAATTGTCCCACTGAAGGTGGCAGAGGTGGTTTCAGCTCGTAGTGAGACTTCGGAGCCACATACTCTGTTCGCCTCTTTAATTCCCCAGGTTTGTTCATGTTCAGGGAAACACAGGCCCTTGATATTAGTCAAGCTGCTCATAAGCTCATGCAAACTGTTGCAAACAGATACGGAAGCTCCTCCAATCCTTAATTGCCTTGGCATGTTAATCTGAATTGCTGTTTGCTGTAGCTTAAATATGGGGTTTAAATACAGGACTGATTTCCTCCTGCCAGCTTGGAGATCCTCTGCTCTTGGTGAGGCATTGCCTTGGTCTAACTTTGCCCAGAATAATGTGTTTTTTTGCTAGGGCTGCCCATGGAGTCACTGACAGACACCAAGAGACTCTGCTACCAGGTGTCACTGGACAGTCAGACTGCGCATACCCCAGGTTGCTCAGTACTTCTCTTTTGCTATTCTTTATATCAAAGGCTGGCCTGCCTAAATATGAGGCCAGCCATTGCAGCACATCTCCCATAATGGTACAGCAGGGCACCAATTCCCTAGCTCCGCGTGTCCGTTGGCATACTTTCCACAAGCAAACTTGGAAATACCAATGCAGGTCCCGTTCGCAGCCATCATTACAGTTTTGTAATGGGATTTTTGCACCTCTTTGCTGCACAGTGCTAAGGGAAAAAGACAACTCCTGTGGCCCATGAGGATATCATGATACTTTTGTATGACACACGTCGAGCTATAGAAGCTGGGCTTGGCCTTTAAGAAAATTAGATCAGATTGTATACCAGCAATACTATGGGTAAGCTTTTCTCTTCATTAATACTTCTAAACTATTCTGTGTTGCTTGTATGAAAGAAATGGGAAACAATAGATCAGGTTCTGGTATTTGGCAGGTGAAAATTCAGGCTCAAATTTTGCTGATTAGGATTTTGATAAATTCCACTGTCGGTGTAGAGGTAATTTGTATTTACACCAGTTTACCGGACATCAGGAAATAGCTCTAGAGGTGCAAAAGCTGCAGGCCAGATCTAGCAGTCCGCTTCACCCTTCATGGAGTCCAAAGTTTCTGTTGACTTCAGTGAGGATCCAGGTAAGGCCTTTAGGATTGGACCCATTTTATTTTTCCCTCAGGACGGTCTGGAGGACTCAGCACTAACTGAGTCTCCTCCATTTTGCTATCCTTCCCGCTCTCTATTCAGAAGCATTGCTCTGCCCCTGCTCCCAAGCGTTTTAGCTTTCTAAGTGACTTACTAACATAAGGCTGTGGAAGTTTGTGTACCTCTGAGTTTCCCACACCATTTCTTAACTATATTCAATCCCCGTCACAAAGGAAGTGTGCCTGACTACAAACCACATTAGCAACGGTGCTTGCCTCGGCATTGTGTTCAGTGGGAAACCCCGCTCCCAAAAGGCCATCTGGGCAGCACATCGCAGGGAGAGGCAACGGGAGCAATGACCAGCTCTCAAGACTTGGGAAAGCGGCAGCATCTCTAAGTCTTCCTAAAGAGCTAACATCTGGCAGAGATTCTGGGGGCAACCTGTTGCTAATGCCGTATTTCAAACGTGTTATCCAGATCCAGTACCTTGGGATCCTCATAAGGTTTCTATGCAATATTGTGGCTATTTGGAACCATAGCAGAAGGTGTATAATTCAGAATTCATTATCCTTAGTGTAAAGTCCACTGGCTCTGCTAACTTTATAACAGGGAGGAATTTTTTTTATCGCTTTTCTTTAGGATTTCCAACCAAAGCAGAAGCAAAGCATCTATTTTGGGTAATTGAGCATCTAATTTGAATAACTCCTCCACAATGGTCGATAATTGGCTATTTTTTCCCCTCGCAGACTGTGAAACCAAAGAGAAAATAAAAAGCTATTTTAGATATATGCTTCTATTGTAGATGCTTTAAAATTCCTGTGTGACACAGACTGAGGAAGTTGAAACCTCAGTGGATTTACCATCTGGGGGAGATTTTGCTACATTCACCTCACAATAATACAGTGAATATTGTAATTTTTATTACTACACACGTTCTAAATAGGTGGGGCCTCCAGCCTCTACAGCTTAGTGAATTTCCGGTGGCCACAGAAGATTATTGAGCATTCAGCCTGTTCAGTAGCAGCCTTTAGGTCAGTTTGTATCTGAACGGAGAAGTTTTGAGTGCTGACCCCCTGATTGTGCCAAGTGCCCAAGGACTACCGCAGGGCCACCAGGCGAAGGGTTGGCACAACTGTCTCCTGCTCCTTTCCACTGGGCTTTGGACTGGCCAAATGTGGGGCAGCAGAGCTGTTCTGGAATCCCTGCTAGGAAACATGTTACTGCCTTTGCAGGTTTTTTTTGAGTTTTGGAGGTTTTTTTTTTGTAAGGGACCTGAGCTCACATTGCTCTCAAACCAGCAGGAGCTAAACTGAGGGTACAGGCATCAAGGGGCTCGTCACATCCATGCAGCGTGGGTCACAGAGCGTGCTGTGCCTTCACCAAGGCTGAAGGCTTGGGTTACACCGACAGTACCTGACCATGTAATTACTAAACAGCAGGAGAAAAACAGGTCCACAAGCTGACACAGTAAACAGACGTGGAACAGGACTTAATGCTTAGGAGCCTGGAAAAATATCAAGTAGGCATTTTTATCCCATACAATTCATTCCTTCAAGAAGGTATATGGAAGTTACTTTCTTGGAGCAAGAAAAGAGGTAGAAGTTTTCATTCTAACTTGAGCTAAATGTTGTAACAGTGAATTAAGCAAAATTTCTACCAAGACCGAGGAGAGTAAGGTGGTTCAGGCTAGCATGACTGTTCCCATGGAGTTAACTTAATCCCCTGGGTGCTGAGAGAAGAAATAAGAGGTCCACGTGTAAGATCCTGCTGTGGAGATCCCAGCTGGAATCAGCAGTGGCAGACATGGGGGTGACAGTGCCTGGTCTGGATGGGCTGAGGGGCTGCAGGCAGTGACAGCCGCTCTGGGCTCCTGCCTCTCTCCCTCACATCTTCAGAACCGCCGGGCAAACACCCAGACACAGCCAGAGTCTGCCAGAGTGAAGGAAGCCAAAGGCTGCCCAAGTGACTTAAGTCACACATCTGCTCTACCACAGTTTTATCATGGAAAGTTAATTTGTCCTTCCCCCAGATAAAAGTCCTATGATGCAGGGATGCAATAATGCACAGATTTCTGAGAAGTAGGCTTGTTTCTCGTTGTGTACTGGGGGTAATTTCAGGGAAGGCATCTGACACTTGAAAAAGCTTTATTGGATTAAAACTGGAGTGCCTGTTTTGTGTGATGTGTGCTAGAAGGGGAAATTATTGCTGTTCTTATAGCTGCTTATTAGCGAGTTAATCTGGAAAACAGAAACTGTCTCTAGCAAAACTGCCTATCACGGGACCGGCACATTTCTTCTTCATGCACTTGATTAACGAGCTCAAGAAATGAGTTTCTACTCAGGAGCTTCTGTTTCAGAGAATCTCCCCAAGAGGGATGCATGGAGTGAAAGATTGGTTTCAGAGGTGGCATTACATGGGCTCAAAGATAATCCACAAGCTTTGAAGAGAACATGTGAAATGGTGTCACAAAAGCTTTCCCACAACTTGACATAAAAGACTCAGAGCTCAACAGCTGCTGCTCTGTACGAAAAGAAGGGAGCCTATTCAAGAGCAGTACAATGGGGATGGAAGGGTCATTTAAGCCTTACCTGGTCTTAAGAATAATGAGTTGCAGAGCGAGAGAGAAATATGTCCGTATCTGTATTCACATTAAAAGACATGCTGACCACACATATATATTAATATAGACATGAACACACGTGAACACAAACAGTATTTACTTACTACCTTTTCTTTTTCAGTAAGAGATCCCCAAACATAAGCCCTAACATTACTTGACAGGGATTTATCTGATGATGATGATGATGATGATGATGATGATGATGATGATGATGATTATTATTATTATTATTATTATTATTATTATTATTATTCCTGTGTTGAATCTTATAGAGGGAGATACTGATGCTCCCAGAGAAGTGTGTTGAACTGATCAGGTCACGTAGCACACTTGGAGTAAATCTGGGACCAGAATGCATGGTTCTAGCCATGTGGTTAATGCTGCCACCTGCCTGCTTCGCTCTTCTCGGGCTGTAAGAGGGCACCGTTGCTGTCAGCCTTGCACCACCCCGTCCAGGGTGGACGTCCAGAGGATGCAGAAAACACTCTGCTGCCACTTCCTTCTTCAGCAGCTCCTGTGAGGTTAGAGATCGTAAAGGCAAGCAGTACTTGCATGGGCAGAAGGCGGGATAAATGCGGGCAGATCTGGTTCAAGTTTTCCAACCCGAATCTCCTGCTGTGTGTTTATAGGATACAAATAGCAAGGCTGTTAACCGTTCCAGCTGCAGGCATCTCCTGGGCAAAGGCTGTGCATCTCAATATAGAAACTGCCCCAGTGGAGAATGAGGAATCAGAAATTCGATTTCTAATAATTTTATGGGCTATGTGGATTTCTTCTGCACTCAATTTTCCTTTGTGCCTAGATTAAATGAAAATAAAACATGTTTTGGGGAGGAAGTGAGAAAGCAGCATGTGAGTCTGAACTGATCCCAAAACACTCCGAGATCCTTCTCCTTGCGGATTTATCTTGTAGATATTTGAAAACAGAAACATAAAGTGATTGTGACATGATGTGACATAGAGTGTTCTGACGAGGTGCATAAGATATCAAGGAAGAAAACGAAGATCAAAACAGAAAATGTTTTCAATAACTGTATGTACATACAATTAAATGTATTTATTTGCAGTAAGCCAAACTGGAAAAACTGTTTTCTGTTTCACATGGGCAAAACTTGTGTCACAGTCACCTGAGGGAGAAAAACTGTCTCCGGCTTACTGAGGAAACAAGGTGAGTGGATATAAAGAAATTCTGCTCTTTACCTCAGGAAGCCAGAAACCACTCGTGTGTGCGTGTGCATTTGTGTACGCTGCAGCGTGTGCCTCCCTGTGTCCCCGGAGAGGAGCGCAGCCCCACGCAGCGCTGTGCTTCGCGCCATCGGCAGCTGACCTGCTCCTTCCTCCACGCATGTGAACCCAAGGCTGGGTCTGGAATGCTATTGATCCGCGGCATTAGTCAGCAGCCTTTTCCCATTGAAGGCCAGCTCTTTCCCAGCTTCTGACGCGTAATTCTGATCCCAGCCTTTCACGTACCACACACTCCCCACCTGCTCATCTGGGAGAAGGTCATTATCCCCAGGCTATTCACCAGCAACGAAGCATGCAAGAATAGATGCTTCTCCTTTTGTGCTGCCTGTCTCCCTGATTGGCTCTGGAGTGTGGGAAACTCCACCAAGCCGGAGACCCACAGACTCTCAGTGAGGCTGCACAGTATAAATATCGGGCAGAGGCAGCTTCCAGCAACACACTTCTCCTGGACTTCCACTCCAAGACCTTCCTTCCTTTCTCAGGACAGATGGCTCCCAGCACTGTGTTCATGGAGCCCGACAACCTGCTGACGCCAAAGGAGAAAAACAAAGTAAGTCCAGGCACAGCAAGGCAGCTTCGAGCCACACTCTCGGCTGTTCTCAGAGCAGCTAAGAAACTGGCCCACATGGTTTAGGAACAATGACGGGCAACAGACAGCCCTGTGCAATGGCAGAGAGAAGATCCTCCTAGTAACAGGTCTCTTTTCCTTTGCTTTTTACAGCTGAGGAAGCCGGTGGTGGAGAAAATGCGCCGTGACCGGATTAACAGCAGCATCGAGCAGCTGAAACTGCTCCTGGAGAAGGAGTTTCAGAGACACCAGCCCAACTCCAAGCTGGAGAAAGCCGACATCCTGGAGATGACCGTCAGCTACCTGAAACAGCAGAGCCAGCTGCGGATGAAGAGTGAGTATTGAATTTTGTTTCAGTCTCTAGCTTACTGCAAATCTGCGATAGTTTTATGAATCTCTAGCCATAAGTGATTGCTCTAAACTATTCTTTCTTCCCTCTCCCTCTTCTCTTTTCTAGCTGCAGGATCCTTCCACAAAAGCTCTCAGTTTGACTTCAGAGAGGGCTATTCTAGGTGTTTGCAAGAAGCTTTCCATTTCCTCTCTCTTCATAAAGTACGAACTGAGACACAGACCAAACTTTTAAGCCACTTCCAGAAGACCCAGTCAGCTGCTACGGAGGTCGCCTTTTCCCCTGGGAACACCAGCACCCCGAAGCAAGTGTCTCCAAAAGGTGCTGGTACACTCTGGAGGCCCTGGTAGTCAGGGGAGTCCTCACGTCGCGGCTCTTTGCCAGTCCAGAGGAAGGATCTGACTGCATCTGACAGTCCAGCTCTGGTCCTCTCTTCTGTAGGGAACGTTATTTCCCCATGTATTTTATTTATGTGTGAAAAGAATGGCATACTTTTGACTTTTATGCGATCCTTTGGCAAAAATGCAGACATTCTGTGGAGTGGTACTGATGCTGTGCAGAGGCTGGTGATGACAGCCCACAGCACGCTGCCCCGTCAGGGGCGAGTGTCTTCAAAATGAAGGAGGGTCTTTTTGTAAATGTTACAGTTGTGACGGACAAGAATTGTTGTAGGAGAGATTTCTCTAATATTGCTTGTAAGAGCCATCAGCTTTGCTCTGGCTTGACTCGCAACGCTTGTTTGCTCAGTCACTCCAGAGGGTAAATTTATTACTCTTTGGTTCATGCACACTTGATTAAAATCAGTTTCCCTCTGTTTGCTTTTAACTTGTACAGCATGAAAGATGGTTTCTGTTTTGTTTTGGATTTTCCCCCACTGACCCTTTCATAGTCCTAGTACATAAAGTGTGACAGATGAACAGGAGCTAGGAAACTATGTGGAATATTTCTACTATTTTGCTGATTTTTTCAATTTAGAAAAAGAGTATGTTACTGCTTTATGTTAAAGAAAAGGTAGTAGGTAAAAGGCTTAATTGGTCAATGTTATACATTTTGGGTGTAAGCTATGCTTTTCCTAGCATTTTCATTATAATAATGATTTTTGTCTGTATTAAGTGATATAATTCATGGTGGATAATGTTTCTCCCACACCTGGGACAGCCCTATGGCTTATGTGCATACTGTGTATGCGTCTCTGTCTTTGTAGAGAGCAATAAAATGCATTTGTGTGCAACTTCTGTCTGCGTCCTCTCCCTCTGAGGGATTCGCAGCCACTTGCGCCCCTGAAAAAGACTAATCTGTTTGTCTTCCAGAGAAGTGGGATTTTTTTGTAAAGCGAGAGGAGCTCGTGTTCTCTTCCACTCTCTATATTCTCATGACTCCCACCACGCGAGTACCTTACACCCTTAACCCCAAGAAGCGAGCAAGTACTATTGTCACACAGATTCTCTCAGCTGAATCATATTGAGCTGCCCCTCAGTCACTGCCCCTCCTACCCACACAAAACCTTCTCAGCCGAGGAATAAAGCCCTAAACTTGGCCACCTGCCCTCCCTACGGGTGGCACCTGGAATCCAAGTCCTCCTTTCACATGAGTTTTTCACCTGATGCTGAGAGGAAACAGAGTTGGTGGCTGCAGGGCTGTGTATCCTTTAATGCCTTCCCGCAGTTTCTTCTCTAAGAGCTCTCATCCCGCAAACCTTGGGACGGCACTGTAGAGCTGCGGGGGTCCTGCCACTGCCGACGGGTGAGTGCTGCCCTAGTGGGGACACACAAACTGGGCCTCGTGTTGCTGTTGTGCCCACCTGAATTAGGACCTCTTGAGCATCCCTCAGTGTCTGCGGGAGATGTGCCTGAGCCAGCACTAAGTTATGTCCCTCAGATGTGTCCCCAGGCCAGGGAAAATACCTAGAGCTCACCTTCCTATGACAATAGGCTGATCGTGATACTGAAATGACATTGTGCAAGCAAACTTCTGTCTTCTGATAGGAGAAATGTGATAGTTCTGCGATTTACATGTGAAGTTATGGAATGTTTTGGCTAGAAATACATAATCCAGTTATGTTAGCTAGAAATCGCACGTTGCTTGCTTATGCAGGTTTTCATTTGGCTTTTGTTATGACAAAGAATGATTTTTTTCTGCCGCGTTTTATCACTGATTTGTCATATATATGCTTTTTATTGCAATAGGGAATTTGGGGTCTCTGGTAGGAGATGCCATTAAGTGAGAGAGTCCCTATACACGCTTTCACTCCTGGCAGTAACTTGGTAAAGCAGTAAGTATTTGGGGATCTGAGATGTTACTGTAATGGAAATAATAACAGAAATAATGGCATAAAGTTGTTACTGTTATCCAGCAAATGCTTTGGCTTTTGATACAGAGAACTTGCTATATAAACTTCTATAATTATGCAAAATGATTGTCAGAGTATTTAGAACATTAAAAAGTCCTTACAGAAAACCGATATTTAGATATATACAATTTTTTAATATTGCAGTATGAAGACAATTTCATGAAACTAAAGCCCTTGCAAAGTTTATAAATGATATTTTAACTTTTTTTCCCATTTTCAGCCACCAGGGGTCACAGTTACTGTGTTCCCCTTGGATGAATGAAGAAGTCAGTTCAAGCAGAATTTTAGGGTTTTTCAAGTATACGCTTCATGTGACTTTGCTACATTTTAATGATCACATGTCAGTCAGTGCTGGAAAAATCTTTTCCACCTCCCAGTTTCTGTGTATGACATTGTAATTGTTTGTATGCGGACAGATGAATAGGGTACCTTGATGAGGCATAAAAGTGATGTAGAGAGTTTATTTTTTCCAGCAGTATTGGAGTAGAATTATTTTAAGATTTAGTTGTCTAAGCTGATGCATCAGCTACTTCCTGTCACTTCTCTCACTAGTATTTGAACTGCATCTGTAAAGGACAATTTAAGCAATTTCTTGATGCTGTAAAACTTAGGACTTTGCAGGTTGGTCGCTTCCATTTACACTTAAAGGTTTTGCCCACACAAAATGTTACTCAACATTTCCACACGAGAGTCCTTTTATGAAGACACCACTGATGTATTACTGACATACACTTAACGTATTCTTTTATTGCTGCTTCCTAAAGCTAGAGCTTTAGAAATAATCAAAGTTAGAAGGAACAAAGAGTTTTCTCTGTCCGATGCCTTCAATATCACTTAAACTGGAGTAATTTCATTTCACTCTATGTACCAGGGAATATTACTTTTAATTCTGGCCACCTTTTACAGGTGGCTTATATGGGTCTGTCATGGCATTGCGGTGGGGGAAAAAAAAGCACTGGGAAAAAAAACCCACCAAAACAAATAGGAAATGAAGCTTTAGCAATGTGCAGGATGACTGGACCATAGACTGCTATGCCATTGGAAACACATTTATAATGTTGTTTGCTTTTTTTTTTTTATTAAAGGGGTAGAATTTGACGTTGTCTGTGTTACTGGGAGTCCAGCATTACCCACAGCACCTTTGTAGCTGGTGGATCCTGTTTTGAAAGATGAATGTACCGTCTTCATGTGCTGGTCGGTTCTCTCAAAATACAGATAAGCTGCGTGCAACCTGCTTGCATCAGAACCCTGACGCAGAAGACTTGTTCTTTCTTAACGCAGGTAAGGTGTTCAGCAAAATCTTCAGCCCCAGGCATTAGACATCTGAATGCAAATCTGAGCATGTAACATTGGGATGGTGATAGAACCGATTTGTATTCTCCAGCCAGAAAAAAGCCCCACATGAGTCACCAGCCTGCACACTGAGAGATACCTGGATCATCTTACAACGCTCTTCAGGTAGAGAGCACCCTGGAAATGTTCTGTAGGTGCTGTCCCAAAACAACCATGATTATACCATGTAATCCAGGTTTAGATGGACATTGAACTGAGGCAGATTCAGGATCTGGGAATCACAGCTTTGGGCTGGAACCAGCCAGAAGGTTCAGGCAGGCGCAGATGGACCGGTAGCTCTGGCCCCTGTCAGTGTGATGAGCAAGCAAGAACAACAGGAGATGCATAAACAGATGTTCATAAACAGAATTCCTGTTACTTAGTCTTGAACTGATCCCCTCTTAAACCCTGCCCAAGATCTAGGGTTACTTTTTCCCCCTCTTCCTTGTCTTCTAACAATGAAGGCTCAGACTCTAGCCTTGGCTGGGGCTCTGCCTTCCACACCTTGCAATGCCTTTGCTGCGTGGAAGCTCCTGACCAAGGGCGCGTACGTGAATCTTCCCAAACCTGACACTGGAATCTCTAGTTACAGGACTGCTGTTGTCTTACTTCATAAATTGAATTCTCCAGTCACAGGATCTACTGACTACAGTGTCATGTGAACTGCATAGCGTGGTACAAATAAAAAATTGCTCAGTATTTTGGATGATTGTATGAGGAAACAGCATGTGTGTTGGCCAGCAGGAATTAAGATGTCAGCATAAATTAAGTAGGCTTGGAGTACCCTGCTGTGCAGTTGACCTGGGGCAAGGAGGAAGTAGAGAACTGTGGTAACAACTTGCAAGAGTTGGTAATTCATATCCTCACTGAAAAAAAACCCACAAGAGCAGGAAAACCATAACCAATTTGGAACTGATTGTCTGGTCGCCCCAGGATGCCACAGACCTCGTTTATCTCTGGTGTGTCTAAGAGAGATATCTTATATGGCTCAGTCTCAGTTGCCTGCTTGGGGAAACTGAAAAGTACAATGCTGTGCTGGTGCTGCTATCAAAACGGGAGCAAAAAACCGACCGAGACTGCCTGACAGTTTTAACCAAACCTAAAAGACAGTTGGAGGTCTCAGGAATAGTATGTTGACACGAGTTTGGGAACATAGGCAATGAGGTGGAGAGGAAAATTCAGATTTGCTAGTCCCTTAAGGGGAAGACAGCAACAGGAACTCAGCTTTGTTGCTGTATACCGAAGAATTCGGAGATGAGAGAAATGTTACAAGTCTTTCCACCACAAGAAAAGCTTTGATCAGAGCTCGTATGCTATCAGGCACAAAGTGTTTTGAGTGTGAGACATAAAGCTACTGGAAACTTGTCCTTGTAAGTTCCACTGCTCACAAGCGTATTTGATCACAACAGGAAATGTATTTCTTCATTCTCAAGCGGGCTGCATTAAGTCTATTAATTTTTTCTTTTTCTTTTTTTTTTTTTTTCCCAGGAGAGATATTTGCAGTAAAAGAGCACAGCTGTTGTATTTCAGTCCAAAAAAGCAAACATACTATAGAGTTAGAAGCGGTTAAAATAACCTGAAGACTGCTACTGTCTTAACGTCCAGGCTCCCTATGTCTTCTAGCAGGGACAACAAAACTAAGGAATCAGACTGGTGGTTTTTAAACTTCTGAGAAGTGGTCGAGGGCATGCAGCTCTGGGATACCTTTGAACGCAATCTGTATGGAGAGCACTGCAAAGCTAAATCCTGGACTAAGGATGCTGGTGTGTGTGCATGTGTGAGGGAAGGGATAGTGGTCAGAAGGAGGGGGAGAAGGTCTTTGCCCTCATAGTCCTAAAAGGCTTCTCTCGGGACCTATTTTTTCTTGCATCCTGTAAATCAGCATTAAATCAGTTGAAGACAATAGCTACTGTCCTTCAGCTCTCCAGAGCAACGTTTCTGTACCTTAACGCCGAGGAAAGTCCTTTTGCTTGTGAAGAACCAGGCACAACCAATCTGTGGTTGTTGGAGTCTGATGAAAGCTGGTATGTATCTACACCGGGCTCAGGTTTTTTGCATTCTGAAATGGTGATGGGGACATGGAAAAAACCAAAAACTTGGCCCGCAGTTAGGGAGGCAGGTCCGGAATGACCTGATTACAGGAATACTGCTGAGCTAAATGCCTACTTCCCACCCAGCCATGAACTGCACTTTACGCAGGACAGCCCCTCGGTTTTCCCAGCTGCTGTCAGATCACAGTGGTAGACAGCACTACCGAGTTCTTGCTGAAAAAGTTAGTACTATATTAGCACTGAATGCTGGCCACAGCCCGAGAGGTTTCTAACTGTGAAAATCTTGTTGCAAATGTGATGATACCAATGAATTTTGACTTGTCAAACCCATTCCAGGGCAAGGCAAGGCAAGCTCAGACCTTCTCGTCACAGGAGCAGCTGCTGTCCTTTGTCAGAGAAGCATGATCCCCTGCTTCAAGTGAGACCTGAAGCAGTGGAAAAGAAGTGGTGATGTGTAGGAAACCCAGGCAGCTGCCGGACGGTAAAATCAGTTCATGTCAAGAGACTGACTACATGCGGTCACTTTACAGTGGAGAAAAGTAAGTAACTCTGTCCCTCAGCCACCGAATCTAGAAACCCCCAAACTCTGTCATTATGAAAAAAGGAAGCTTGACATTCATATTTCACAATTGTTCTTCCCTACTTTTAATGTTTAAAGGAGCTTTCGTTTTCTTTCAGCCCAAATAGCTATAAAAGTTAGCACAATCACCTGAAAATCAGAGGAAAGGCTGAGCAAACTACACGCACGGTGCACCATCAACCCAAGTTAGAGACAGGGCTTGTGCTTCATGTCCCAGACTGTTGGTCACACACGGTCTGTGTGCCACGTGCGTGCCAAAGCCGGCCGTTCCCGGCACCTCCAGAGCCAGCGCTGGCATCGCCTCTGTCTGACTCACTGTGTGGCCTTTGGCAAGCCATCCCACCTTGCTGTCACCGAACACCAGCATACACATGCTGCGCAGCAAAGCCATATCGCTGCCACCCCCCAACACCTCCCGTTACTGCAGGTGCCATAACTGCTTTGCAGCCGCAGGGTGAGATAGGCTGGGGAACGGAGAATTGAAACTGATGCTATAGCTGACCCTTCCACCTGCTCGCCAGAATGCATTCTAGCCTCAGCCGTGTCCCAGTTGCTGCTTGCTTTGTGTGTACTGGTAGTGTGGTGGGATTGGTGGAGTGGGACCGAGAGGAGACGGACCTTGTCTTCCCGCAGCGGTGCTGTTTGGTGCCAGTTAAACCGACCGGGGACTCCGGGTGTGATTGCCCTGAAAAGCTGAGGTGTCAGCAGAGTTATGAAACGCTAATAACGAAGTTTGATGCCTCTTAAGCTAGCTGCCTTTGCTACGCAGGCAGGTAACGGACTTTTAACAGATGTGGAGTGAAAATACGATCCCTGACGTGTTCTGGTCGAGCTGTTTTCAGTCGGTGGACGTCTGGGCCGAGGGGCAGATGTGCAGCTCCCTCCTCTTGCAAGCGCTCGCCTGCTCCATGAGACACGCTGCGGTTCTGAACCCAGGAAAGGCCTTGACAAAAAGCTCATCTTGTGCTGTGTCCTGCTGCAAGAGACGCTGCTTACTTGTTTCAGAAATTAGTAAAGTATCACCACTTTTTTTTTTCCTCCTCCTTCAAAGAGAGGGGGAAATCTGTATTTACATAAACGGCTTCCCTGCAGTATTCGAGGAACAGCGACCCATTTCAGCAACGTCTTTAATATTCATGACAACAGCTGTTTTTAAATACTGCCTCCGCTTTCGGTAATCCCAGCATCTGCGGGGAGGCTGAAGCTGACTAAAATCCAGACCCCTAACTGGGTCAGCGGCCCAGCTCGCCGGCGCCGAAAAATAAACACGGGGTGCCGAAAGAGCTTGAGCCAACTCTAACGGCACATGTTGGCATTTTGCTTTTAGGCCAAATAATTTACCGGCTGGGCAGCTGCGGCAGCTTTTTTTTCAGTTTTAGACTGTGTTCTGGTTAGTCTCGTGTGTGTTTCTGAACGCGTTTTCGGGAAGTGCGACACAACCGTGGCCTCTCGCCCCGGTTTTGGGACGCTCGCTGAGCGCGGGGCCCGGCCCTCCCTGCCCCGGCCCCCCC